>JANBXA010000429.1:2517500-3017500 GCA_030556225.1 Cricetiscus sungorus
GGAAGAGAAGAGGGCTGGTGTCAGCTCTGATGTCTCCTGGAAAGGCTCCCACAGCCAAGTGTCTCCATGCCAGACGTGACGAGTTGGTAAGGAAAGAAACTATGACAGCGTACAGGGTGCGTGATGAAGTCCTTTCTCTCTCTCTCCTTGTGGGCACAGCAAACAAAGTTCTGTTGTGTGGGAAGGTGGCCGCTAGGCCCTTAGATCTTCATTTTCAATGAAGAGCAAGAATCCTTTCACTGAGTTTGGTTGGCATTAGGTAGTGTTCTCTTTGCTATATAAAATATTCCTCACAAAAGCATCTCAAAGGGAGGAAGAGTTTGTTTTGCATCCCAATTTGAAGGTGCAGTCCATCAATGTGGGGATATCAAGGTGACAGAAGTTAGCTGGCCATATTGGATCCACGGCTGGGAAGCAGCTGGTCACATGACATCCACAGCTGGAAAGCTGAGAGATGAGTGCTGGTGCTTAGCCCTCTCTCTCCATTTTATTCATCCTGGGACCCAGAACATAAGACGTTGCTGCCCATACTCAGGGTGGCTCCTCCCACCTTAGCAAACCCTGTCTAGCAGCTCCCTTGTAGCCATACCCCAGAGGTGAGTCTCATAGGTGATTCCAGGTCCACTCAAGCTGATGGTCAAGTTTACCGCTCCTGTTTACAGAACCACCAAAGGCCCCCGTCAAGCCCTCCCATCTCCCTGCTGTCTCCTGTAATCCCGAGGCCGTCCCTCCAATCTCCTCCTTCCTTTGCTAGTTACACAGAGCACCAGCTGTGGTTGCATTGGGTTTATTTGTGCACACTCAGATGGTTTTCAGAAATACTTCTGGGCGTGAGGGTGTTGCCCTATCTCGTGATGCATTGCTGACCCTGCATTGTTACTGGAAGCCTGGTCTGACTGGGTGCCTGGCACTGCTGTCTCCCCCTCCCCTGACTCCTCACTGTCTGCTCTATTGGTCTTCACATACACAGAGGGCTGCATCCAGCACCCAGCAATTCATTCACTAGACTGGGCTTGGCATCCTTTGAAGCAAATGCATTCAGCATGCACCCCTTTTTATTTACAAGTTGGGGCTGCACTCAGCACTTGATGCTAATATTACTTGACTTACCATTCAATCAATAATTCCAGCGAACAATTGGTTTCTCCCACACATGTCCTTAATTTCCTTGCTGTAATTCCTGGAATGGTTCTTATTAACTCCCCAGTCCAGTGATCTCGAAGTGTTGTTGCCAGGGCTGCTATTGGAGAGAGTCCACTGCAAGTGCCAACAGCAGCTCAGGCCTGGGGGTTTCCGGACTGCAGTCTCTGGCCCTTCCCAATTTTTCAGTGGAAGCTGCTTCCCCCATGAACCCCGACGTAACCCCACTTTAAATCCATGCAGATTGGATTGTCATTAAAAATTTAATCTAACCACATCTTCCCCCAAACATACAAACAACAGTTCTATATGGAACAAGGAAGAATCTCAGGAAGAATTCGGATAAACTATCGGTGAAGATGTGCATTTGAAATAGAAACATGGAATGTGAGTGCGTTGTCTTCCGGCAATTTATTTTTACCTATGAAAACTGTGCTCTCGGAATTAGATATTAACAGTGGTACACTGGAAATTGACATGAGCGATGTTTGCACACAGCGTTCTTGGGTTTCCCGATGCCAGTGAGGAGTCGGCTCCATGAAAATCGATGATTTTATTAATATATACAGGACCCAGACCGCATCCTGCTCACAGGGTTTTTAATGAGGTCGGTGCCTGAAAACACAGGGTTCCAAAGAAAACTTGAATAAATGGCATGTCAGTTCTGTTAAATCACACTTGGTTATGTATTTTTGCCTCTTTCTCTTCAGAACTAGCAAGCCACACAGCCAGAGCCCTTGCACACTCTGTGGTGCTGCAGAAATGGGCTACTTCTGTCCCCTGCATAATGACACATGAATGTGGCCAAAGCATCCACACATAGCCTGTAGGCATCATGTGATACAATGTTGCTCATGTAACTTTCAGAGCCTTGGAGAGAGCTAATAGGATATAATGAGTGATTTTTTTTTTAAAGCATATAGGGTTGAAGATGACACTCATTCTGAAGATTATTCCATATGATTTGGCTTTGTGGCTTGAGAGAAAAACATTCAGTATGACTTTTGTTTGATCCAGTCGCTTCTGCCACGCCCATCCATCAAGGCTGGGGAGATGGATCAGTTGGAAGAGCACTTGCCTGGGTTCATATCTCCAGCACCTGTGTGAAAACTGGATAATCCCGGTATTAGGAATGTGGGCACAGGAGGATCCCCAGGGCTTACTGCAGCTAGTTTTGGTGAACTGTGGGGCCAGTGAGGGACATGGCTGAAAAAAATCAGGTAAGGAAGGACACAGGAAGACAAAGACAGCTGATGATTCATATAGCACACACACACACACACACACACACACACACACACACACTCATTCGCTCACAAATACACATAGTTAGGTAAATCAATAAATGCCTATTTGAAAGGCTTGATTTCCTGTTTAAGTTCCTCAAACCTTGTTCTTTAGCCTTTCCAGCCCTAATTGGCATAATTTATTCTTTTAGGAGAAGGGAGACACATTTAGCTTTTGGGAAATCCAAACTTGATCATCTTTCTGTATTTCTAATTGGCTATTTCAGAGGAAAGGCATGCTACATCCTGCTCATAAATTCAGCAGGGTGAGAAGTAAGGACCTATGATTTAGTGTCTTCCCTAAAACCGCAGCTGTCTCTCAGGAGCCATCCATCTCCAGCAAGGAAGCTGTGGTACAGTACGAGTGAGCTCCTCAGGGCTGCGATCTTGTCCTTTGGAAGCACTGGGTATCAAGAATTCCCAACTCAGTGTCCTGTCAGGAAAACTGTGACAACTTTTGATCTGTTGGGACTAGCCGTGGAGACAGCTAGTGGAATGGAGGTATGGATCACTTAGGGGCAGGCACCTGGAAGCAATGTCCCAGGCAGATGTTGTCAAGCCCCATATCCCCTTCCTCAGAGGGTTCCATTTCTGGGCAGAGAGCTCCTCACTTCCCTATGGCAGGCTTCAGCAGCCACATTTTCTAGGCACCCTCTCCTTTACTTTGAAAATTTCACAGTGTTTATGCTGAGGTAGAAACTAAGCTGGAGAGTGGCTTGCTCTGCATACTACAGTTGTCAACGGTTCTGTAGTGATTTGGGTACCATCTTTTCCTCTCAGGTTCATATGCTGAATGTTCATCCCAGTGTGGCATTGGGGTGATGGAATGTGTGTTCATGTATGTGCATTTTACATGAGTGTCTGTTTCCCTGTGTGCAGCCTTCTACTCAACAGTGCATCTATGGAAGCCCACGCACGCATGATTTAGCTACGTGTCTCTGAGGATGGCGGTGTGGTATGTGGGAGAGCTTTTCCTTTTGGCCATCTATAGTAGCTGTATTTACTACAGCTCATGTGGAGTATTTTACAATGAAAGTAAAGAACCAGAAAGCCAAACAAAATCCAAATTCATGGTCCTCCCAGGCCTGGGCCAGCATTTACCCCATGGCCTGTAAGGAAAGAACAGCATTTTCCACACAGCTTACAAGGGAGGTGAGGACCTGAATTCATAGGATGTGCTGGTCCAGGAGCCTCTGAACAGACTGACGATGGCTGCCTGGAGAAGGGAGCTGTGGGGCTTCCTACTCCCCTGGGAAACAGCCAGTTCAGCGATCAGCAATGGAGGTGTTGAGATTTCTAAATTCCCTTTTATTTGTTCTCTAAAAGAGAGAGAGGGAGTTGGATATCTGCTCAGTAGGGATAGCCACTGCCTGTGGCGCCTCTCTATGAGTTTGCTGTTCAAGACTTAATGTGTGAGTGGGAAATGGACAGCGTCATCATGGAGAAGTCAGGAAGGGGATAAAGGGCTCAGTCCTGGAGGACAGACTGGAGACAGGCCTGTCTAACTGAGGCCATCGAGGAGGCCAGGCCGCTTGGGTGTTTGCAATCGCTTTGTCCCTCCTGTGCAGAGAACCTCTAGCCCAGGGAAACCACACAGGGTGTGCACTCAGAGGCCTCGGCTCAAACTCTGTGCACAGAACCCTCCCCCAGCTTCCCGGCCTTCGAGTGGGTGCAGACACTCTTCTCTGGCAACAGGGGAAAGGGGCAGACCCTGCTATAGGTGTCTTGTGCATACTGGGGTGAGCAGGACTAAAGCCAGATGGCCTATTTTACTTGAAGTTGCCAGAGGCAGTGTCTGAGAGATTTCCCTGGAGTCACAGTGAGTTTGAGGTAGGACATGGGGCAGGTCTGGGTTGCAATGAGAAAGACTTCACTCACTGAGGGGGTGGGGGAAGCTAGGCTTCAAGACAGATACCAAGAAGAAGACCGCAAGTCTGCGGACACCTCCCCAGGGGAAAGGGACCTGCTATCTGCAGACCAGGTGGACTCTACACCCATTTTCCAGAAAGATCCCTCTGTGCACAGCCAGTGTCTCCCCGTGGGAGACTTCAAGAAGTTGAAACAGGCTCCAGGGGAACCGGATCCCAGTAAATCACCCATCCTCAGTGTCTGTCCGCATGGGGCTGGAGAGCCGGCCCCGTGGGTGAGAGAACACCCTGCTCTTGCAGAGAACCTGGTTCCTATTCCCAGCACCCACACGGTGGCTCACAGCTGTCCTAACTCCAGGCATGATGCCTTCTTCCTGCCTTCTTGGGTACCACATGCATGCGGTGCACAGACATACATGCAGTGGACACTCATACACAAAAGCTAAATCTTTACTGTGGCAATGGAGAAATGTTGGTCTCTGTACTCTGGGTTACAGCATCACTTTGCACTGGGGCCAATTATTTCCATGCTACAGGAGCAGGAAGCTTTCTCCTAATTCCACAGGAGCAGGCAACCCCTTTGCTACCACAGGAGGTGCATTTGGCCCTGCTAAAGAGATGGGTCTTTTGGACGCTAAGGGGTTTGCATGCCATTTAGCTTTCCATGGCAGATGCTGTTTCACCTGGTATCGTGGTGTTCTGTGGAGCTGATTTATCCCAGAGAGAATTGCCTTCAATATTGTCCTTGAGAGCCCATGAAGCAATATTAGAGTGTTCCGTCTTCATCTTCCCGGTGCTTTGGCTGCTTTAATAACTCCTTTGCTTCTGAGAGTAGCCTGGGCTCAGTCTGCTTTGCTGTTTGGCATCCACAGACCTCCAAGCTTCATTCGAAGCCTTGTACCATGACGGCTCCACCCCAACCCTCCAGTGTGAGAGCTCTGTAATAGACAACCTGCTCTGCGGGCAGCTGGTTCCGCCTTCTGCTTTGGGCTGACCCCACTGTTTCTAGAATGGGGCCTGTGTGGGGGTGTTCTTGCATCTGCCCCTCTCTGCGAAGATGCCTGTGGTGGCTTGAGTCCATGGCTCTTCAGAGACTGACCCATCTTAGTCACTTTTCCTGTTGCTGTGACGGACGCTCTGATGAAAGTCGTGTAAATGAGGAAGAGTTTATTCTTTCTCTGCATCCAAGGGTACACTCCATCCTGGAGGGAAGCCTAGGTGATGGGAGTCATGTGCATCTGAGATCAGGAAGCAGGGCTGTTCAGCGCCCTGTCTCCACTTACACAGTACACGATCTCAGCCAGAGGACGGGGACACCCATAGTGTGCAGGTCTCCCCGCTTCAGTTAACCCAATTATGACAAGCCCCACAGCAATGCCCTGAGACCCATATTCCAGGTGATTCTAGATCCTATTGAGTTTACTATTGAGACTAATTACCCTCTCATGACCTAACCCCAGTGCAAGCTTGTAGACAGATAATGACTGGCTTGATGTGATGGGCTGGAGAGGATTGCGGGGGTGGGGGTGGGGGGTGCAAAAGGAACAGGTTGTCATGGGAAAATGCTGTGGAAACTCAGAGGACAGCCACAATTTTGATTTCACAGGTGCCCAACATTCTGATTCTTCATGTCTAGGGGCTCTGTGCATCTCTAGGTCTGTCTAGGTGAACCCCTTGCATATGGGCTTGCTGCTGTCAATGGGGAGGCTAAGTTCATTGTGTTATTAATGGAAGCAGTCATCCATCACCATTTCTTTCTCTGATTTCCTCATTTCTCAGCCAAGCAGCTGGGAAGGAGGCTGGAGACGCAGACCCTCAGGGCTTGTGTTTGCCAGGACTCATGGCAGAGGGCCACGTATCTTCTCCTCCACCTCCCTTCTGTTTCTCTCCCTTTACAACTCAACACATTTCTAAGCAAAGTGATGTTGTCCGCTCAGAGCTGCAGGTGTGCTCTCTGCTCCTCAGGCTCTGGGGACATTGCTGGGGAGCTGAGATCAGCCTCAGGAACTGCTGAATCCATCCCGGCCTCAGGAGCATCGTAAATCTAAGGCTGGAGCCCGTGCTTGGCCTGGTTCAGGGAGAATGTGCACGCACCAAAACTTTTGTTTTGTGGAAGAGGAGGGATGCGTTTCCTCTCTGAATACTGCAGCAGACGTCAAATAGAGAACGGGGGGGGGCAACTCATGTTCCTTCTTAAAGGAGATCATGCAGTGCTTGTCTTTGCCACAGTGATGACCACTGTTGTGTTGGTAGCGTGGGGTCTTGCTTCTTTAACCCAGCCAATCCGGGCAGCACACGGTCAGCCTCTACTACAAGCCGTCGAGGACCTTCCAGGATGATGTGCTGGAACCGGACACATGGAAAGGACTTGCTGCTATTTGGCACAGTGGACAGGAGTGGAGCAGCCCATTGCTGGGTGGCATCATCTGGGTGTCATCTGGGGAAAAGCCTAGCACTTCTACAGCTGTGACTCTGAGATGCAGCCTCGGGGTTACCTCTTGCGACTCTAGGTAACCTGGTTCCCTTGGGAGTTATCCTAAGATACCGCATGCAAGTGAGCTTGAGCATAGGCCTGCTGCTTCCAAGCAGAGTGAGACTTCAGTGCATTTTATTAGATGCCCGATGGGAGTAACAAGCTACACACAGAGTTCTAGCTGGGTGTAGAACGTTGAGCTAAAACCTTCATGGGGCTTGTGGCATAAGCCTGTGCACATATGCCTTAGATGTGTGTCTGTGTGTGTCTGTGTCTGTCTGTCTGTGTGTGTGTGTGTGTGTAAGAGAGAGGGAGAGAGAGGGAGAGAGAGAGAGAGAGAGAGAGAGAGAGAGAGAGAGAGAGAGAGAGAGAGAGAGAGAGAACACAGACCATCTTCCGTGGTCCTTACTGAAGAGGGCTGTGAAAATACGAGGATGCTTTTGAAAGTAGAAGACGGAATAAAATGAGGGCAGGGCAGGGGCAGCTGGGCAGTGTGCCAGTGGGCTGGGCAGACAGTAGGATGGCCAGTGGTCAGCACTCATTAGGAAGAAGCCAACCGGGTGGCTGGCAAGTGAGACGCTGGAGCAGGCATCTGACAGGGGAAGGCCACAGGTGTCACTGCCTTTTCTGACGTGAGCATGGCAGGTCACTCTGTCTTTCTGCATCAGGGACAGACATGCTGTAGTAAAGGCTTGTCCTCACCTTCAGGACGAAGTGGTGATGCTGTTCCCCGGCTAGCGGGCAGTAAAATCGAGTGGAGCTGTGTCTTCAGCGGTTTGAGTTTCAGACTGAAGCTGGAGGATTCCTTTCCTTAGCTCTGTAGCCAGTTGTTTTCCGCCAGCCCGCCTGCCGCTGGTCTGGTCCTGCCACCACGCCAGACCCCAATAACACGCTGAGACTCTGTATTTGATATAAATACTGTTGGCTAGTTCCTAATTCCTTATCCGCTAGCTCTGTCTTAATTATTAACCCATTTCTACTTATCTAAGTCTTTCTCTCTTATCGGAGAGCGGCGGGCTCTCTCCAGGCTCTCCATGTTGACTCCTCCTGCTTCCTCTCTCCTTGTCTCCTAGCTCCGCCTATCTTGCTTTCCCATTGGCCACAGTGCTTTATTCATTAACCAGTATGAGAAACATATTTACACAATGACATCTCCCATCAAGCTCCATGGGCATGCATCTTGTGGACACTGAGCCAGGGCATTCTTAGCCACACTGGGAAAGGTCCATAGGCATGTCCCCTGTCTGTACATTTGGGGACGCACAGAACGGTAGTGACTAGACTACTCAGAAGTGGGGGTAAAGGGCTCATTACCCATCAGCGTAGATGGCATGAGAAATCATATTTGGGTCAGCCTGAGGTTCTGATCTTTCCTGCTTTTCCTCAATATGGGTGGGGCCAGGAATGGACACAGATGTGCGAGTTATTTGAGCAGTGACAGTTGAGCATGGTATCAGGTGACAACATAGGCTTCTGTTTCCTAGACATGCTCCTGGGCCAGCAAAGAGCATTCTGGAAATGGGAAATGGTTTCGGCTCCACACACCAGGCCAACCTAGCACAGATACCTGTCATGGTTCTCGGTGGCCGTGACCTAGAGCAGGCAGCCCCGACTATGTAATCGATGACCCTTAGAGCAAAGGACTTACTTAAGAGTTTGCTCTATCTGTGGGCTTAACCGTCCCTTAGGAGCCTTGCTTCCTCCTGTTACTTTCGCTTACTATGAGTTGTGGGCAGATCTAGGCAGTGGTCCTCACAAATGACGGCAAGATGAGGGAGAAGATGCCATGTTCTGTGGCATCTGAGGACCGCAGTCATCCATTAGGTGTTAACCTGAGTTTGTTAGAAGGTGGTTATTTATGGGTTCCTTCTGCCTGTTTGTTTGTTGTTTATAGAGCAGGGTTTTGCTATGTGGCACAGGCTGGCCTTGAACTCATGGTAATCCTTCTGCCTCAGCCTCTCCAGGACTGGAATTACAAACATGAGCTACCACACCCAGACTAAAGGATGAATCTTGATGGATCTCAACCAAGGCAGCTGGGAGCAGATCGTCTTTGAGATCCATGTGTCACCTTGACTGGACTATAGTATGTCCTAGACACTTGGCCAGACAGTGTTCTGTATATGTCTAGGTGGAGGGAGTTTCTGAGGGAGATGGAGATTTAAATGGAAAGGTCTCTGTAACAGACCACCTCAAACAGAAAGCCTGACCCTCTAGGGAATAGGAGAGCATGGCTCCTGCCTGATGTTGTCTTTTCATGTTAATTCTTCTGGCCTCTGAATTAGGGCTATGTCATCCTGGGTCTCCAGCTTCCAATCACCCTGCAGGCCTTGGGACCAGATGGTTCTCTGAACTGTGTGTTCACGCTCTATAGTGGAGAATCCCACAAAGATCTTGTGGAGATGCCATTCCGGTACCAGGTGAGGCTGAATGTTAGAGTGATTTGAAGGTTACTGGCCAATGAACTACTTGCTCCCTGACAGCTTTTCACTGCTCATAGGATTTACACCCCTGTCCAGAGACCCAGCAAGGGGCTGCATGATGCCCTTACCCAAGCTCAGGCTTGAGATTTTGACGGAGCTGAGAGCCCCACCCTTTAGGCTAGGGTTTGTTAAGACTACCAAATGGATGTGCCGCATATACATCTGCGAGGAAAAGCCCACTCGAGAACATCTAGATCTCCCTCCCTTCACTCCTGTTGCTTCTTGTCAAATCCGTTGCATCCGGCATGGAGCCCTCGGGGATGCTCAGTCCTGAGCCCCTTCTGAGTGGTGTGTTCCGTCCATCCTGTCCAGTAGCTTTGTCTGAGAGGCCTTCAGAGCAAGGGGCATGCACATAGTCTCAGAGGTTAGAAAAACTCCAGATAATGCCAAGTTCGCCCTTTCAGGAGATGGCGATCTGGCCACGCCTGCACAGAGGGATGTGAGCCATCCGTGAGTGCCAGAAGAAGCTCCTCATGCTTTTAAGGGGCCTCTGTTATTCCCGGGTGAGCTCCACAAGGGTTCATCGTTGAGAAGTCCAGTTGGGCCGAACTTGGTGAGGGCAGGCAGGCGCTGGCAGACTGCCTCCGCCCACAGAAAAACACCAACAGAGAAAAACCATCTCACTTCTCATTTAGACACTTTGGATTTTAGATTTTTAATCATAAGAAGCCATATTATTCTATAATAAAACTTAAACACAGGTTAATATGGTTGGTAATTAGCATATAATAGGACTTTGTAGGGGAATGAATGTCCCCAACCTGCTTAGAAACAGCATGCACTGTTCGGCAGGGTACCTGTTTCCTCAGTAATTATACGTGTAGTGGGTTCTGTTTGCTAAATCAGAGTTTCCTCATGAAGACTGCAAGGATTTCCTTCAAGCCAAATCCCTGCCTCATGGATACAGAGTCCCAAAGAACCGGAGTCCAAATTATCGACAATTTCCTGCAGTTAAAGTGATTTTTAGACAACCGTTTGATTGGCCAGTCTTGCTGGCTGTGTTCTGTGAGGGGCATCACTGCAGACAGAGGAGTGGGGTGCTGGGAAGCAGGTAGCTTTGCTGAATCAACAGTGTGACGGAGGCCAGCCACTTTGAAAGCACCAATACTCATCTTCCCTTAGGCCCCCAGTGTCCCGTTCTGTGTCTACCCAGGCAAACAACACACGGTTTTGCCTTTTGATTTATAATTCATGGGCTCTGTGCACCAGGCTACTCATGATCACGGCGGCTGGTGTTGCCTGTTGTAAAGGCAGGCTTGAGCAGAGGCAGTATTTTTGATGTTGACAGTCAGCACTTGCTTGACATAATTTGAATATTATTTTCCTTCGAAACTGAAGGGGAAAGAGAGCCTGTCCCTTGAAATAAAGTTCTGGGGTATGAAGAGAACAGCCACATTCAGCATTCACGACCCGTTTATCTCCCATTGTTTACGAAATATTAAAAATATTTGCAGTGGCAAGATACCATCCGAGCAGTCTGCAAGATAAATTAGGAACAATGCTATCTTGCCTGTGATTTATGGCATAGAAAATGTAAATACATTCCCCTGCCTACAACTTCATGAGTGAAAAATGCCAAGCGCAGTTTATTGTGATTATTCTGGGCTAAAAAACGCTGTCTTATTGTTGATATTATGGGCAAGTTTCTGGGAACACCAATCCATAGGCTTGTTTCTCCTAAGGAATGCTGGGAATGTCAGTCCCCTTTGCTGGCAAAGGTGAGAGGTGGTATCTGTGTCTGACAGTGCATCAGAGAGCTGGGATTCTACAGTGAGTTTTCTTGGGCAAATGTTTGGATTGGAAAGATTGAAGGTCAGACCCTCCAAATACTCAGCCACGATTTGCTGCAAGTCATGAGTGTGGCTGTCACACTGCTAGTAGATGTTAGGATTCACTGGTGGTGTTCAAGGGTGAAGACTCAGCCTCCTTTGGCAACCACATTATCTTTATCAACAACCTCCGTGCATTGGGCTTGTTATGTTGATAGGACTTGTGCACTATGTATACAAGCAAAGATTTAAAAATAAAATTAACCAACCAACCTAACAGACAAACAAAAACAGGCCAGGATCCATGCCCTTCAGTCTTTGCTCATGTAGTCTCCTATCTCCCAGGAAACCTCTGGCCACCGAGACCCAGAGTCACTCAGTGTTCTGGTGGGGATGCCACAGGCTGCCTAAGGCCACAGCCCATTCCTGAGCCTTTCCAGACATGGCTGGAAGGACAAAAAAATAATAATATTTATAAAGGATTTGGGAGGGGCTGGAGAGATGCCACCATGGTTAAAGGCACTTGTCACTCTTGTAGAGGGCCTTGGTTCCTAGGACCCACATGGTGGCTTAGAATCGTTCATAACTCCAGATCAGGGGCATTCAACATCCTCTTCTGACCTCTGTGGCAACCAAGAGTACATGTGCACGTGCATGCATGCAGGCAAAAACACTTGTATGAGTAAGAATTAAATCTTTGCAAAAGGGGAGCAGGCCACTGGAAGATAGCCAGTGGGAGAGGTACTTGCCTTGCAAGCCTGAGGACTTCGGTTGAGAGCCTAGGATCCAATACTCGCTTGATGCCTAAAGCACACTCTCTCTAAGGTGTGGCAGCTGGACATTCCTAGCTCTAGGAGCAGTGAGAATCCTGCCCTAATTTGTGACTGGGAAGGGAGGTCTGCAGTGCTCCCTGTGCCACCTGCTGTCCTTACTTCTAAACCCGCCAGTCCCCTTGCACCAAGCCTCCCTGGCCAGGTTCCCTCTTAGCCCCCTGCACTGGGCCCTGAGAGGCACTGCAAACGAACTGGGTCTTACAGTGTGGACCTCACTCAGACCCCTGTGTGTGTCTGAACAGATTTGCATGAATATTTGTCAAATGAGACACTGGTGGGAGAGTTGAGGTGAGGGACACTGGGAGAATGGTGTTTCAGGGATTATCTAAGTGGATGTGGCAAGATGGTGAGACATGGTCTCTTCTGGCTGAAGGTGGAGGATTCTGTCCTGTCTGGTCCCACAGCCACTTTGCCCTAAATAAACACACAAAGACTTATATTAAGTATAAAATGTCTGGCCGATGGCTCAGGCTTCTTATTATTAATCATTAAGTTATTTCTATTAATTTATGCATTGCCAGGAGGCTGTGGCTTATGCATAATCTGGCATGTTACTTCTTGGGCAGCATGGCGTCTCTTCATGGCCTCTCTGCTCTCCTCTTCCCAGACTTCTCTGGGTCTGGTAGTCCTGCCTATGCTTCCTGCATGGCTATTGACCAATTGGTGTTTTATTCATCAACCAATAAGAGAAACATATACACAGAAGGACATCCCCCATCATCTGGCTGCTGGGAAGCTTCCACTGGTGATGGGTTCCATGGATGAGGCTTAGCTGGAGGCCCGACAGCTTCTGGTCCCGCTGTGAGCCTTTTAGAACCTTTAGCAGGCAATGCCCTCCTGCACTCTACTACTACTCTAGACTAACTTATCCACCTTGGAGTGTCTTGATACTGCAAATGCTGGCAGCAGTGGATGGGCAGCCTCAGACAGGGTTCTGAAAGGTGTCACAGTGACTGCAGAGTTCCTCTAGGGCCACCAGATTCTGTCTTACCCAAGGCTCTAACTGGCCCTGCAGAATGATTGGCTTGGTGCTGTGATGGTCAGAGTGCCCAGAACGCCCTTACTAATTATTAAATTGTGCTGGATCGCCATGCCTGGGCTGCATCAGCTCCTGACTTCCAGGGCTGGCCTGTGCTGGTTGGTCTCTGCTGGGCTGTCTGACTCCTCTCTCGCAGCTGCCTTTGGAGGCTGTTGTGGAATTTTTCCTAGGGGAATCTATTTGTATCCACCCCAGATTTTAAAAAGCAGCAACAGAATAAAGACACGATTCTACCTATGTCTAGACCGGTAAACCACTCAATTTACTGGGGCCACATTCAGGAGTGTGAGTGACTCCCAGAATTTCACCTTGTGCAGGTGACCGCTCACAAAAGTAATATTATTGAAACTTGAGCCCCGGTTGGGTTTCCGGCTTGTACACCCTCTAGTATCTTCCGGGGAGGGAGTGGCTTGAATCTCAGCTAAGGGTTTGATGACTCCCACTCCTATGAAGCAACGTTCTCGGGTCTGGCCTTGTGAGGGTCTCATCTTCTGGGGGTGTCACACTGGTAGTGATGGGTGCTCTGATTTCAAGATGCATGGTGCCTAGAATCCAGAGATCCCCCTAGAGACTTCGATAAAAGACCAGCGGTAGCAAGGAGAGACCCAAGCTCGCACGGAGACAGCATCCAGCCAGCCCGTGAGCCTTTGAAAACCGGCCAAGAAAGATAAATAAGGATACGCAGCTACTGAAGTAATAAAGAAAACTTTGACATTTTAGAGCCAATCTGGTATCAGAAATAGATTTTTATCTTTATTTTTCATCTGCCCTTCCATCTATAGATCTCAATCCAGTAAAGCAAATAAACGTGCTGATGTTACTGGCTATATATTTTACACACGACTGAGGCATCACAGTAAAGCCTTTTCTTCCGCACCGGTAAATAAAAGTGCTACTTCAAACATAATCAGAGAAGTAGGAAATACAATCGCCAACGGGGAGGCATACTGAAGCTCTGAGCATGCTCTGAGGGAGGACAGACCCTTGGCAGTGCAAACTCTTGTCTGCTCTTCCTGTCAAAGGACAGGACAGAGTACTGCTCCGGTTATGGGGCCGATACGGATCCCACCCCGACACACATGATGAAAATGCCTGGCCTTGGGCTTGTGGGTAGCCACCAGCATCTAAGGGAGAAGGTATAAGGTGATTTGGGGAAGAGGAGCCAGGGAGACGCAGGGGCATAGAGGCAGGCATGAGTAGAAGAGGACCTGCCTACTGAAATGATCAGGTGGGTGGGTGCCCAGGCGTCTTCCTCAGAATGGCCTCTAGGCCACCCTTGTACCTGTCCGCGGCAGGCTGGACCACACTCCCATTACCTTTCCAGATGAGTCTTCTTATGCAGCCAAAAGGGACACGATAGTGTATCACACCGACCTGCTGTCTGCAATTGCATTTGGGACTGTTAAATTCCCAGGAACCCAATCCCTGGTGGTAACAGAATTTTGTCACCTCTTAGAGGCAGAGGGACAACTATGACTAAGTCTTGGGGAGATGTCCTCAGCCTGAGCTTGCACCTGGCAGGTAAGAGGCATTGTGTTGGGGATCCCCTTTGCCTTTTCTGGAAGCTTCTCTTTGAACGTTGGAATGCAGCCTCCTTGCATGGAGGGATGGTTCAGATTAGCTGAAGACAGATTCTGAGAGCCTGTTGACAACAAAGGATTATGCAGATGCAGCCCTCACAGAAGGGGACTGGTTACCTGGAGACAGCATGCCCAAGTCCTTGGGGACTGAAAGCCAGAGTGCATGGTCCCCAGCTCTCTCTCCCCCTCACTTGTGTTTTGGTCTGGGCACCACCAGTCCTGCTGGGTAGATGGAACAGAGATCTCTCTGTGGCTTTGGGAACTCTCGGTACGTTTTGCAGAAGTAAAGAATGGCGTAATTTATCACCGTTGAACATGCACTTTGTTCAATGACAGGATAATTAGACATTCTTTCGGCAGACACATTAAATATATACTTATGCATTAAGGCTCTGTGTCTCGGATGAGCTCTGTTGATTTATTCCTTATGCTTGGATCTTTGCTTGTTGATAGCCACATAAAACTAAACTTCCCTGCCAAGGAACAAAAGTGAGGCAGAGAAGTAGTGAGTTCCATATGTTACCCAAGTCAAGCTGGGGGATGGGCTAGGAAAGGGAGTAACTCCTGCTTGGAAGTGCACACACCCTCCTATCCAGCTGGGGCTGGATTCTCTCCCCTCCCCCTCAGCTGGCATTAATTATGCAGTGGCAAAAATAATTTTGCATACATAATGCTGACCTCTCTCACTAGAGGGCAACAAAACCCCAGCTTAAGGAGCCTCCACCTTCTGTTTCCAGTGACAGGAAACATTTAATAAGGAGCCACACGGATTTCGTAATGAACTCCCTATTAATTTTACATAAGTGGAAAGTTACTTTGGAAAGCCAGGCTCAGGTCCTGCAGATGAACATCCGGCCTCCTCAACAGGTGGGAGGAGGAGCTGCCTGCAGGTCCTTGGTTCCCATGGCTGGCCCAGCAGGGATCAGCTGACTTTCCCTTGGGGGAGCATTCTTCCAGCGGTGACATCTCTTTGCTTGTGTAGAAGGACTACAACGCAGATTCCTCAGTCTGTGGCTTCATCCTCTCCGCAGATGAAGCCCCCAGATTCTGGATGAAGCCTGCGTCTTGCCCATGCATGTGCCTGGCCTTCTGCCTCAGTCTGCCTTGTCTCCCGCCCTTCGATGGAGCCCCGAGCAGCTGTAACCATCCCTTTTCTCGGCTGATCTTGAGTCTCTTCCAGGGAGTTGGAGATTAACCTGAAGGAGTGGAGTCTACTTTGATTTCTGTCCCCGAATATGAAGACAGAAGAGAAGGCACTCAGTGCTCAGTGTGATGATTTATGTTTTTAAAATTCCATGTAACAGCCTCACAGAAGGCATGCCTGGGTATTCATTCTGTCTGGTTTCTGGGCAGGAAGTGTTGGCCGGACGCTACAAAAGAAGGAAGGCCTAGGAACTGGGGTTGGAGAGGTCGCTCAGTGGTTAGAGCGCTGGCTGCTGTTGCTGAGAACCTTGGGTTGGTTCCCGGCACCCACGTGGTGGCTCATGACTCCTGTTTTAGGGGATCTGCTACCCTCTTCTGACAACCTTGGTACTATATACATACGGTGCACATCCATACATTCAGACAACACTCATACACACAAAATAAATAAATCTAAATCTGACTGGAAAAGCCAACACCTGGACACATCCTTCGTTACTGAATTAACTTAACATGTTGTTAGAGAAGTGAAACGAAGCTGCAGGTCCCCAGGGTCCTGTGCCAGTTTCACCCATGTGAAAAGCACTTGGGTCTCTTCAGTGAGAAGCCTTTCCTACCCATAAGAGCAACGAATATCATATTGTCTTCCACGGGAGGAGCAAGACATGCTACCAATATCGGCAACTAAACCATGGCCTGTTCTATGACGTGGATGTCTTAAACCTGATGCTCAGCCCTGTCACCCAGCCTTCATTCTCTGTGGGAGCACGGACAGGGAGCGGGGGAGAAGGGTAGAGACCTGCAGATGTGTTTTCTGTATTATTATTGTTGTTTTGTCAGTCATTGTTATTATTATTATTATGCAGTGGAATGCCCTTTGGGAGAAATGTCTGCAGGACTACACAGACGTTCCAGCTATTTTCAAGTGTCTTAATTCTTTCCTGTTGCTGTGATAAAACACCATGGCCCAAAGCAACTTATAGAGGAAAGAGTTTATTTGGGCTCATGGTTCATGGTGGGGGTAGCATGTCAGCAGGTGGTAGGCATGGGGGCCAAAGCGGAGAGTTCGTGTCTCAACCAAGAACATGAAGCAGAGAGAGAGAGAGAGAGAGAGAGAGAGAGAGAGAGAGAGAGAGAGAGAGAGAGAGAGAGAGAGAGAGAAAAGCGACTTAAGGTCTTTACTCTCAAAACCCACCCTCGATGGCATATGTCCTTCAGCAAGGCAGCACCACCAAAACCCCCTTAAACAGTACCACCAACTGGTCACCAAGTGTCCACACGCCTAAGACCATGGGGGACGCTTCTCATCCAAGGCACCACACATGTGAAGTTATTGGAACTAAAGGTTCCTTCCTGCTGATCCTTGGTGCCTTCAGCCTTGCTGGTCTCCCTGGGAACACACACCTGGGCCGGAACCCAAATATGAGCAGCACGGGCATCTCAACCCTCCAGTCCTGGAGCACAGATCGCTTGTCCGGTGCCCAAGTCCTTAACAATTTCCTCTGCAACGTAACTCATCCCATGAAGACAGAACTAAATTAAAAGCACTCCAGAGAGGAAACAGATTGCAGCTATAGATTAGGAGCGCAGCCTAATCCTTCACAAGCATTAAATATTTAACGTAATTGCACCACAGGTGCCAGGAAGATGTCAGCATTGTTTAATTAGACTTAATTAAACATAAGGAAAAGTCAAATGCGAATTCAGGTCGGGTTTCTTAATCGATTACAAAGCATCCCATCCTGAGGTCCCATGTGTGGCCAGGTGACACTTGCCCTGTGTTAACTAGGGAGAAACCTAGCAGGGGATGAAGAGGCCGAGGGAGAAGATATACCTGCTGTCTCTGAGCGGAGGACTGCATTTGTGCTTTTGAAAATAAGACACTGTGTGAGCAGTTGCCCTCCTCCAACCTCTGGAATGTGGACATCTGGCTTCTGCTGGTCTTCGATGACCTGACCTCTTCATTGGGTTGGGAACATTGAACCCTCAACCACATCTGCTTACACAGTCGTGTGTAAAGACACGCATGCACATGTGGAAAGGGTCACCTGTGAACTCTGCTTTTCTACACTGGAAAGGTAATGAGGAACCAGCCTGCAGCCCTGGCAACAATGGCTTTGCAAGTCATGTGACTGCAACATTAATCATTGTGGGCTGGGGTGAAGCTCAGTCTGCAGGGTGTTTGCTTAGCATGCATGAAGTTTTGGGTCCATGACTGCTCAAGAGAGCCTTCCATCTCATTCATTAACTGAGTCGCACCTGCAAAGTCCATCTTACCTTATAAGACAGTGTTTCTCAGGCTTCCTAATGCTGAGACCCTTTAATACAGTTCCTCATGTTGGAGGGACCACCAGCCATAAAATTATTTTGTGGTTATTTCATAACTGTAATTTTGACGCTGTTATGAATTATAATGTTCATATCTGATATGCAGGATATCTGATATGTGGCTCCTATGAAAATGTCCCAGCCCACAGGTTGAGAATCCTGGAAAGTAACAAGTTTATAGGACTCGAGGGTAGGGGCGTGGGCATTTTAGGAACACATTTTTCCTTCTTTGAGGTTGAAACCCGCAGGCCACCTCTCTCTGCTTTATGTACTTGGTTGAGATGTGAGCTCTCTACTTTGGCTCCTGCATCCATATTTTTTTTTACTTGTATCACTCGTAACTTCTGATTGGCTTTAAAAACAAATAATCAAACAAACAAATGTCCCAAGTCCCTTGAAGATAGAAGCCTTTTGGGCATGAAAGGGAGCCTTTTGCTGGGGTGCTGGCAGGAGTGTGCAAATTGCATTGATGCTCGGCGTGCGTGCATACACACACACACACACACACTTACACACACACACCACACACACACACACACTGACACACACACACCACACACACACACACACACCCCACTCACACCACACACACACACACCACTCACACCACACACACACACACCACTCACACACACACACACACACACACACCACACACACACACACACACACACACACACACACACACACACACACACACACACACACACACACACACACACTGACACACACACACACACACCACACACACACACACACCACACACACACACACACACCACACACACACACACTGACACACACACCACACACACACACACACACACACACACACACACACACACACACACACAGATGAAGATAAAGCACACACCGTGATGTTTTGTGGGGAAATCACTCCCTAATTCTCTCACACTCGTTCTTCTCCCCTTTCTGTCCTCCTTCCTTTCCCATGTTCTGTTGCATTTGAAATTCATATTACTTTTATCTTAAGCTGAGACGCCCTGTCAATACTCACTAAGAATGCCCTTAGAACTGACCTGTTAGTCTCTCCTGCAGGAGCTCAGCCAGGCTGGAGATTAATACATCATTCATCTCTGACAAATGGGCTAGTTCTTTAAACCTTAGAAATTGCCAAAAGTCAAAACAGTTTCTGACTTACAGTCTTATTATTTTTTCCCTCTGCTTTGGCAATATAATATGTTATTTGCAGAAACTGAGGTTTTTTTTTTTTTTTTTTCAATTTTTCACTCAAAGGTAAAAGAGCTAATTTTTAGAAAATTGAACTTTCCCTACCAGAGACTCCCAATTTGTTTCTATGGGATCCTTTGTTGAGGGCTTGGACAAAGGAGGAGCTCAGCTGCACACAACGCGGAGAAAGGGTCTGAGCTTCATGCTTTAGAAACCATTCTGGGTGGCTCTGATAAGGCACTGTGGATGGTCTACAGTATTGGGTCTACAAACGCAAGGTTGCTCGGTTGCTGGGGCACCGCCCAGCTGGAAGCAAATGCTGAAAGACGGGCATAAAGTGGGTGCCCATGTGTGAACCCCACTGGTATGGCTTGACGGTGACACAGGGTTCATGTGCTGATGAGCTGGCCAGTTCTATATCAACTTGACACACTCTAGAGCCATCAGCAAGGAGGGAACCTCGGTTAAGAAAATGCTTGCATAAGATGGGGCTGTAGGCAAGCCTGTAGGGCATTTTCTACGTTGGTGTTTGAGTGTGGGAGAGCCTCTCCCATCATGAGTGGTGCCTTCCCTGGGCTGGTGGTCAGACCTGGGTTCTATAAGAAAGCAGGCTGAGCAGGCCATGAGGAGCAAGCCAGTAAGCATCTCCCCTCCATGGCCTCTGCATCAGCTCCTGCCTCTAGGATCCTACCCTGTCTGAGTTTCTGTCCTGACTTTCTTCAGTGATGAACTTGCTTTTGGCCATGGTGTTTCATTTATAGCAATAGTAACCCTAACAAAGAAAGCGTGGAACTTAATTCCCAGTGTGACAGTGTTGATGGTGGCCAGGTGCCGTCCCTTTGCATGGGTTTCTGTCTCTTCTGTGGAAATGGGTTCATGGTGTGTGCTAACCCTTGAGCTCAGCTCCCCCTGCTTCTTTTTCTCATGCTCCCCTGGTTCTGTCATCTCTGATGTAAGAAAGGAGCCGTCCTCACATGTGGTTCTTTGATCTTGGCGCTCCCTGCCTGCAGGCTGAGCCAGGCACACCTCCACAGTTATACACTGCCATTCTGCAGTCGGCTGTCATAGCAGCCTTGCCAGGACTAGGAGCTTAAATGCAGAGCTCACTAGAATGCCTTAGTTTTGCTCACCTGTCCTGACTCTCACGCAGGAGTCTTGGAACAGGCGTCTTAGGGGGCAAATGTAGCGGAAAAAAAGAAACCTATACCTGACTGTTGAGGTCTACAATAGGCTTTGGTAATACATGGTGGTGCTCTCAAGCTATTGAAAGCCTTCTGGACCCCAAGAACAGAAGCTCTGGGTTGACGATGGCCATTGGTAGATTAACAGTGTCTTGTTCCTCCTTTTTCCAGCCCAGACAAGAGCTCTCCTTGCTTGGTGGTGGAGGGAACATGGAGAAGGGATGTAGCTGAAGCTAGACTCCCACAGGGATGCCTCATCCCTCACGCCTTGTGTGCAGCCCAAGAGGTCCACAGTCAGCGGACTAAGAGTGAAAGGTGGCAGCATTGCCCGTTGTGCACCTGGGAGGTACCCACCCCAGCTTCAGCATGCGAGAGTAGAGATGTGGGCACCATGGTTGGGGTGTGGAGGGATGCCACCACAAGATGGAGACCTATATGGGTGACACCATAGAACAGTCCTCCCTAGTGTGAGAGGCAGGGACAGCTAGAGGAAGAGCCAGGCTCAGGCTTACCTGAGTGAACACAAGCCAGCGCCAGAGGCCAGTAGGGACAAGTGTGTCCTCACACACTGGTGTAGGGCTCAGTCCCACATCTGCTCAGTCACATTACAGCTGTAGTGCTCAGCTCCCCCAAAGCAGACTCCATGTCTGGTTAAAACAGGAAGGTAATCCTGGTAACGTCAGGAGACACCGATGTGGCCGAGCACCTGGGGAGTGAGGGGCCATTGGTTGGGATTTAAATTCTCCCTGAGGTTTCTGTAGATGGGGAGAGTGGGCCATCATCCCCCAGTGCTCGTTGGTGCACAGTGCGTTACTTACAGATGACACCAGTGCAAACCAGGCTTCTTTGGCTATTAGGTAATTCACTTCAACATTCTGAACACTAAAAATTAAAGCAGGCATTAATGTGGATTTCCCAGAATGCACCGGATAGCATACACTCCTAGCCTCCAGGACTTGGCCCACTCTTATCTGCCAGTGAGGTGTGAGGAGGGCATCTCAGGGCAGACAGGCATTGGGTCAGTTCGGAACCACACCTCTTACTGGCATGGGTTGCTGCTGTTCACATGTAGGATATGACCCAACATGACCTCTGTCGGTTCTCCTTACAGCTGGAAAGTCCTCAGGATCTAGTTAATCTGATATGCTTTTCTTTCTTGCTTTGCTACATTTCTTCTAAAAGTTACTATGTTTGTTGCAGAACATTATTTTAAGATGTGTTACATTTGTTTATGCTGTGGAATGTTTGCATAATGATGCAAAGATTCCTTGCATTCTTTCATGTTGCATTCGTTTAACTCTGTGAAGGTGTCGGTGTAAAACAACTGATGAGTCTAATAAAGAGATGAGCGTCCATAGCAAGGCAGGAGAAAGGATAAGTAGGTCTGGCTGACAGAGAGAATAAAGTGGAGGAGAAAAAGAGAGAAAGGAGATCAAGGGATGAGAAAAGGAGGAGAGGACGACAGTAGGGGCCGGCCACCCAACCACACAGCCAGCCATGGAGTAAGGGTGAAAGCAAGACTCACAGACGTAAAAAAAGCCCAGAGGCAAAGGGTAGATGGGATAATTGAAGTTAAGGAAAGTTGGCTAGAAAGAAGCCAAGCTAAGGGTGGGCATTCATAAGTAAAAACAAGCCTCTCTGTATGATGTATTTGGGAGCTTTGTGGCAGGCCCTCCAAAAGAGAAAAGAGCAATAAAACAATCACCAATGCTTTCCATTTTTCTTTTGACAACTTTATGAAACTCTGTGTGTGTGTGTGTGCGCGCGTGTGTGCATACATGCAGGCTGCATGCATGCATGCCTCTATACACAGTTGTGATGTGCATGCAATGGGACCCACTTTGCACCCAGCAGGAGGACCTCTTCGAATACTGGAAGGCTTGCTAATGTGCTGGTGGTTCCCATCTCCAAAGCGATGCTCCGAAGTATTCATGAGCAGGCCCCGCACTCACGTCCAGCCATTCCTGTACTTGTGGAACACACGGCCAAACTGGTCGATTCTGCACCCACTTGACACCCTACAACAACAGCTCTGTTGGTTGAGAAAATGACCTGGGATCCCGAAGGCAGCTTCATTCAGGTCTTCTTGGTCTCTGGAGTCACGGGAGATGGCTGCGGTGTAGTTCCTAGAGGCTTGTGCCCCTTGCCAAACTTTCCTTGGCTTCTCCTCCAAGGGTACAACACACCATTGTACCCTCGGACATGGTGCTCATGGGAAAAACATGACTGATGTCAAGTGGGCCATTTTGCTGCTGTACACAGATTGCCTCGTGTGGAATCCCTCTGCAACGATGATCATCTCTGTCTGCTTCTTAAGTAGCGATTATGAAAGAACCCCTTCTGAAGGGAACGCCACACCCAGGGTCATGAATGATGTCCTTTACAATGCACTTAATATAACCATGCTGCTCAGCAAAGTCCACGGCAGGCAAGCCGGCACCCTTAGTGTGTTTCCTATGCCTGTGTACCGAATACAGAACCCAGGTGTCTTCCTCTGACCCCAGATCACGTGGCCTACGGTGAGAGGTCTGCTGGCAAGTTCGGCTGAAATGCTGCATCTTAATTTGTGAGGCAAGGTCTCTCACTGAACCTGGTCCTGATGGTGTAGCTACTTTGGCTGGCCAGTGAACTCTGCCCCTCCCCAACTCCTCCAAAAGCTGGGTTTACACACTTACCATTGTGCCTGCTTTCATGTGAGCGTTTGAGAATCTCCTGTGCACGTGGCAGAAATTTTACCAATGGAGCCGTCTCCCAGCTCCATTATGTGACTTTTTATCCCTTACGTTCATCAGTCTGGGCTTATAGGCTTAACTCCTAAACCCGATATTATTGAATCTCTCCTATATTTGCTTGTTGCCAACATAATGTGTGTTACAGATAAATAAAGTCCCTTTCCTTCTGTGTGTGAGTTGGGATGATAAGACTCACACACCCCTTCTCTACTCAATGATTGGTGCTTGCCTTCTACAAAGACACTCGGGCTTGACATTTTGTACACGGAATCCCTAGCTACCCATCAGCCACACCTAATGGGCACTCACACAATTGGGGGTGTGGCCTATTTATGGGCTCCCAGCTTGTGTACGGACAACTCAGCATTGAGGGTTTGTACCTGGCTGAGTCTACCACTGGGCCCTGCTGCATCGCACCCCTGATGGAAGGCTCCATGTTCCAAGCCCTGGGCCCTCTCACAGATGTAGCCCTTCTTCCCCATATGCTACCCAGTCCAGGCTCCCTGGCTTTCATAGCCATCTTTCTGTCAATACTGTCCTTACTCCATTTATCATATCCTGGAATGTTCTCCAAGATGCCTCCAGGACTCCTCCCTGATTGTAAGACAACCCTATGACAAAAGACACTCCAGAAGCCAGTCCTGCCAAGTCAGAGAATCTATCAAGGGGACATGCCTGTAGTGTTCCCTCTGTCCCCGAAAGACCCCATCCCCACCATGCATCCTTTCTCGGAGACTCCGACTCTTCTCTTTCCCCTCTGCCCATGTCCCTCATAATTGGCCCAGGTCTCTTCCCCTCCACAGGATCCAGCAACACCCATAGCCTGCTTCCTGACTGCCTGCTATGTAAGGTTTCTGGGGCCACTTTGAGCATTGCCAAACTCTTTGAAGTCTTGCCTGGTTCTCAGGGAAGGCTGTCACACTTGGCAACTAATTACGACCTGTGGGGTGTGCAAGTAAATTCACAGAGGAGCAGAGATTATAGCACTGATCCCAAATGCAGAGCATGGCACCAGGGCTTAGAGACACAGAGGCAATCTGCACAAGAAGGACTGTAGCCACCGAAGGCAGAAGCAGCAGGGTCCCCACGAGTCTCTTTACTAAATAGGAGTCCCACAGACACATTTTAACCTCTCATATAAAGTTGTTAGTGGTCATGGTGGTACTGTAAGGAACCATCGGGTGGGTCCGTGTGTTTTAAATCTAGAATGAGGAGACAGCTAGCACCAAAGGCACAGCAGTAGGTGACACATTCCTGGAAGCAAGACTGCAGATGGTGGCACACGCCTTTAATCCCACCACTTGGGAGGCAGAGGCAGGAGGATCTCTGTGCATTCGAGGCCATCCTGGTCTGCAGAGTGAGTCCCAGGACAGCCAAGGCTACACAGAGAAACCCTGTCTCAAAGAAAAACAAACAAACAAACAAACAAAAAGAAAACAAAAAACCAAACAAACAAAAACCAAACAAAACAAAACAAAAAAACCAAGTCAAAACAAAAAGACTGCAGAGATGAGAAAGGACACACCGGCCACGGAATGCGTGCGGTTCATGACACTAAACGCATAGGAAAGAGTCCATGCCCGCGAGCTCTGAGGGAGCCAGTCCTGGGTTTTAGTTTCTGGGCACTGGTTCTGATTTACGGCTCCCAACGCAAGAAGCAGGTGAATTGTTGGGTCTGGGGTACTAAGACTGTGGTCGATTTTTAGGGCACAGACGGGGAGTGAGTGCATTTACAGTCTCGGGGTTTTACTCTCTGAAAGCCTGTTTGGAAGCCTTGTCCTGGCTGTGGAAGGAAACTGGAGCAGGAGAGAGCAGACAGCGAGTGAGGGTTCTCACCCACTGAGCTCCGACTGTATCCTACAAAACACATGAGCTGGAACTTGATCACCTCACCTGTATCCAAGGTGAGAGCATTAGGGCTGGGCTATGGCTCAGTCATTAAAGTGCTTGTCTTGCAATCATGGAGACCCAATGAAGACCCAAGTTCAGTCCTCAGCAGCCCCATGAAAGGCTGTGTGCAGAGGCATGAACTTTTAACCCAGTCCCCCCCCCCCCGGGAGGAGGAGACTGGAGCATTATTGGGCTTGCTGGCCCGCTAGCTAGGCTAACATAATTAGCTCAGTGTTCAGTCTGAGGCCATGTCTCAAAAACTAAAGTGGACAGCAAATGAGGAAAATGTCTGACAGTGACCTCTGGCTTCCACATACACACACTGAGGAGCATACACACATGTGCCTGTGCACACGTGCACGTGCACACACACATGCATGCACACGTGCGCGCACACACACACACACACACACACACACACACACACAGAGAGAGAGAGAGAGAGAGAGAGAGAGACCTTTAGAGGAGGATCGTAGGTGTACGTTCTTGTAAGCTTTTGTACCGTGTGGAAATGCATTTCTCTCCTTACAGTCGGTCTTGTTTTTATTTATTCGTTTATTTGTGTGCATGTGTATACCTGTATGCCGCAGTGCACACATGGGAGTCAGAAGGCAACTTGCAGGAGCTGGTTGTCCCTTTCTACCATACTGATCCTGGGGATGGAGATGTCCTGGGGTGGAAAGCAGATGGTTTACCCACTGAGTCATCTCACCAGCTCGTAGAGAGATTCTCCTTAACTTTCCAATCACTAGCCTTTTCATGTGGGAAATTTCATACAACTCCCAGGTAGATAAACTAGGTGTACAGATTGAAGATTTCCTGATAATAAATGATAAGGAAATTTATTTTAAAACTCCTCTTTAGCATAAACACGAGGTCATCATTTATTAAAGATGAAAGCAACTTTGCATACTGATGAGATGGATATGTTTCTTTATTCTTACCCAGAGATTGAGTCTTGGCTGAATATTTAATCCTGCAGGTCGCAGAGTATATCCACTCTTTTTTTTTTTTTTTAATCTTTTAGAACTTACTGATGTTTTGGTTTTATAATCATCAATTCTGAGGATCCTGCTTTGCATAAGTACATAGTACAAAATGGCAGAAGTATGTTTAGAGCCACTTCGGAGACAGTTAGAAATTCTGTCCTAATCCCAAACCAAAATTTGTTTAATGATTTTTTTAAAATGAAACTCAAGTTATTAACTCAAATAGAAATATTAAAAATCAAACATTCTAACAAGATGATACTCTGGCTTGGTACTTCCCGAGAATAAAATATTGAATGTCCTCGTTTTCTGTAATTAAATGACCATGTTGCTATAGGAGCGGAAAACCGTTATGAGCTGTTCATGATAAGCAATAGTCTGGAGTCTGAGCCTTGCTTGCAGGCAGTGTCTGCTGGCGTAGAGGGGTGTGCCTGCAGGTGCAGAGAGAGCTGTCCCTGTCCTGTCTTCAGAACCAAAGCCAGCACAAAGTCACATGATATGTCATGTGACCCACGAAATTTCTGTTTCTGATCAATTCTCGGTTGTTCGCATCCGGAGATCTTTTCCTGTTGATCATCTTTCCACGGTCCTTGCATTCACTCACATGACACGAGTCATGGACCAACATTAAAAAAGCTGACCGCAGAGGAAGCAGTAATAGCCTCACCATACCTGACCTGCTGGTGTCTCCCTGCAAATGTTCGTCTCCTTCCATCCAATCATGACACAGGGGTGACCCCATCTTCTTCTTCCACTTCCCCCATATCTATAGAGCCCGAACTAAAGTCAAACATGAAACAGCTTTGAGTTTACTTAAGGATTTGTCCCTCTTGTTACTGAAGAAACCCTGTCTCAAAGAAAAATGCTCTTGTGAGTCTGGTTCTCGAAGTGGATTGAAAGACCTGCCTGCCTTCTTCATCTTTAGCTTATGATGGCGTTAGACTGTGTCGTGGAAATAAGAGGCGCGATACACACGAGGGACTCCTGAATGCTGTTCGGAACCCAAAGGGTTGTTTTGGAGTTAGTGATCAGATGCCAGAGGCCTCTCTTAAACAGCTCAGCGACACGAAGACATAACTGGAGTGTCTCTCTTGCGTGTGTGTGAGCCCATGTGAGCACTGGCACACTCTCACCTATGTGCCTGTGCCTATGGAGACCAGAGGACAGCCTTGACATTGCCCCTCAGGTGCCACCTACAGTTTTGTTGACAGGATCTCTCACTGGCTTGGAACTCACCAAGTAAGATAGGCTGGCCAGTCAGAGGTCCACAGGATCCTGTCTCCTCCACTCCATTGAGGGCTTACCACCATGCTGGGACAATGTAGGCATTCTGTGAACTGAACACGGGTCCTTATGTTTTTGGAGGGTGCTTTATGGACTGAGCCTCCTCTCCTGGAACAAGGGTGTAGTTTTTAATGGTGGCCCAATGGTGCCATCTGTAATCACTCAAAGACCTGCTCACAGCTGAGTGACTAAAAAGCTGCTAATTGTTTCTGCTGGCTGATCACAGGCATTCCCTTCTACCACCGTGAGAGACAGAGCTTGCTGTGCGTGGACTAACCACCCAGGGACCTGATTTCACAGGCCGATTTCACAGGCCGTGCCCCATCATCGTCCTGGCAGGAATCACACACAGACCCAGAATTACAGAAGTCAGTTCACTATCTCATTTCTTCTTGAATTCTAGACTCAAACATGAGTTTTGAATGTGGTTCATTCAAGGGCTTGAATTCATCTCTTAAATAAATTGCTTTGCATTTTCTGGGAAGTAGAGATGTTGGCTGCAATTGTATACAGCCATTTAAATACAAGAATGAGGACTTTGTCTCTGGGGATGCTGTGGGGAAACACTCACAGCAGAACCACTGGGCTGGGTGTGGCTGGCCGTGGCTGGGCGTGGTCATCTTCAGCATCACGCTCCTCAGGGGAACCTGTGATCTGACCTCAGGTGACTCAAGTTAGATGTGGAAGACGAGGCAGCTTCCTACTCCACTCTGCCCTGCCCCCCTCTCCCTTTTCTTCATCTTTTCATAGATAGGTTTGCTGTAGCTCTCCTGGGCTGCCCTGCCCTGCCACCTCATTTGGTACCTGGTCTTCCTTCATGGAATTAGAAATATTGTGTGCTGTTCTAAGTCATCTAAGGTCTTGTGAGAAATCATGAATGTGAGTCATTTTTTTTTCATTTAGATATTGGTAGGTAATGATGTCACAAATACTAACTGCATGTGCTCTTCAAAACATTTTTATTTATTTACCTCTCTCTCTCTCTCTCTCTCTCTCTCTCTCTCTCTCTCTCTCTCTCTCTCTGTGTGTGTGTGTGTGTGTGTGTGTGTGTGTGTGTGTGTGTAGGTCAGAGGACAACTTCAGAAATGTGCCGTTCTGTCTCTGACCACCATGTGCATCCTAGGGATAAAACTCGAGTCGTAGGGCTGGGTAACAAATGCTTTCAAGTACCATCCCTGCATATTTTCTGATCTACAGAAGCACGTAGCTAAGAGGACCGCATCTCCCAGGGTCAGGAGACTGCCATCTTCTGGTCTCCTCTCAGCCCCAGTACCTTGCCTCTGAAATGTCATACACCCTGCGCCTGCTCTGGAGTGTGGGTGGGCATCCAGCTCAGGGGAGAAGAGTGTCCAGGCCACAGCGCTATCAGACAATCCGGGTTTCAGATGCAGCGTGGCCCCAGTGGCTGGATGCATTCACACAGGACCACTGTTGGAACGAAACAGACATTCTGACATCTTCCTCTTCACAGTGAGAGGCAGGCGGTCGAGACTAACTTGTGGTCTTTTAAGGGTTAAATCGAGCGAGATCTTGTACCTGAGGCCATTGGCCTGATGCCTAAGCTCTAGATGAATGACAGCTATTACGACTTCTCTATTCACACCTCGAACTCTAAATGAGTTACTTTTTTAACAACATTTTCAAGATAAGAAAGTTGGTTTGACATTCACTTTTATAGCAGGCTTAGAAAATCTCCCTCCAAGCCCCCAACTCAAGGAAGATTTTCACACTCTTAAATCTCATCTTGCTTTCTGTCTTCTTTAAGATCTGTCACCTCCCCACCCCACCCCCCTTGCGAGGTGGAGGCTAAGTGCTCTGATGCAGACAAGATTTGGTAAACAAACCTGCTTCCAGTCACAGTGTGGGCTTCAGCAGCTGCACCTTGGACCTGGTCCATTGTCCATGCGGCCCCTTCTCTCCCCTCCAGGGTCAGCAACGTCACCTATTCTTGCCAGTATGTTTGTAAAAGCCTCTACGTATGGAGTCTGCCTCTATCTTGCTGAATAGTCAGCAAGGTACCCGGTCAGGAAGGTACCCGGATGTGTGTTGGCTGGCTGAGAACAGGGGAGAGGCTCAAAGTCAAGGGAAGGGAGGGAGCCAGCTCTTGGTGAACACCTATGTGCTCTGGAAGGCAGAGAAGTCCTCACTGTGCAGACCTGTGTCTGTAGGATGGTTCCGTGATGTGGGGATGGTCTGTGGTCTCCGCCAATCAAAGCAGTTAGCAGCAGCATTTGCTCAGGTTTTAATGAGCCTGGGGGCAGCAATGGAGAGACATGGGTTCACCTAGTCACCAGTGAGGGTGTGTTTGATTCCAAAAAGTTTAGCTTAACAGGGAATACATTAGCCTATTTGAACCTAAAGGGGACCCTAAAGCAGGTGGCTCACACAAGAGATGTTTGGTCCTCAAGGCTCTGGAGGCTGGGAGTTCAAAATTGAGGTGCTGGAAGCCAGCCCCTGGCTTGTACAGCCACCGTCTATTGTCTTTCCGAGGCAAAACCACAGGGATCCCTGTCTGTCTGTCTGTCTGTCTGTCTGTCTGTCTGTCTGTCTGTCTGTCTCCACATTAGCCATTTAAACTGAACAGCACAGTGGCGGTTGGTCCAATCACAGCACTGTAAAGGGCAATTGTGTAGTTAGAACATTTTGTCACCCGAAAGAAGACCCCACTGGCACGGGGCAGTGGCCTCTGTCATCACCCCTTACTCCGTGGAATCTTCCCATCCTGGGCACCCACATGGAGGAGTCATGGTGGGCGGTGACCTCGGGTGTGTGGCGTCTTCACTAAGCATGATGCTTCCAAAGTCGACCCACCCTGTGGCATGTGTCACCTGCCTCACCCCATTATGGGCACATTGAGTAACCTGCCATCTGCATCTGCTGATGGGCAGCCACGTATGTTCCATTTAGTCCCCACAGGCGTCCCCACGGTGAACGTGTGTGAGTATTAATGACAGCACTTGTTTCCTTTAAAATGTATTTATATTGTTGTTGTTGTTGTCACTGTGTGTGTCTCTATGGGTGGGTCTATGCACTTGAGCACGGTGTCAACGCCTCTGCAGTGGACTATGGCTAGTTGTGAGTCACTCACGCAGCATGGGCTCTGGGGACAGAGCTGGGGCCTCTGAAGGAGCAGCACCTCTTCAGTTCCCCCACACCACCTCATTCTGTGAGGCAGGGTCTCTCTCACTGGGGGCTGAGGTGTGGGAGAAATCGCCAGCCAGCCTACCCAAGCCAAGCTCCCTGAGCATGCGAGGCAGACACTTCCTCCCTGAGCCCGAGGCTTGCCTCTATACCCAGAGCTGCTGCTGCTGCAAACATCTGAGCAGAGATGCAATGAAGGAAGGACAACCCAGCAGCCGACAGCCTGAGCCAACGGGACCTTGGGAGCAGGTGTATAGGTAGGCCCACTTTCTGAAATAAAAGAGTCTACATGCCTTGCGGGTCACCCTTCTCACCCCCACCCTCAAGGGGTGTCTGAGCCTGCAACACCGAGGCTCTCTGATTAAAGTAGATTGGCTGGAAACAAAACTTGGGATTCTCCGTCCCCTCGGTGTTGGGGAGCACACACACTGCAGGGCCCTTCATATGTGGGTCCTAGGGACCACACGTGGGGCCTCGTGTTTGTAAGATGAACTCTTTCCAGACGAGCCAACCCTCTGCCCTGCATGGGGTGTCCTTTTCATCAATATGCATTGTCTCTAACAGAAGCAGCTGACCCGTGAGCAGGACACTTGAAATGAGAGGCCTGGACCTCATTTCCAATTTGCCCAAGCACGAACCAGTGGACGGACATTCTGCCCAGTGTGGACCATCTCCCACTCACACACCCTGTCAACACTTCCTCCCTGTTACAAAAGTGGATCTCAGGCCCAGCTTTCTCGTTTAATAAAAAAGTGTTTTCCCGGTGCTCTCAGTGGAGATGGAGAATGGGGACATATTTTGGACGGTGGTGTTTTATTTTGTGTAGACATCCGCATTCTGAAGGCCAGGCAGCCTTCAGAATGGTCCTCGGCTTGTGTGTCACCAGACGGTTTTAAACCTGTTGATCCACGCAAAAGTAACCAACTGTGGGCGCTGTTTCCTGGGTGATGTGGCTTCCTTCATTCCCTTCCACATGTAAGTCTCATCCTTTTATGGCAAGGAGGCTTGGAAGGACATACTGGATATCTCAGGTGTACCTACAGTGACTACACAGATATACACACGGACAAACAGACACAAACACACATGCACACACACACACACACACACACACACACACACACACGCTGACACAGATACACACACACAGAAACACATTCACTCACACACACACATACATACTGACACAGACACAGATACACACACACACACAGATACACAGACACACACAGTTACATGCTAACACATACAGAAACACATTCACACACACACACACACACACACACACACACACTGACAGACACAGATACATAGACACACACATACATGCTGACAGACACAGATACACAGACACACACAGAGAAACATACACACACATACACACTTAACTCTCCAAGAGGGAAATAAACTGAGAAGAATATTACAATGTTTAGCCAAGTGTCCAGGCTGGATCTGAGCTTCATTCTTCCTTGAAATTAGGATTGTCATATAACACTTAGGAAGTCAATAAAATGTGATTTTTTTCAGAAAACTAAGATATGATTTTAATGTGTTGCCAATATTATATGGAATATACTTATGTTAAAGAGTTATTAATTTTACAAATTTAACTGGGTCCCTGTTTTTTTCATTTCTTAAATCTGGCCATCAAATGGCTGAGAATTGTGAAGGTGTAATTCACACTATCCCAATGTTGGTAGCCACAAATAAAATGTCACATCCCCCAGAGTAGAACAGAATAGCAGTGAATAAAAATATACAGAATTAGCATGTTTAAAAATGGTACTGTTGGCATGCTGGGGTCATTGTGTGTCACAATCACAAATTGATGGTGGCAGCATAATTTGGCGTAATTCCTTGCAAAACTACTCTGTTTATAAAACAACTATAAAAATATCAGCGCCCTCAGGTGCGGCTGATTGGGTCAGGGATACAACAGGTGATCCAGTGAGGACCTTCCCAGCCTCTGGGCCCAGCAGTGGCAAAAAGCCAGTTCAGCCCAAAGTCCATCCTCTGCCTCACTCTGCTCCCACTACAGAGAAGCCTGAATTCTCTCAGCGGCCAGGGAGGCCCTGCCCACCCTGACACCAGCCGTCTCCCACCCATCTCCACCCACTCCCCTTTCTTGACCCTTACTGACCTCCTGGCTGCACCCCCAACACACCAGCACCCTCTGTGTCCCCTGCCCTGCTGTCATGTTACCCTCTCAATGAGCCACCCAGCCATGCCCCTCCCCCCTCCTGACAAGCACGACCCCTTCGGCAGCCTCAGTCACCTTTTGCCCAGGAGCTTGTAATAAAGTTGCCTCACTGCAGATGTTTGAACTTTGCTCCCAAGGATCTTCATGCAAGGCGAGATTAGCTTTACAAAAGCAAAGCAAGATCAAAACAAACCAAAGCCTCTGGTCTCCTGTGTCTGTGGTCTTTGTTAAGTTCCTGTTCAGGCGGTCATGTTTGGTGAGAATCTTCAGATGTGTATGCAAAGACTTTGCCTGTCTACTGGCAAGGCAGGAATGCAAAGGGCAGGAGAAACAGGGAGGAGCAGACCAGTTGGTTATCTAATACCAAAGAGTCAGCCCTGGAAACACACACATACAGGAAACAGTGCATAGACTGAGAAAATTGTACTTGTGTGCACGAGCGCAAACACACACACAGACACACACACAGAGACACACACACACACACACACACACACAGACACACACACACACAGAGACACACACACACACACACAGACACACACACACACACAGACACACACACAAACACACACACACAGACACACACACACACACAGACACATACACACACACACACACACACACACACACACACGGCAACAATCAATTAAAAAGGAGCAATTAATTTGAAAAAGAGCAAGCATTTGAAGGGAGGAAAGGGAGGGGGAAATCGTTTAATTGCATCATCATATTAAAAATAAAAGGAACAATTTAAAAAGTATGCAGTAAGCACTTTATAATAAATGAGTTAAAGCTGAGCAGAACTATCTGTCCTTACTAATCAGGCCCAAACGGGACTCCGATGGATAGCTGTGATGGTTAATGCTAATTGATATTTGACAGAATCAGAGCGTCCAGGAGAGCCGTCTCCGCCTCTGAGCATGCTTGTGGGGGTGATGTCAACTGTGGGAAGGGAAGTGAGGTGAGATGGGGTCCTGGACTGTAAAAATGGGGCGGGAGCTGAGCATGTGTTCTGTCTCCTGACTGTGGACACAAAGCCATCAATCAGGTCAAACCCAGGCTGCTGCAACTCCCCAGCCATGATGGGCAGAACTTGGAACTGTGAAGTAAAATGAACCCTCCCTTCCTTGGGTTATTTTTCTAAGGGGATTTTATTACAGTAACAGGATAGTAACTAAGACAATGACTCTCTCTCTCTCTCTCTCTCTCTCTCTCTCTCTCTCTTTCTCTCTCTCTCTCTCTGTCTCCTCTCTCTGTCTCTGTCTCTCTCTCTCACACACACACACACTCTCTGCACCCATGCACTCACATCACACATTCTAAGCACTCATACATCCATGTACACACTTGCGGGAAGTTATTTTAAGGTGTGTTACATTTGTTTATGCTGTAGAGCATTTGCTTTAGTGATGCAAAGGTGTGTTGCATTCTTTTAAGTTGCATTTGTTTAACTCTGTGAAGCTGTGTTACTTTGCCTGTCTAAAACACCCCATAGCCTGATAAAGAGCAGAATGGCCAATAGCAAGGCAGGAGAAAGGATAGGTGGGGCTGGCAGGCAGAGAGAATAAAGAGGAGGAATCTGGGAAGAGGGAAGAAGGAAGGAGCTAGAATAAGGAGAGGGCCAGCCACCCAGCCAGCCACCAAGAGTGAAAGCAAGACGTACAGAAGTAAGAAAAGGAAAAAGCCCAGAGGCAAAAGGCAGATGGGATAAGTTAAGAAAAACTGGCTAGGAACAAGGCAAACTAAGGCGGGGCATTCATAACTAAGATTAAGCCTCCCTGTGTGATTTATTTGGGAGCTGGGTGCCCAAAAGAGCAAAAAGCCAAAAGAGTAAAAAGTGTAAAGCAACCAACAACATTTTGGCGTTCGGTGTGCTGCCCGATTGAAAGAAAAGCCAACAATACACACTCACACATGGTACACAGTTAGTGTTGTCCTGAGTTCATTTTAATTATAACCTAAGAGGTAACTGTTGGACACCGGTGCAGTTGGGGCCCTGGGTCTTAAGCAGGCAGCTCTCAACTTCAGGCTGAGCTTAGGCCATGTGACCAGGAGCAGGTCAATGGCAGCCAGGTCTGGGTCCTGGCTTCCCAGAGGTCTGCCTCATGCTGCCTCAGCAGAGCTGTGCTCCCCTTGGTAGCCTTGTGCTAAGGCACTGGCCACTTCTTACAGAACCAAATGGCCTTATCTTTCCTTTGTCGCTGCTATTGGACACTCTGAGAACTAAAAAGTGCCACAAGAAACCAAATGGCCTTCTTCACGTTTGAAAATGCCTTTGATTTAAGGCAAGCACTGTATGCCCTTCTACCCAGACTCCCCTGTAACCCCAGCATGACAGAGCCTGGCTTTGTCAGCAGGATAGCAGCTCCTTCTGTCTGAAGGCTTCCCAGGCATTCACGGTGAAGCTTGTCCCAGGGAGATGGGGGGGGGGGGCAGAACCTTCTCAAAGAGGCAGGAAGTGCTGGACCTCCTGTGTGGAGTATGCCACAGCCCTTCTCCTTACAGTGGATTTAGAGGAATTATGCCTGCCTCATCCTCTCTTCCAATCTGCTTTCTGACTCCTTTGACTGGGGTCAGGGGCAGCAGCTGAGACTTGGACTATGCCCCAGCTCTCTCCAGCCATCCCAGCATGTCTCCAGGCTAAAGCACAAAGCCAGAATGCCAAGAGTTCCCAGCCAGGGCCCCAGGGAAGAACATCCCCCAGAACCCGAGAGTTCTCAGCCACATTCTTGTAGCAAGAGAACAGCTGGTTAATTTGCCCCTGGACTTTGTGGTCAGGTCTGGGGGCTTTTTTGTTTGCTTGTTTGCTTGAATAACTGAATTTTAAAAAGTCAGTGAGAGAAGACTGCGCTTGAAATCCCTTTCCATTGCTGAGACCCTGTGCTACGCCTTTGACAAGTGCAGCTGCATCAGTAGCAGCGTTCCTTTCAAGACCCAAGCCCTTCCCTCTACAGAGAGCACGTTACTGTGATCCTTTGCTCTATGTCTAAAATCCATATGTGTATGAGTGAGGACGTACCATGTTCGTCTTTTTGTGACTGGGTTACCTCACTCAGGGAGGTTTATTCTAGTTCCATCCATTTGCCTGTAAATTATCCTAAGAGAGACATACATGGTCCCTTGGAGAAGGGGAAAGGGACAAGATCTCCTGAGCAAATTAGGAACATGGGGGGGAGAGAGGGAGTTAGGAGGCAGAGAAAGGGAGAAAAGGAGGGGAGAGGAAGACATGAGGGAGCAGGAAAATTGAGTCATGGAAAAAATAGAGAAGAGCAAGAAAAAATGATACCATAATAGAGGGACCCATTGTAGGTATAAAGAGAAATCTGACACTAGGAAAATGTCCAGAGATCTACAAGGATGACCGACCCCAACTAGCAAGCTGAGCAATAGTAGAGAGGCTACCTTAAATGCCCTTCCATGATAACGAGATAGATGACTACTTTATATGCCATCCTAGAGCCTTCATCCAGTAGCTGATGGAAGAAGAAACAGAAATCCACAGCTAAACACTGAGCCAAACTCCTGAAAACCAGTTGCAGACAGGGAGGAGTGATGAGCAAAGGGTTCAAGACCAGGCTGGAGAAACCCACAGAATCAGCTGAGCTGAATAAGGGGGGCTCATGGACCTCAGAAAGATAGCTGGGAAAGCAGCATAGGACTGACCCAGACCCCCTGAATGTGGGTGTCAGTTAGGAGGCCTGGACAGTCTATGTGGCTTCTAGTAGTGGACAAGTATTTATCCCTAGTGTACTAATGGACTTTGGGAGCCCATTCCACATAGAGGGATACTCTCTCAGCCCTAGACATATGGGGGGAAGGCCTAGGCCCTACTCCTGATGATATGACAGACTTTGAATATCCCCCATGGAAGGCTTCACCCTCCCTGGGGAGCAGAAAGGGGATGAGATGGGAGTTGGGAGGGGGACAAGGGGAGAGGGGAGGGTGAGGGAATTGGGATTGACATGTAAAATCAGCTTGTTGCAAATTTAAATAAAAAATATTACATATAAAAAAAAGTGCTTTCTACAGTTGAGGGGGTTTGATGAGAATGGTTTTATAGTCTCTTCTACGTGAATGCTTGGCCCACAGTTGGTAGAACTGTTTGGGAAGGATTAGGAGGCATGGTCTTGTCACGGAGGTGTGTCACTGGGATGGGCATTGAAGTTTCAGAAGCTCATGTCATGCTCAGCTCTCTTCTCTCCTCCTCATGCTTGTTTGGGGATTGAGATTCAAGCTCTCAAAACTGCCCCAGACCATGGTTACCTCTCTGCTGTCATGCTCCCTGCCATGATGGTAAAAACCATAACCCATTGGAACCACGAACCCCAAGTTAAACATTTTCTTTGACAAGCTGTCTTACCAAACAATAAAAACGTAACCAAGACAATTGTTGGTCAGAAATCTAACACTAACATCACCAAACCCACCATAAGGCATCCTCAAGTGTGGAATTTTTAGACTAGGCCCTGAGTCATTGTAGCTGGAGTTTCTTTCCAGCCTGGTCCCTCAGCCATCTTGCCCCAAATAAACACACAAAGGCTTATATTAATTTGTAAACTGTTGGCAGATGGCTAGGGCTTCTTACTGGAGAGCTCTGTCTTGTTAACTGGAAACTACTAATCTATGTATTTCTATGTGGCCTTATCTTATTAGAGAATGCCTAGCATGTCTTATCTTCCTGTGGTAGTCCCACCTATACTTTCTGCCTAGCTACTGGCCAAATAGTGTTTTATTCACCATCCAATAAGAGAAACATATATCCCGAGGGACAGTGCCCATTAAGTCATGATGTTGAATGACATCAGATTTGGCCTTTTATGTCCCAGAGTTCACATAAATTTGCACCAGGTCAGCTCTGTCTACTATCAATCTAGGGCACACTAGCTTATGGGTCAGCATCCTGGAGCAGCGTCCTGTCACTGAGGGTGACGGCTGTCAGCACCATCTCCTTCCATTTGAGGCACCTTCTTCTTAGTGATGACCAAGGATTCCCCATTGCTGTCTCATCTCAGCAATCATACATGTTACTGTTCTCTGTCACTTTTACAAACACACAACAGAGCTAACAATAAGATGCTCATTTTGAATAAGAAATTATCAGGCACTCCCAACTGCAACAGGGTCACTAGTCTAGCTAGCCAGCTTGCTCTGGGGACTCTCTTACCTCTGCCCTCTGGGTTCTGGGGTTACAGGAAGCACATGGTGCCTGCCTGGCTTCAAGTGTAGGTTCCGGGAATCCAAACCATGGTCGTCATGCTTATGTGACAAGTATTTTATCCACTGAGCCATCTTTCCAGGTCCTAGAATTATTTTAACGCTGATCTCAGGATTTCCCATTTGGCTTTGTCGTTTAGAAACATTGATGTTTTAGCTTCTGAGAAAACCTGGATGGTGTTTTTCTGTTTGGCCTCTTCAATCTAGAATTAAGCTTATTAGTATTATAGTTTAAAACATACCTGTAGGTTTAAAAGGTATGGGTTTCCTTTCTCCCGAGGCAACCTCATTTTCCTCTGCAGGGGTGTAAGGCTGCTGTATAGAAAGATGCCATCCAAAGCAGGAGTGCTTCCAGACAGAGCCCTCCTAGTGAGCCCACCCTGCCTTCCTGAAGTTGACTGCACATCCTTCATCCAGCGGAGGCAGCTGTCTCCACTCACATCCAGTCTCTTGGAGGAGGTTTCCAGGTTGTGAGGAATCTGGTACCCGTAGAGAAGTTAGTTCCTCAGGGGTCAATTTTAGCCCAAGGTTGGAGATGTCTGAAGTTGTAAGAGCAGAGGTAGCCTTCTGCTGTGAGAGTAACTAATATGGGGGTCAAACCCAATCAACCTCAAAGGGTAGGGTGAACTTCACCTAGACTCTGCAGGGTGAGGCAAGGCGTGGGGCCATCTCTAGCCTTCTGTCACCATGGAAGCATGGCGAGAATGCTGCTGGGACCATCCACACTGCTGAAATGTTGAGCTGTATTAGAAGTCTCTGGATCCCCCACTCCAGGAAGATGCTTTGAGGATGTGGGTAGATGATGGACAGATGCTTTCTGACCTGGGAACCTGATCTACTCAAGGGTAGTCATGTCCATGAACTCAAGACACCTGCCAATGCACACAGGACACGGAGAGGAGCCTATGAACATCTCCCATGCCAGCTATCCAGTCCCAGCAAGGTGAGATACTGTCAGCACATGGTAAATCGAGGACTCCTAGGTGTGTGTCCTTGGGCACTGGCCACTGGCCAGAATTGTGCAGTCCCCTGTGTTTACTCTCATTAAATGTCTTAGGGTCACTCTACAGGCACTGTTTTTTGGAGGAGTCTGATTAAAAATTACAGCCAAGTCTGTTTTCTCTTTGCTTTCAAAGACAAAAGCAGGGCACTTCCCAACCTGCGGTCTCCTTTCAGACATATTTGGTCCTGGTCCATGTTTGTTCTGAGGCATGTTCCAAAGCAGCTGTTTATTAAAATGCCAGCAGCTCTGATTGATCTCTGGTGTTGTGTGGTGCATCTGTGTGGTGGCTGGTGGCAGCACACTGAACCAAAATGATACTTTACCGTGGGGGCCCTGCCTGGACACCCAGCCCCGCCTGCTTTCGGTAAGACACATTTATTACCCTTGAATAAAGTCTGTTCTGAAGCCCAGCGTAACCACACTTCCTGAGATTATGAACATCTAGGCTCTTAGGAGGAAAGAAGTCCCAGGGGCCTGCAGGCTAATGGCTTGCACTGCCCTCTCTGTTGCCCTCATGGACATCTGTTCATGACACTCCAAGAGTGGAACTTGATTCATGGAACCAGGAATTACATCTGTAGGGGAGGAGGGTGGGAGGGGAACTCTGGCAGAGAACATCTGTTTCCAGACACATGTTGACCCATGGCACACAGCACAGGGTGCCGTGTGACATCTGAGGGTGGAATGTAGCAAGCGTGCCATGCATTTTGAGAGACACCAGGAGAAGAGGTGGGGTCAAGTTGTCCTTGTGTGCCAAGGTCTTTGGGACAATTCTTGGAGGGGTTCACGTGGCCATCCTTCATACTGCTTCAGGCAATGGGATGTGGCTCAGTAGGGTTTCTATTGCTGTGACAAAAACACCATTACCAAAAAGCAAGTTGGGGAGGAAAGGATTATTCATCATCAAAGGAAGCCAGGGCAGGGAGTCTGGCAGAGCAGGAACCTGGAGGCAGGAACTGATGCAGAGACCAAGGAGGGGAAGCATTGGTTTGCTTCACACCGCTGCTCAGCCTGCCTTCCTAGAGAACCCTGGACTACCAGCCCAGGGATGGCATTACCCAGAATGGGCTGGGTCCTCCACATTGATCACTAATTGAGGCAATCCTTACGCTGGGTCTCATGGAGGCTGGGTCTCATGGAGGCTGGATCTTACTTAAGAGGCCTCGCCCTCTGATGACTCCAGCTTGGGTCAGGCTGACACAAAACCAGCCAGTACTTTCACCATGGGCAGAGGAAACTGACACATACAGCACAGGGCAGCAAAGCTGAGGTCCAGAGACAAAGACAGGGGCCTGGGAGCAGGAGCTCAGCTTTGGGTCCGAAGGGTTGATTGGCAGCAGTAAATTGTAAATCAATCCGTCAATAAATACTCTGCCCCAGAACCAAATCCCCGAAGCTGACACAATTTACTGAAGTCAATTTGCAAATTTATCAATTAGGTGAGTTGTCTATGTGCTAAAATATGTTTCTATTAAAAGCTAATAAAATCTGTGACAATTCTACCTGTGGGGACTGGCTTAAATGGCTTTCGAAGGTATTCCAAAATGACTCGGAGGTGGGAGGCTAGTGAGTTCCCTGTTGCTGTAACTGAAAGCTACTGACTTAGGGGGGTTGTCTTTAAGTCTCAGAGGTTCTGGGGGTGGAAGTTCTAGGCCACGGTGCTGTTGTCTGCTTGGCTTCCGTTGGGGACTTGTTGCTGTATCTGACTTGGTGGCTGGAATCCCATGGTTTGATCATGAATGTGTGCCCAGGTTTCTTTCTCCTCTTCAAAAGCTGTAAGCCATTCTTCTGCTGCCATCTGATGCTAACTGTCCCCCAAGCTCCTGCATCTGAATACTACTTGCATAATATTTTTTTGCTGGCTTTCCTGCTGTGTCAAAAAATTTGCTATATGTAAGTTTTTTTGGGTGGGGTCGTGTATTGAAACTAAAACAGAAATATTTTTCACAGTTTGAGTTTGGGGCATTTCACATATTTATCTAAATGCAGCCATACCCTTCCCAGCCAGCTTCTCTCAATTCTAAAGTTTGATCCTAAGAATGGAAGAGAAGGACTGATGTATAATTCTGGAAACATTTATATTAAAAAAACCACACAATCAGAAACAAGTGCATATTCATTGGCTTTTCCTTATGGTCAAATCTGATAGGAACCTGTGCAAGGGCCCAGCACAGTAAGGACGCCAGCCGAGTTTGTGTGGGTTTTTCCTTTAGTCCAGCTATCTGTAGCATCCTTTGGTCTTCCAGCATCCCAACCAGGATGACTATGAACTGTCCCTGTCCCCCACTTGTCCTTCAATGACCGTTCCAAGCCTGCACTCATTAACCTGGGAAATTCTCATCACCCCACCTTTAAAACAAGGGGGTCCTTACACATCCTGAAGGGATGTTTGTCAGCTGGAGAACAGAACAGGCTTTGGACCCCCTAAAACCTGGCTTAGGTGCTCAGTCTGCTCCCGAAGCCACGAGCCAGTCCACACCTCTTCCGCTGGCCCCAGAAGATGCTCCGTCTAGGACTAAGGTGAACACCAGGTTCTGCCCCTCCCCGGGATCCAGGGCTGGAGAACTTGCTCTGTGACTGCTAGCCACGTGCAGGTTGAGGACTCAGTATCTATTAACCAGCACTCAGTTCCCTGGCACACACTGTCCCAGTCACCACGTGGCAGGTTGGGGAGCTACGTCGGGTCACTGTCTGGATCTAGTGCTTCCAGGTTCTTGGTGTCTTATAAAATCGTTGCAGATTGCACACACACAGAGTGGGAAGCCTGCACCACAGCAGTGGGCTCCTTGAGGGAGAACAATCAAGGGCCCCACGTTACTGCCCAGCCCTCTCTTATGGCATCTAGGAGGAGGATCTGGCGGCTAAGAGCTGTGGAGTGCGTGCTTCTTTATTTGGATTGACAGGCTTGGGTTATACAAGCCTTTGCTCACTGCTCATGTCTTCTCCCATGATGCATCTGGTTTTAAATTATATGCCCATCCAGTAACCATAGGCATAAGATGGTGATGAGGGCATTCTCTAAAAGTTCACTCAGATGACAGTTTGCCTCACCATACCCAAAACTAGTCCCATCCAGATCTGTCCCTTAACTCTTATACCTGAATATGCTCCTGAGGATGGCCGAATGGAGACTGACCACAAAGACAGCTGATAACGGTAGCAAGGGAGGAGAAACCTAGTCCGTGATTTGAAGTGGACTGCACATGTAGCTTCGTGCAGGTGGGTCCTAGCACCCAGGTGCATCACAGGAGAGCGTGTTTTTCAGGACAGGGAGGCACTCTGGGTAGGGCTGAAGGAAGAAGCAATTAAATGGATCTACTTTAAAGAAAACTGTCAGTGTATTATAACTGCATAGTGTTGGGTCTCATAAAGACAAATTTCTTTAAAATCATACATTTTGACTATGGTTCTCTTTAGTTTTGTCTAGCGTACACAAGCTAGGTAGAGGGACCCTCGCCTGAGGAATTGCCTTCTTTAGCTTGTTCTGTGGGCAAGTCTGGGGCCTTTTCCTTTTTTAATCAATGGTTGATGTGGGAAGGCCCATCCCACCGTGGGTGGTGCCACCTCTGGGCAGTTCAGCGTAGGTTTCATGACAGAGGCATGGAGCAAGCTACAGGGGCGAGTTCTCCTCCCTGTTCTCTCCTCCCGGCTCCTGCTGTGAGTTTCAGCTGTTTTTCCTCAGCAAGGAGCTATAGCCTGTGAGCCAAACTCTTCCCGCCAAGTTGCTTTTGGCCATGGTGTTGATCACAGCAACAGAGAGCAAAGTGATTCAGCAGCGCCCACTCCTTCACCTTGCTCTTTTGCTCCTGCCTCCCTCATGTTGGTCTCTGTACCCTGGCCTCTGTCATGGATGGCTGGGGGGTGGGGGTGGGGCGGAGCTCCCTAAGCCTAAGCCTCCTTCCCAGTGTGACTTCATTTACATGTAGGCTGTCTAGCCACAAGCCCGGTGTGCTCCTCAGAGCACTGGGAAAATGCAGTGGGGATGAGGTGAGAGGCCTGGCATGGAGGGCTGAGGGCGGATGTGACCATGGTCTGTGAAAGCCAGAGCCCAAGGCCAATTCCGGAAACCCTCTGCGCCTTCCAGGAAAACTGGAGGGCAGTGGTGTAAGTTTTGGAAGCTGAACGATTCTTTCCCCTCGGTCTGTAGTCCTTGGTGCTGTTTCTCCACATGCCCTGGTGTCTTTTCACTCAAGCACAGAGGACAGGCACAGGGCCTCCTCTTTAGAGTGATAAAATACCCCGCAGAGGCAACCTCAGGGAGAAGGAGAATACTGGGTCTGAAATCCCAGTTAAGGCAGCAGGAACTTGAAGCCAGCTGTGACATCATGCCCATAGTCAAGAGCAGAGAGCAATGGGTAAAACCACACGACCCCAGCTCGCTTTCTCCATCTGTGTCTGCTCCAGGATCCCCAAGCCCCAAGAATTATGCTCCTCACAGGCGTGTGTGTGTGTGTGTGTGTGTGTGTGTGTGTGTGTGTGTGTGTGTGTATGTGCAGGTCTTCCCACATCAATTACAATAATCACAACAGTCCCGCGCAAGCTGCCTACAGTACAACCAATCCAGACAATCCCCCACTGGGGCTCTGCTCCCCACGAGCCTAGACTTCATCAAGTTGACAATTAAAACTACCTACCTATGGATGCTGGACCTTATCTAGCACCAGGCTACAGGCACAGTTAGGCATATTTTAAATATTAAAAACGTAAACTTTTGCAGGGATTTAGAAGCATGCCCCTAGCAGATTTTGTTAGTACCCACACGCATACTTGGGCATTTAAAGTGAATAGGAGCTACCAGGTAACTGTAGATAGTGAGTGTGCCAAGGCAGAAGACATAAGGAAGTGCCATAGGATGCCACCTGGGTGATGTCACCCATGCAGGTGTGTGTGTGGGGCCCTGGGAAGCACTCTGTGTCTTTAATTTCTAAGTCCCCCTTTTACATCACTGTAGGAAGGGGAGCTGGTGTCCTTTAAAAATGTCCTTGGATTTGAAATTTCACACCGTTTTTATTACTTCATTAGGAGACTGTCTGTGGCACCATTGGAAGACAACACCATAGAGCTGGAAAATGTCAGTGGAGTCTCCTTCCTGCCCTGTCGTATTCTCAATATGCAGATTGAATTTCAACATCTGCTCCCAGGATAATTAGTCAGACTGGGATTGGGGTCTGCCTCTACTTTTCTCCACGATGGAGTATTTGTCTGTCAGCCTGGGTTTCTGGGGAGCAGGGGCCTTAGAGAAGGCAGCCAAGAGGGGCAGAGAACACTCACTTGTGTCTGCTTTCCCTGACCCAAGCCAATTCAGAAGCCTGCCTGACATTTGCTGCGAGCTTTGAAAGGTCATGGAGATGGGACAGAGGTCGTGAAGGGTGTTCTCCTGGGATAGGGGTTGGGTATGGCTGAAAGTTGGCCTTGCTTTCATACATGTAACGTTAAACTGTGCGGCTCACCACTGGCGGCCACACAATAATACATCTGCGGCCATCTCATCAATGGACAAGTGCACACTCCTGCTCGGGCAGGATGCTAACGGTCACCGGACTTCTGAGCTCCCGTCAGACACACAGGGAATGGCAAGCTCCCGAACACATCAATAGAGCAAGGAGAAGAAATAGAATAGAATAAAGTATTTGCCGGCGCTCCACCTGACAAGGGCTTACCATCCAGAGTACAAACAGAACTTGCTCTACCTGAAAAACAAATGGCATGATTAAAAATGCGGGCAAGAGATCTGGGTGCTTATTTCTCTAAAGAAGATGCACAAATGACCGTGGGTGTGCAGGGAAGCATGCAGTATCCCCAATCACCAGGAGAAAGCAGAGCCAAGGATAATGAGCCGTTGTTGCCCCACACCTGTTAGAATGGGCGTTATAAACCACTAAAGATTACAAGTGTTGGTGGGATGGAGAAGAGAAGGGGTATTGCGATTTAATAAGGATCAGGATAAGCAATTAGGCCGAATAGATGTTTATTCAGGGAGAAATAACTCACAACATAGGCAGATGAATGCGGCTGGTTCCACCAGATCCTAAGCCTTCCAGCATCCACCACCAAAAGGAGCAGCCTGACCCTTTCCCAGCCTTTTCCCCCAGCTCACGTCCAGCCCTGTCTCCGCCCCAATAGGCATGGCCTAAGCCACAGGTGCAGACAAGGTGAATATCTCGCTACAATTCCCCTTTTAGTCTCAAGAAAAGATTTGGGCTTGATACAAAACTATATACAAAACAGTGAATAACAAGTGTGCTCTAAGAAAAGGAAAATCAAGAACAAAACGACCTACATATCTAGTCCTAGGGTGAAGGCATAAGGGAGTTTACAATAGAGTTATCCTAAACTAGAAAGCTTAAGCCTAGTGCCTAATATATCTAACTAGGAAGAGAGAATAATAGTTGTGATAGTTTAATCTACAACCTCATCAAGACCTGAGAAGGAAAATAGCGATACTAGGGTAGACAGGAAGTGCAGATGGGCAACTTCCAAAAGATGCCTCGAAGACAGAAACAGCAAGCTACCTGGACAGTCACCCAAGGTCTCACAGCAACGTTGGTACAGCCAGTTTTGGCTAAGGCCAAGAGTACCTGACAGATCACAACAAAAGCAGGGAGGAAGAAAGGCTGTCTTACCTTGACTTGGCAAGGTTCAGCAGTCTTCTGTTTGTCTCCTGCAAGCACATAGGACAGCATGTCCAGATCAGTTGTCAAGGTAGGGGCAGTTCCTTGCCCAAGAGGCCATGGCCGAAGTGAGGATGAACTCCAGAAGGAGCGACGACAGTGTCCAACATACTTTCGGGAAAGTGCATGGTGCTGTCAGGAGCAACAGTGTCTCATGTCAACGGAGTACTAATATTAAAACATTTAAATGCCGTGTTCTGCAGGTCTATGAAGTGATTGGAGATTAAGCATCTATGTCTGACTAATCTCATAGGTAAAGGAAACACGGGTGAGGGTAATCTGTAATACTCAGGAGCTTAGCTAAAAACCTGATTAAAACTTCCTTGAGTAAAGCAAGGATACACACCTAAACAATATAATTATGTACATGTAAATTCCTAAAGTAGAGGTAGAGTAGAAATGTCTAGACAAGAGGTAGCTCTAAAGGGCAGCAAGATAAATATCCCAAATTGTATCAATATACAAAATGTCTTGAATGCAAACAAAGTATACATACATAGAATATAGCGAGAATAATGTGCATAAAACATAAATGGAAAGATTTCACACAATATGACAAAATATAATATATAATTTTCCAGTACATAGGTACATACAGATAAGAATATATAACAATGTAAGCTGAAATACTAATATCTCACTCTTACTAAACAATTCACAAGAAGGTAGGCCAATCTACCTATGCCATTCTGAACCATACATTTCCCAACCATACCCTATTCCTGTCTAAAAGAGATAACCGAGTCTAAATATCACCTTCCATACCCAACCCCAAGTAACTAAAACCAACCCTATGAAGATGAATATTATAGTTTTGGTTGTAGTTTTCCTTAGTTAGGATTAAAGTTAAGTTACATATAGGACTTTAGACTCACAAAGATAGGATAGATGATATTTTCTTTAAGTCTTACAAAATGTTAATGGACTATTGTTAACTGTGATTCTTATTTGATAACTGTTGTATGTTATATTTTGCTATGTTAAGGTTAAAACCCTTCTTTTTATTTTAGACAGAAAAGAGGAGATTATGGGAGATGTTATTCTGTAAATATGTTTCCAAAATGGTTAATTAATAAAGCACCGTTGGGCCAATGAGAAAGCAAGATAGGCGGGGCTAGGAGACAAGGAGGAAAGAGGAAGTGGTAAGGAGGAGTCAGGATGTAGAGCATGGAGGAAGGAAGATGCCGGCCGTGGCTCCCTGATAAGATGACCACGTGGAAATACTTAGATAAGTAGAAATGGGTTAATCATTAAGACAGAGCTAGCCCATAAACAATAATGGTAATTGGACAACAGGATTGTATCAAATACAGAGTCTCGGAGTGTTATTTGGGGCTGGTGCGGCTGTGGGCCCAGACCAGAGACAGGCGGGCTGGCGGGCTGGCAGGAAAACATACAAGCTACAAAGGGGAGCCCTGTGTGGAGCTGGAGGGTGAAAATTGATACAGTGATAATGAAAAACAGTGTGCAGGGTCTTTTAAAAATTAAAAAAAAATAAAATAAAACTGGAATACCTAAGAGGTAGCCATCCCTCTTCTAGGCACTTTCCAAAGGAGAGTGAAATCAAAATCAGGGAGAGACTGGTGTCCCTCGGCTTAAATACTGCAGCGTTAGGCATGCTAGATGGACAGGGAAGCAGGCCATGTTCCCAGGACAAGGATGGGGGAGAAGAAACAGGTCAAAGGGCATTAAAGCTCAGTCAATGCTGTCATCAGATCAGGTCCGGAGCCCCGTGCCCAGGTGAGGCCACAGGCAGGGCCATAGTGCTGTACGGTGAGGATCTGGCCTTCGCACAGGCCCAAGCCTTTGGTACACATAAAGGAGGAGATGAAGTCAAGAGCCTGGACCTCCATGGCCATCCTTGTCCACCTAACGGAAATGTAGAAAGGAGGAATCTCTTAAGCAGGGTTGATTCTGTTGCGGGTCAGGGGGTGGAGTCAGCGGTCACAGTGAGCTGGGGCCTGGGCCTTGCTGCCTTTGCCAGCCTCCCAGGCCACAGGACTCTCAAACATTTCCCCTTCTTGATGTCCCCTTTCCTAACTAGAACTGCCTTAACTAATCCGCCAAGAGGCCCCACTGTCTCTGGTCTCTCCCTGTACCTTCATGAGCCTCTCTCGAACCTCTGAGTGGGTCCTCTCCCCGTCCCACTGTCCCACTAACTGCCTGGAGACACCCACGTGCCAGCTATTGTGGCCCACAGCATAAGTGGTGCTCAGAAAGAGCTCAGTTAAATTTATGACAACATCAGTGTTGAGGAGTGCACTGTACTGTAGCCTGATGCCTTGAGTTGCTCATCAGTGGATCATGGGTGAGCTGACAAGACCTGATAAGGTGCCTTTATACCTCCCTGGATACATGGCCTGTCTGAGCACCAGTGTGACCTTGAGACGCGACTTTATGTCACCTGCAGGGACCCTGTGTGATGGCCAGTCACGAATGTCACTGCGATCAGTTTCACGGTTTGAAGTCAATTCCAGGGTTGGCAAGCTATGCCCCTGGATGTCTCCTAGAGTGTAAGGAGCTCAGGGCTAACTTCTGGTTCTCTTGGTAAATACTAGCATACTCTCTGCCAAATATGGTCGGGACTTGAACATACACATTGGTGGAGGTGTCACTACTCTAGGTGCCTGGGGGGGGGTGCTGAAGCTGGAGGTGACGTGGATCCCTTGAGGACACAGTGCATTCGTGTTGCCGGATTCTGGGAAGTGGGAAATCACTGCAAACTCTGGCCCTGCTCTGTCCTCTGCCACACACCTCTTTCATTAAGACGCCCGGCGGGTCGGTGGGCCTCTAGGACAGCCCTGAATGTTTAAGAGGTTTCCCTCAGCGGGTCTTGCTACATCATCTATGACACACCAATGAGCAGATTTCAAAGCATTAGACTACAATGCACTTAACACTAATGGTGTTTTAAAGTTTCATTTACACTGAGCTTCTTGTGAATATCAATTATACTGTGGGCCGGCATGGTTGGCTGATGAGGACTCTAGGCAGGGGAGCACCAGCTTAGCGGGCTTTCTTACAGCTCAGCGCCAGGCCATGCTGACAGGCCTGTTCCTGTGTGTGTTGTCACCAGCCAGAGCTTCTGACTATGCTTGCAGCCTGGCTTCCCACCTAGGGCTGCTGTTGAAATGCTGCCTGTGGGACTGTGGGGAAAAAACTGACCCAGGTCTTGGTTCTCACCTATCTTGATGCATACGTCACACAGAAGCCCTCCCCACGCCATTGTTGCCATAAGAAAGCAGGATTTTGTAAACAGAGCTGGCATACGTGTTCTGCGCACCTCAGGGCTTTCTCTGATCTTACAGGCAATGTGCACATCACCAAGGAGGAAACAACGTGCAAAGACAAAGCTGTATCAGGACCAGAGCTCAGCAGGTGGGGCCCGCTGTGACCTCAGAGCTTCACCAACCTTTCCTAGTAACATGCACATTAGGTTCCCATCAACCACCTGCCCCAGGGCCCTGTCCACAACACGGATGATGTCATCCACACAATAAACAGCAAGTGAGAAAAAAACAAAACAGCTGGCAGGGCCTCCAGCAGAGATTCCAGAGGCCTGTCCTTCAATCCAGACAACCTGTGGACATCACCAAGGACGATTGCCAGCAAAGACTAATGGGTAGAGAAGGGCACCAGGGTAAATCACCGAAACACCTTTCACGGCGGCCCGGGCCGTGCTGTAAACAGAGGCCCTTTAACTGAGGCATGTCCTGCTTTTTGTTTTTTTAAGCTTGTGTTTCCATTTGCTTTGTCCTACCTGGTAAAATTTTGTTCCTTTTATTTGTCTTTGAAAAAACAAACATTCTTGTGTTTTTTATTGATCAGTCCCAGCATTTGCTTTCCTGTTTTAGCATTTGCTCATTATCTCCTCCAGGCTTGGTAGAGGTTCCCGAACACTGTGGAGGGTGGGGACCCACTCAGGTGCTGGGAGTGGGGGAGGTGGGGGGGCAGGGGAGGCAGAGGGGGCAGGGAGTGCTGTCAGCTGGTGCAGGTGAGGAAGGAGGCAGCTCCCTGGTCCCCACAGCAGGTCCCCTGGCCATGAGCCAGCGTTTGCTCACAGAGCCCCGCAGAAGTCCTAGTGAGCCCGCAAGGGTCTGTAATCAGTTGATCCCTTCTATAGCCTCTAAATTGTTTTTTTAAAATTTATTTTCTTTTTCCGTCATTAATTCCTTTTTTGCTTTCCTTGGGTTTTGCATGGGATTTGTCTGGAGGCAGCCTAGAGTCTAAAGGTTAGGAAAACCCTGAGGTGCACAGCCTGCCTGGTCATCTAAAGGGCCAGGAGCTTTCGGTGGGCTCCTCAGCCATTCTGAGCCTCAGTTTCCCATCTGTGGAAGCAGTGACAGATCCTTAAATTAGGCACGAGACCACAGGGTCTAGCAAATGTAAGGACAGGAGATACAATCGCTTATTCTTAGATTTTATTTTTTTTTTAAATTCAAAGCTTAGCTTTAAGATTTTTTTTTATGCAAACGTGTACAGAGGCTTCCTTGAGGCCCTGGGAAGCACGGTGGGTGAATCAGGTTCAGGGGAAGCCCCTGGGTGGGTGGTTACAGGGCCAGGGAGGCACTGTGGGCGGGGGGCGGGGCAAGGTGATGGGGCTCGTTTCTCTCACTGATACACATAGTGGGCCACTGTGTCCTGGGTTCCAGGTCATCCCCAAAAGCTCACCTTCCCCTCTCTGCAAGGTCTGAGCATGCTCCCCGAACCTGAACGCTCAGTTTCCAGAGGCGGAAAGAACTGAGAGGAAGTTCAGTGCGGTGTCCAACTCCACACGTCTACTGGCCCTGAGCCCCACACACCATCACCCCACCGGCCTGCCTGCTGCACTCCTGGTGTAGGGAGCCACTGTAGCTGCTAGCAGTTCCTCGTGTCTGACTGGCGCTTGGGGGAGGGGAGGGAAGCACCTGAGGATGTTTCAAATGTGGCATTCCGTCCTGTAATCCGTGAAAGGGTTCAGATGTGTTTCCAGAGTAACAACTTAACTGATGTCTTGTTTGGAATTAATATCTTGAAGTTCTTAAAGTCATTGGGAAAACCGAATATTAGTCAGGTGTTTAGTTGCTAAGAGACAAGTTCTGAGGCAGGTGGCCCAGTTCCTAGAAGAGCCTGCAAGCATTCCCTCTAGAGCTTGGAGGTCCTGGGTGCAGAGGGAGGTCATGCCTGGCCGCTGCCAGTCCTGACTCCCTCGTTCTAATCTGAGTTCCCACAGGGAAGGCAGCTGATGGAGCCTTCGCTCCACTTCTGTGTGGGCCTTCATTCTTCTTTCACCCACCCTGCTGGGTGTCCCTGTCATACCTCTACCACACCACCACAGCTGGGCAGAACACAGTATGGATACAATACAAGCTGGGGCAAATTCCGCGCCCTGGGAATTTGATTCTTTCCTGTTGCTGCAACAAACACAGGACAAAAGGCAGCTCCTCCTGTCATAGCCATTCATAGCCCAGCATTGAGGGAAGCCAGGGTAAGAGCCCGTGCAGGAATGTGGAGGCAGGAGCTGAGTCAGAGGACACGGGGGGGGGGGGGGGGGAGGGGAAGAAGGGGAGGGGATGGGGGGAGGGGGCGGGGGTCCCTCCTTACTGGCTGGCTCAGCCTGCTTTCTTCTACAACCCAGGACCAGCTGCGCAACCATAACTCTATCCACATGGGCTGTGCCTCCCACACTAACGTCAGTCTGGAAAACATCCTGCAGGCCAGTCTGATGGAGGCATTTTCTCAACTGAGGCTTCTTCTTCCCAAGACCCTAGCTTGTATCATTTGGATAAAAAGCAAAATGCAAAATAACAAAAGGAAAATAACAACAACAAACAGCATACTGTGTCTGGAAGATGGTGATGAGAGCCTTGTGTCTAATGCAGTGGGGTATCCCGAAGGCCCAGAGACAGCTATGGGCAGCGAGTGACCTCGGATTGTTCACGGGGTGGGGGGTACGAAGGTGGTGTGAGATGTTCAGTGCAGTCTGAGGTATTTGTGCTGGCTAGTTTTATGCCAGCTTAACACAAGCTCATTTTGGAAGAGCCAACAGAGAGCCATGGGAGCAAGCCAGTAGGCAGCACTCATCCATGGCCTCTGGATTCCTGTTCTGATCCACATGACGATGGATCTATAAGCTGTAAAGTGAAACAGACCCTGTCTTCCTCAAGTCACTTTTAGTCATAGTGTTTGATCACAGCAATGGAAACGTAAGCAAGACAACGTCTCTCCCAGCCTCACCTGTCCCTGAGCCCACCCCCACCTTCAACCTGTTCCCCCCACCTTCAACCTGCCCCCACCTTCACTGTCCCCCCACCTTCAACCTGTCCCCCCCACCTTCACTGTCCCCCACCTTCACTGTCCCCCACCTTCACCGTCCCCCACCTTCACTGTCCCCCCACCTTCAACTTGTCCCCCCTTCAACCTGTCCCCCCCTTCAACCTGCCCCCACCTTCACTGTCTCCCCACCTTCACTGTCCCCCCACCTTCACTGTCCCCCCACCTTCACTGTCCCCCCACCTTCAACCTGCCCCCCACCTTCACTGTCCCCCCACCTTCACTGTCCCCCCACCTTCACTGTCCCCCCACCTTCACTGTCCCCCCACCTTCAACCTGCCCCCCACCTTCACTGTCCCCCCACCTTCACTGTCCCCCCACCTTCACTGTCCCCCCACCTTCACTGTCCCCCCCACCTTCACTGTCCCCCCACCTTCACTGCCCCCCCTTCAACCCATCCCCCACCTTCAACCTGTCCTCTCAAGAGATGAACCTTACAAAGAATCCTCTCTCCCCTGCCTTACCACACATCTAGTCCTTTTCGATTTCTCACAACCAACAAATGCTAATTAATCCCTTTCTGTTGCCAGAGGCATTCAGAGGCTCGTCCTGGGGATGCTCAGAGACACCATTCCAGTCTTCAACCAGCTGGGTTCTAAGATCTTGACTCACCTCAATGCCACTCTCTTCCCCTCAAGGAGTCTCAGAAAGCTCTTTAACCTGTTTTTCTCCAGGCGCCAGGCAGACCCCTGGCTCCCACGCCTGCACTGAGGAGGAATGCAAGCCCTTGAATTGAAAACCAGCACTACCAGCTCTACCTTAGAAATGAAGGCACCTTCATGGCTCAGGGATTTTTGGATGGGAAAAAGGGGCCATAACTACTGCAGATTATGCAGGCAAGAATCCACTATGGTTTGTCTGTGCCTCCACCATCCTGGCCTGAGGCCAGAGGCATGTGACTCTTTCCCTGTTTGTTCCAGGTCCCACACCTGTGCGCTGGGAAGGGTGTTTGTGTGTGGATTTTGAAGGGTGACTGTTGTCAGTTCTAACTGATTCTCTCTGTCCCAGTATCAAACTTGACTTTCTGTGGGGGTGGCATGTCTACCAAGGTACAGTGAGGCCACAGGGGTGGGGATACAGTCTTTCATAACCTGTGATGCAGTGTTCATGTCTGTGATAAAGAAGGTAATGTCACACAGGGAGATGGAGTGAAGCCGACACCCCCTAAGCTGTGGGACACCAGAGATCAGTAGCCACCAGCAGCAAGGGTCTGTCCCTTGGAGTTCAGCAAGAGCCCATCCAATAGACACTGAGATGGCAGGCTGCTGCCTTCCAGAGTAAGCAGGGAGGAAGTTCCTGCTTTCATAGAGCCTGGGACAGACGTAGGCTGCAGAAAGGGTTTGCTGTCACTCTCTGTCCTCATCCCCACAGGCAAGGGGACAGTCTCTTCACTTGGTTATTCTTACCCCTGGCTGGCTGCTGATGTGTGAGCAGCTATGGCCGAAGACAGTCTTGTGAAGGAGGGAGACATGAAGTCATGGAGGGTCCCTAGAATATACTTCTGGAGGTTGGGGGTGCCTCCAGGTACCTGAGGGTCCCATCAGGATCTGGGGTCAAAGAGTCAGAACCAAGCACAGACTGATCGAAACTGAGCAGTGTACTGCTTCTAAGAAAGTACGTAGTGAAGGCTGAAGGCGGCTGTGATGTCAGGGTAGAGCATCATCCTAGCCTCCTGCACCCAAGGGCGCACAAGCCTTAGAGGAGCAGAACCCGAGGCTGTTGAGACAGCGGTGTTTGTGCCTCCAACCCCACTGCGGCCACGACATTCATCATGCAGGACTAACAGAGAACAATGGGGAGACACCCTGACTTTGAAGGCTCTTCTTTCCAAAACACGGCACCCAGGAGACCAGCAAAGGAGCCACCTTTAGGAGAGGCAGAAGAGAGGCACCGAGAGACAGAGTGAGGAGAGAGGAACTGGCCGAAGGTGCCAGAGAAACCTGAGTGAATAGCACAGCTTGCCCCTGGACTGCATTGGGGGCCTCTCTGTCTGATCCTCAGATTCATTTCTTCTGGTGATGATGTGGCGGCTTATTCCTTCCCAAGGTTGTGGCCTCAGCGGGGCTGCCCACCTTAGGGAGGACCCTGGGACTCAGAGTTCACAGAGAGGGGAGGACAGGAAATGGGGTATCCTGGACTCATGGCAGCCCTGGGAGCCAATCAGGGCACAACTTCATGTTCTGTGCTGACCATATCTCTTCTTGATGTCTGTTTGGACCTTTGCAGACACCCTGAAATAATATATATAATATAATATAATATAATATAATATAATATAATATAATATAATATATATGTATATATATATTATATCCAAGCTCTAAGCTTGGAGCTTCAGTGGGTTTTTTCTCTCATCCCATGATATTAGGACCCCCAGCTGGAGAAGCATGAGAAAAGACCCATTGGCTCAGGGTCCTCTGCCAGCCTTCCCCCCCCCTCAACTGGGACAGAAGATATCCCACCCCTCCATCTTTGTGTCTCCTTCCTGTCACTGCTCAGCTGCAAGCTCTGCTGGTTGCCTCTCCCTGGCAGCCCATCATACTGTGAGGAGTTAATGATGCTTTGTGTGAAGGGTTTCCATCCCAGAGAGTCAAAGCCGCCATTAGACAGGCTGTTCCCATGGAGACAAGATAAACAAGGTACTTTTTCCTAATGATCACTCTTTGATCAATGACACTGTCTCTGAGGCAGATGCTGTGGGAGCCAGCAGCATTACAGAACACACACATGCACACACACACACACACACACACACACACGCATGCACACACACAAACACACACGCACACACATGCACGCACACACATGCACTCACACACACTAACACACACACATGCAAACACACACGCATGCACACACACACGCAAGCACACACACAGGCACATACACACCACTTCGGAGTAAACTCAAATCTACCCTCCTCCAGTGTGGCCCTTGGTTCAAAAGATTTCACTAAGGAATTTGGGGAGTAGAGAGAACATCTAAGCCCTAAAGTATTCTCTGACATCTGAAAAGGCAAAAAAAAAAAAAAAAAAAAAAAATCCATTAAAAAAAATCCATGTTTCCTTTCACTTTCAGTCTTTCAGTGTTCAAACAAATACTGACTGAGTCATTCCTTTGTTGTGATCATTGTGGAGTTTGGACAAGGAAAAGTATGGGTTCTCCTGTCACAGAGCGTCTAGACACGAGCTTTCGGTTAATTAGTCCAAGCATCCTCTGGGCAGGGTGGTGAAGTTAATGACAGCTCCCAAAGATGTCCACATCCTCATCCTTGACACCTACGACTGTGTCAGTCATCCACCTGGCAACAGGGACTTTGACCAAGGGTACCTGTGGTCCTGGATCAGGCTGGTGGGGCTGATTTGGTTGGAACTTCAAACATCCAGAACAAGAAGAGAATGCATCTGTGAGCTGGGGAGTTGGCTGGGTAAAGTGTTTACAGGAGGACCAGAGTTTGAGCCCCTGAGCATGTGTAAAGAAACCAAGCTTGGGGCAGTAGTAGCTCACGCCTTTAATCCCAGCATCTGAGAGACAGAGGCAGCTGGATCTCTATGACTCCAAGGCCAGCTTGGTCTATAGAGTGAGTTCCAGGGCAGGCTCCAAAGCTATAGACAAAGCCTGTCTAGAACCCCCCAAACAAGACAGCAACAAGCCAGGCACAGTGCTACGTGCTTGTCACTCAGCACTGGGGATGAAGAGCCAGAGACAGGAGGATCCCCTGGACTTGCTGTGCAGCCAGCCTAACCTGTGCAGGGAACCCCAGGTCCCATGAGAGACCCTGTCTCTCCTGAAGAACCACACTCAATGCTGATCTCCAGCCTCCACACACCCATGTACCCAACATAGGCAAGAAGGGGGTTTTGCTTGTACATCACTATGGTATGGTTGATAATTTGTTGCAGTACCCGACTTAACTAGCACAGTCAGTGGATGTGTACCACCATGCCTGGCTTCTTATAAGGAGCATGCATATTCAGTGACAAAACTCAGTCAAAGCCCTTTGCATGGATTTAGACACCTTGCAGGCGCCCGTCCTTAATGTGCCCACAGATGCTGGGGGTATGAGCTCTTTCAGGGAGGGCTAGGCACAGATGGGGTTCTCTTTGCCAGGCTTCCTGTTTGCTTTTCATTTCATAACAGAGATGAAGTATTTCTGAGAAGAGCACGCAGGATACAGGCACCCAGGCACGGGACACCACAGGCAGAGGGGCTGAGCAGGGAGAGGGGGCAGCTGCAGTAGAGTCTCCCTCTAACCAGAGCTGGGCCGCAGAGGGAAGAGTCAAGGTCAGGCGCTGGAAGCCAGGTCAGAGAAGGTAAAAAGAACTCAGCCTGTGCAGGGGTGCAGGGGTTTTGTTTGTTTGTTTGTTTTGTTTTTTTGTTTGAGACAGGGTTTCTCTGTGGCTTTGGAGCCTGTCCTGGAACTCACTCTGTAGACCAGGCTGGCCTCGAACTCACAGAGATCAGCCTGCCTCTGCCTCCCTAGCGCTGGGATTAAAGGCGTGTGCCGCCAATGCCTGGCTTCTGTGCAGGGTTCTTACACATTCTCAGGAACCAAATTTAACATTTCAGCAATTGAAGGGGTTGTTATTAAATATAGCTTCTGTAAATACTAAATTATATAAAATTACAATTTAGCAAACTGTATTGGGAAAGGTCTTAAAAACTTAAAATACATAACTTGCAAATTACCACTTTACCTAGCAGTGCATGCCTTAATGGTAAGACGTGTGTGTGTTTCTACTGCAGATTCACCTTGAGAGCTTGCGGCAGACTTGCTGGGAGAACATATACTACGGAAATTTGAGGAGACCCACGGAAGATCACCATTCACGTATGCAATCCACAAAAGCATTTCTTATTCCAACGTAATGGGGTCCACCACCCCACACAAAGGCAAGATGGTGAAGACCCCGACAGGGGCTGGCTCACAGGCTGCTTTTAACTATAGCCAATGGAAGGTTAAGGCAGTTAGGTCATTCTATCTACAGTTGGCTTAAGCAAGTGTCAATCATAGTTTCCTATGTTCTGATTGGCTAGGACTAGTTAGGGGCTGGTTGGGGCTATAGTTTTCCACTTTTGGGCAAGCCTGGACAAGTCCCAGCCTGTGTCCTAATTCAGTCATTACCCTGAGCTTATTGGCTGTGGAGGCTGGCCTAGTACGTATGGACTGTGGGGCTGGCTCAGGCCTGGTGCTGCATGTACCAGGCCTCCCCATCTTGGCTGTTGGGGTGTTGGAGATTGGTTGACTTTTATTCATGGCTGTTGCTCAGAAACTGATTGCTCAGTCTTAGGAAGCTGAAACGGAGGCCTGTTCTCTGAGCAGCCTGTTTCAGTGTCTGCTCGGTCCCTAATTTAAGATGCCACACAGCCCTTATACTGGCACCTTCATTTCTGTAGCCATGGGCTTGGTTGTGGGGACAGGCTGCCATGAGCTCTGGTTAAGGACAGACCGTAGGGAGCAAGTCCCAGAGGAGCTTGCTGAGTCATTTGTCATGAAGAGCTGGGTGAGGCCTCTCCAGGTCATTTGTATGCTCTGCACACTGGGAGATACTGATGCCCCACGGAGCCCAGGAGGGAGCAAGGGGACACGGCACTCACCTTGTGGCACCTCAAACAAGGACAAGACCCCGGTGTGAGCGGGACCCACAAGCTGCTTTGTTCTCACTGCTTCCCAGTGCCCAGCCATGGGTCAGGAGAGCCCAGTGTCCCTCTGACTGCCCCCACCATCCCCACAGGGGCCAGTCGCCAGCTATACAGTGCCAGGGGGAGAAAGTAGAGGCTCAGAGACGGTCAGTTATTTCTCTACTATTACCCAGGATTGGAGCCAGGCCTTGAACTCACTCAGAGACGGCCTGCCAGGTGATAATTCCGTCCCATTTGTGAGGTCCCGAGAGGCCAAACCTGAAGAGCCGAGCAGGGGAAGGAAGGAAAGGAGCCCTGGGCTCAGGGCTCAGGGAGCATCCGGGTAGATCATCCGGGTGGATCGGAGGGCAACCCTGTCCCTCCTGAAAGCATGCAGCGTGCCCTTAGCCCGTGTTCCCCTGCCTGGTTTTCGGTCTGCGTCACAGAATAGCCTGAGTTGGACACCAGGATCTCCCCTCACTTCCCCAGCCCCGCAGGACTGTGCCGTGGGAAGTTCCTGCTGGGAGGACAATGCTGGGAACCTTGAGAGGCCCAGCTCCTGGAGACCAGAAAAAGCCATTTTGTGACCATATTTGGGGAGAAAGACACAGCTTTCCTAAGCTCTGAAAGCATTTGTTTCTTTCCTTTGGAGAACAGAAGAGAAACCAGAGCTGGTTCAAGGAGCTGTGTGGTATCTGAGTCCTTAGGGGACTCCCTAGCCAATTGAAAGCATGCTGTAAATTATGGCTCCTAGTATTAATTTTTAATTACCCCTGTGATCATTAAAATGAACTCTAAGACCAGGACTCTGGAATTTGAGCATCGGAGAAACAAAATCCAACGGATCAAAATGACTTGCAAAGTCTACTTTCCCTTTGATTACTGAGCTGAGGCAGAGAGGGGACCCCAGGGGAGCCAGGGCCAATGGGTTTGTCCTTTCAAAGCACTCATCGATACTGGGTGGCCGGGCAGTCTGGCTCCAGGCTGCTCGTGGGCCAAGCCACACTCAGACAGTGCTTCTCTGGGATGGAGAGAATCTTTGACCTGAGGAGACCCCAGCAGTTAGGTGCCCAGGAAGTTGCCTGCATGCCAGGGAAAAGTTCTCTGAGCCTAGAGTAATCTGAGCATCCATGCAGTCATTATGCAAATGTAAATATTTATTGAGCTCTACTGGGGAGGAGGGTTGTGATAGCTTGTGAACAAAGCAGAGAAAAATCATCTTCCTAAAGGGTCTTATGGCAGGGAAGAGAACAGACAGTAACAGAGACTGGGTGACACAGATTCAGTTGGGTATAGGGTTAAAAAATGTTCTCATGGGCTGGCCTAGTAGTGTAGGGCAGTAATCCCAGCTACAGAAGAGGCAGAGGCAGGCGGGCCAGGAGTTGGAGGCTAGTCTGGCTGACACAGGGAGTTGAAAGCCCCTGTCAAACTGAGAGAGAACATATTTCTACTCCTGGCAGCAGGAAGATCTCACGTTCAAGGCAAACTGGGCTGAAACATGAGTTCAACACAGACTGGGCAACTTAGTGAAATGCGGGAGTCATGGAGCTGACATGGCTTAGTTGCCTGGGGAGGTGTGCATCATGAGTTTCTGAGGTCTGAGTCCATAGTTCCCGGGCCACTGTGTGCCTTTCGGTTCTTGGCAAACTGAGGCACTCCCTCAGACAGTGAAGTGTTCAGGCCACCCATGTTTCTCTGTGTTCCTCAGAAGTCAGCCAGACACATACACGCTTGGCCAAACGACTGGTATTGATGGGCATTAATCTTGCAATCTAGTTTGCGGCTGCCCTTGTATGATGGCAACCGCCACTGTAATCTGTCTTGGTAAGTAAATATAAAAGTCTAGTTGATTGAAAGAAACTTGACCTAGCCTCAGCTTTGCCGAGATCCCTCCAACCTGACTTAGTTTTAATTCCCACTAATCACGTCAAGGGACCCTGGTTTGAAGTAAGTGCTGACCCTTACAGTAAAATAAAAAGTAAAAAGAGTAATGGACAGATAGCTCAGTGGTTAGGGTGCTGGCTTAACATGTGCAATGCTGTCAGTCTAACCCCAGCACTGAATACCAAATGTTCCCCCGGGAACAAAAGCCAGAAACGCTCCCACAAGTATCCTGTTAGCTGTTGTGATGCTGCTTAAAGTGTGGTCCTGAGCTCTTGGTTTCCCTACCATAAATACCAAGTGCTGTGGGGTCATCTTTTGTACATTGTGAAAATATGTGCTACAACTGAGCGTGATAAATGTCCTTAGGGGTCACTACCGAGGACATCCACCTGCCTGCTTTCTGTCCCCACCACAGACTTGTGTGCGTACCCAGTCTACACGTTGGGCCTGAGTACTCTTAATGCGATGGAGCACCTAGCTTCTTCTGCATACACGATACAGTATTCTGTTCCTACAAAGATCTGGGAGCAGGCTGATGGGCTTCCGGCGCCCACTCAATGTCAAGGGTGAATTTGCAACAGACTGAAGTTTCTGACCCATGACCACGGAGCCCAGGGTATTTTCAGGCCTGATCAGAGAGAAACACGGTTATTGCTGTTTTTTTCATTTTTCAGCTGACCAATTAAAAAGTATGTAGTATTATTAATAAATTTTGATCTCTTGTGCAGAAGGACTTGGCAATTGTCTGCAGGTATATGTATACTTCCCTGCTCACCCTTGCTTTCCCTCCACTACTGCCGGCTTTCGTCTCCCTTACACATCTCTCTCCCGTATGTACGGTTTTTGCGTTGTTTAGTGTCCCACAGAGTCTAACTAGGGTCATCTGTGTGACCCTGGGTTTGGAACTAACCGTCGCAGCCTGCTGGGCTCATCAATGGTGAACAACTGGATACGGTGGGTCCATCTCTCCCAGAATCTGTTCGCTGCCAACAAATCAGCAGTGAGTGGTTGGGCCCTGTAAGCCCCTTCTCTCTTCATAGCTGATTGCTAGGTGGGCCTGACCTGTGTGGGCCGACTGCCAGCCAGTGGACACAGCTGCTGTGTCTCGTGTTTGCCATGACCATGTCCTGCATGCGACGTGACGTCTCGCAGCCTTTCTCCCTATTTGGGCTTGTGTAGTCTTTCTGACCCCCGTTCCACAGTGCTTCCTGGGCAGCATACATACCATATTTAGGGTCGAGCCCTCCACCATCCCTTTTCCCAGCATCCTGTGCAGTTGTGGATCTCTGCATTCACCCAGCTCACTGCAAAGAGAGGCGTCTCTGACTAAGGTGGAGAGTAGCGTGCCTGTGGGTAAAAACACAGATATTCCAAAGGTGATTTGACATTATGCAGATTCATCTAAGCAGCAGTATTCTGTCCCTCCAGGATCTGAGGCCACTTTAGCCATGGGCTTTGGACTGAGACCTCAGTGCTAAGCATAGGCTTCCTCTTGTGGAGTAGGCATTAAACCCAGCCATGGATTTATAACAGTTCTGTCATGGCCGCATGCACCAATGGGCGCCTATGCCTGGCAGGTTGGCATTACAGTGTATAGACTTTACAGCTTGATGGAGACCATAATGGTTTTCTTTGCACTCACCCATCCTCGGCAGCCTCTGTAGCACCATCTGGCACTATGAAAGTTGGCCAGTTTGGAGGAATCTTCCAGTGTAGCTCCAACACGGTTTCAGTCTTGCCACCAAGGTGTATGGTGGCTTCTTATGAAATAGTTCCCATAGGCAAGTAAAGGTAATGCCAAGAGCCCGGACTGTTCTAGGGTCCTGTGGGTTCCTACAGAGGTGTCCCATACCTGGCATTGAATCTTTTGTTTGGTGGCCTGTTTGTTCCAGGTCTGGTACACAGGGCATCTGCCTGCCTTTCAGCTCCCGTATGTTCTACAGCTGAGGTCCCAGATAGTGTTTCTGAGTCATCTCCTCATGTCCCCTTTGTTTTGATTAACCTTTTGAAAGTGAGAAATCACATGGGGTTGTTTGGTAATTATCCAATTAGTGTGTTCTCATCCCCAGCAAAGTGCCTATACCTCCAAAACGAGGGGAGGAATGTAAAACAAGGAAACACATTATCTTGCTCCATAAGCAAGGCTGCCATATGCCGGTGTTTGTGAAGACTCTGCTTCACTGAGCAGTCTCAACCACACATCATTTCCCGGATCCTGTTGGCTCCCCTGGGAAACCCTTGCGGGTCGCTGTTTAAATGAGGAGAAAATTGGTTATAAATCAACTTAATTTTCAAAGATATTAATCCAAGGAGAACCTGATTTTCTATGAGGCAGTGACTCTATTAAGAACCAAAACGCTTAAGAGAAAAGGAATAAATGAATCTCCTCAACCAGATTCGTGGAAATGTGTTCAGTTAGAGCAATAGAGATTTGAGAATGTTTTCCTCAATCCCACTTCTTCTCTGGTTTCCATTTATTTTCCTAGTTTGGCATAACAAAGAAATACTTTTGGTTGGAGAATGGGCAGGCATGGTGGTTTTCATAGACTTCTAAGAGTCCAAAGGACCTTGGATTGGTGTCTTCCCGTGCCACAAGGAGACACAGGCTGTGGGGAGTAGGGAACTCAGGAGAGTAGTTTTTGTCAGAAGAGATGGAATTAAAATCGGGTCAAGCAAAAATGGAACCTACACTTTCAAGATAGATGCACTCATTTTGAGTTAATGACACCTTAACAGTGAAAGGCCAAAGGCAGTTGTGACCCAGAGTCTGTGTCACAGAGTCATTTGTACCCCTAACCTGAATGCTCCTCAGGTGAATTAGTGATTTTTCTCATTCTTGGTACCAAATGCTTGAGGAGAAAAAAACTTGAGGAAGGAAGGGAGGGAGAGAGGAAGAGTCTATTTTGATTCACAGCTGGAGTGCACAATCCATCACATCTGGAAGATCACGGTGGCAGGATAAAAGGCAGCTGGTCACATGGTGTCCACAGTTAGGAATCAGGGAGGGATGAACGCTGCTGCCCAGCTTGCTTCTTTCCTTTCTTTCAGCCAAGGAACTCAGACCATGGAATGATGCTGCCAATATTTGAGTGGGTATTTCCATCTGATATACCAGATCTGGAAATCCCTTCCAGCCGCACCGAGAGGCTGATCTCACCGGTGACTCTGGACCCTGTCAAGTTGACAATATCAACCATCATTCTGAGAGGAAGGACAGGGCCATCAGGTGGTGGGTTCACCAGTGCTGTCTATATCTGTCTCTGTGAACCTGACAGGCTCCTCAGCACTCCTCTCCACAGGGGGCCATTCCTGGCATCCCAGAGAAGGATTGCCTTAATAAAGTTAATTGACATAAGAAAAGCCTACTGTGAGTGCAGCCAGGCACCAGGCAAAGGTCCCTAACCTGTGGGGGATGGAGAAGTCAGGCACAGGGAAGCAGCTAAGTTTGTTTCTGCTCTTGACTGTGTGGGTGTGAGGTCACCATCTGAAGTTCCTGTCTTGACATCACTCAATGATTGACAGAAACCTGGAATTATAAGATGAAATAAACCCTTCTCCCTCCAAATTACCATTCGCCATGGCATTTTATCCCATTAACAGAAACGAGGCTAGGACATTCCTGTATGCCTCTGTCTCATGACTTGTAAACACAAGTTCTCATGTCCCTCAAGGTGCTTAAAGAGTGCTCATGAGTGCCCGAGGTGATCTGAAGGACAGATCTGGATCTTCTCAGAGCAAGGCCTCTAGTTGGAGACTGTCTTTCCTAGGAGAGCTTGGGGGAGACGACATTCTATGTCACACCAGCCATTCTGAGTCTGTCCTTGTGGGATTCTGTCCTAGTTAGGGTTACTTCTGCCGTGATGAAACTCCATGATCAAAGCAACTTGTGAGGGACAGGATTTATTTCAGCATACACTTCCAGCTAACAGCTCATCCCTGAAGGAAGTCAGGGAAGGAACTCAAACAGGGTAGGAACCTGAAGGCAGGAGCTGATGCAGAGGCCACGGTGGGTTGTTGCCTACTGCTTTGTTGGACTTGATTTTTTTATAGAACCCAGGGCCACCAGCCCAGAAGTGGTACCACCCACAATGGACTGGGCACTCCTCCACTGATCACGAATTAAGAAATGCCTTGCAGATGGATTTTAGGAGGAATTCCCTCAATTGAGGCTCCCTTCTCTCTTAACGATTCTAACGTATGTCAAGTCGACATAAAACTATCCAGTATAGCTGATGTCTTGTCAGGCTGACACACAAACACATCACTTTTTAATTAGAACCTTTCCTTTCTAACATCGACATCTTAGTATCACAATGTAAAACATAAACAACTTTAAGCCCCACAGTCCTTACAAATTTAAACACACTAAAAATTTTCCCTCTTTAAAATATCCAATCCAATCTTTAAAATCCAGAAAATTCAAAGTTTTTGAGCTGTGGGTTTCTGTATAAATAAAAATCAAATCAAATAATTTCCTTAAAAGAGAAGAGCTAAGTCTCAGTCATAGTTTGAACAAAGCGAAAACAATTTGCAACAGTGTAAACAACTCAATGCCCAATTGTCTGGGTGCAGTTCCCTCCTGGTCTTCTGGACTCCTTCAAGGGGCTGGGTCACTCCTCCAGCCCCGCCCTCTGCAGCGCACACAGCTGGCTTCTAGGCTCCACTCCCCTGCTGCTGCTGTCCTTGGTGGTCATCCCACAGTACTGGCATCTCCAAAACTGCTGGGCTTTCATGCTACAACTGGGTGACACTTTGACCAAAGCTTCTCGTAGGCTGCTTTCAGGGATTCCAGCCCTTCCATGCAGAGCCAAGCCCCAGCCAGTCTCTATGATCCCTTCACATCTTCAAAACCAGCAGGCCCTCAGTCACTCTTACACATTACCAAGTTCAACTGTCAGCACAAGGTACAGCCCTGGCCATGTCTGGAGCACAGCTTCATGGTGCTGGCGCTCGCTCAGGAAACACTTACCAGAAGATTTCACCTCGACAATGCTGGTCTCCATCACTTACTTCTCAGCTCCAGCAGACCAGCATCCTATAACCAAGCAAAGGTTTTACTTTAGTAGTTCTGGCATTTTGTTAATTTCAGCCAATTCCTCAACCCCAGCTGAGTAGAACCATAGCTTCTCCAAACAGAAGTCCTGGTAGAGTCTTTACTTCCCTCTGACACTTCAACATCCTTGTCTTCCAGGCTCCCGGAGCTCACTGAGCTCTCAGCACTCAATGAGTTTTATAGGTTCCAAGGTCCTTCCACAGTCTCCCCAAAAGAACATGGTCAGGTCTGTCACAGTAATTCCCCAATCCTGGTACCAAAATCTGTATTTGTTAGGATTCTCTAGAGTAATAGAACTTATACAATGAATGAATCTCTCTCTCTTTCTCTCTCTACATTAGAATGACCTACAGACTGTACTCCAGCTAATCAGCTAATCCAACAATGACTGGCTACTAAAGGAAAGGCTATTAAAGAATCCAGAAGTTGCTCAATCCACAAGGCTAGATGTCTTAACTGATCTTAAATAGATGCTAGAATCCCAAAGATGTAGGCTCCAGTGCCAGTGAAGAAGGTGGGGGCAAACAGGCAAAAATCAAAAGCTTCCTTCTTCCATGCCTGATACACTTTCCCAGCAGAAGGTGTGGCCCAGATTAGAAGTGTGTCTATTTGCCTCAAGATCTGGATTAAAGGTGTGTCTTCCCATCTCAGATCCAGATTATAAGTGAGCCTTCCTACAACAAATTAAGCCAAAATCCCTCACAGGTGTGCCTCCCGTTTTTGGATTTCAGTTAATTCCAGATGTAGTCAAGTTTTCAACCAAGAATAGCCATCACAAGTTCATTCCTTGTCAGCCTGACACACAACCATATCTCCTTATGTCACAATTAATTTAGAGATGAAAATAGCCGGGTCATACTAATGCCTAAACATATTAGAACTATCCTGATATGTACAATTGCAACCACATTATATATTTAACCAGGTCATACTTACACCTGACATGCTATAACTATCCCTCACATAACCACAAATGCATTATAAATTTAGACTAGGTGGCAGTGTCCTTTGAGGAACATTTTTTGTTTTTACTATCTCAAAATTAAATATCACAACCATTGATAGTCTCTTAATTGATGTTATATCACAATATAAAAAATGAAGAAAGAAATCGCAAATACCTGTACAAACACATTCTTAACAAAAAGTGACAAAAGCACACGTTAACTATAACTCTCATTCCTGTAGCTGGTGACGTGCCCTTAGCTGGCATTTATAACTACCTTCCTCTACTACACACTCCGTATTCTCTCCACCCTCAGCAAGCACCTCAGCAGGTCTTGCCTTCGTTCCTGAAGGGCTGGGACGGTGCCATTTGCCATCCTGCCTGGATTAGGCTATTGTAGCAAGACTCTCAGCTCAGATATCTGCTGCAGGGAGTCAAAGGATTGTCACTTGGATCACAATCCTGAATGCTGTGGGAGACTGGTACTCCTGTGACTTTGGAACTGCAGACAGAGGAAGATAAAGCATGCATGAGCTTAAAGACTGATGGATGAACGCAGGCTTCACTGGATTTTGAAATTTGGCATCCTCGGGCCAAAAGAGGCCTCCTTCCCAACTCCATGATCATGCATCATACTTCCTCCTGTGGCTTTAAACATACTGTTTTACCACTGGTCTCTTAGTGTAGAAGATTCTGAAGATAGAACTTGTGTGCGTGTGCACGTGTGTGCGTGTGCATGTGTGTGCGTGCGTGCGTGTGTGTGTGTGTGTGTGTGTGTGTGTGTGTGTGTGTGTGTGGCAATTGATTGTGTGGTGGCATACATTCTGGTTCTAGTTTGGGCTTACTCCATTTGACAAGCCCAGTGATGTCCCAGGCAGAGTGACAGGGGTGCCTCTGCTCTCACAGTCCATGCCTTGGGCAGTATGACCTGAAAACTGTCTGTTCAGACAAGCACAGCCAGTCCTGTAAGGGCTTCTTGCTTCCTGGCGGCCAGGCAGGGCTGTGGTTCAGCCCACCAATGAGGCTGCACAGGGAAAGACTCCACACAGCCTGCTTTTACAACATTCCCTAAGGGATGAGTGTGGCATTGGCTCCCAAATCAATACAGGCTTTTCTGGTGATGCAGATCTTAAGAAGAGGCTAGGAATGGCGCCATTGATTTCTAAGTGAAAAGAACAAAACAACCTCTGAACACAACCTCTACCACTCCAAACCCTGATGCTTTCTCTTTGTGGTGTGTGTTGCTGACAGCAGAGGCCAGAGCAAGCCAAAGTAAAACCTGAGGGGCCCCTGTGGATGGATGCCCCAAGTGTTCTACCTGGGACCCCAGCGCCAGCCTGCCCGACTCAGCAGAGTGTGGTGCAGGCTCCTGCCTGTCCTGGCAGAGGAAAACAGATCACTTAGTGTCTGAGAAGACAAATGTCATGGCTCATGTATTTTGACCCTGGAATTCCAGGGTATGGTCCTTGACAGAAATACTGTCAGAAGAAGGTTGAACGGCTCAGTATTAAACCTTGGCGGAGGGCTCCCTGTGAGTTACTTCCTGCCAAGGCAACATCATCCAGCTGATTTCATTAGGACCCATCCCTCGGGTTAGGACACACTGTCGGAGTGGCTCAGGCACGAAGGACCCAAGCAGATGCCGTGGGGACTGACAATAGCAAGTCACCCGTGCCCCTCTCTGCTGTTGGATTCAGCGGAACTTCGGCACTTCGGCACGACTCACCATTACTCTCACCCAGGAGTTCCCCTGCTTTCCCACGTGTTCAGGGACAAATGTAATCGGTTTAACAGTTTCTTCTCCATCTGCCACCAGATCAAGTGACTGGCAGACACCGGGCACACACGTTGACTCCATTTCTTGCTCTATGGAGAGACATGTGCATGACCTTGGCTTAAACAAGGTGGCTCTTTACCTTAGTAACTTCCTCATGGATGACATAAGGAAGAGTTTACTTGGCTCATGGTTCAGGGGATTGCAGTCCATCAGGGCAGGGAAGGTGCAAACAGCACACTTGGAGAGTGGAAACCAGCCATCAGGCAGGAACAAACCACAGATTCCATCTGCTGTGTCAGCAGCAACAGACACTGGTAGTTTAGTCTCGCGTTTCCCCAAAGTGTGTCTAAGAAACTGAGTCACTTTGTTCTGAGGAGGGGACACCGGTAAGGTACCCATTCAGTGGAAGACCCCACACACATGATCATAATCATAAAAAGATAAAGAGGGGGTGAGGTTGGGAGAGAGATGTGATGGAGGGGCAGGAAGTGTTGGGGATGATGGGGTGGGGGGGTGAACATGATCAAGATACACTGGACACATGTGTGGCATTCCCAAAGAATAAGTTCAAGATGTTATTTGAAAATATTGCCCCAGCAGCTTCTTGCAGCTTTCTGACTTCGTTCCCAGCCTCCAGAGGCTATTTGACTATGCCCATGCATGTGTGTGCTGTGTGCAAAAGGAATCCTAAGTGTGGTTGACTCCAACTGCTCTTTCGGTCATAGTCCCACTCCCAGGTGGCACTGGGGTCCCCACCAGCTGTGTCCATACAGACCAACGATGGTGGAGTGCTCCCTGGTGACAAGCCATCTCAGGGACGCCCAGCAGGTCTTTATTTGAGTACCTGCAGTTGGTGGGGAACACTGTGAGTGCAGGCTGCAGAGGGAAGGAGGAAGCCTGAATTCATTACCGACCTGGTAACGCCATCACGATTCCTTAAAAAATTACCACCAACCACAGTGGCATCTGTTCCTGCTTCTCAGAGGCATCATCTCCCCACTCAAGGTGGGTCACACACAGCTGGAAGCTGGTGGCATTGCAGATCTCCACCACAGGTGCCAAGCTCTGGTGGCAGCTGCTATGGCGGAGCTGGTACCTTTGAAGGATAAGTTTCAGAACTGAGAGCAGAAAGATGTGGAACGAGGCTAGTGTGCAATGCTACACGGTAAATTACAGCCTAATATTCCCTTTTCAGGCTTGCAGAAAGAAAACACTCTGAGATGAACCCAGGGCTGGAGAGGGCAAAGTATCCTTGGTGAGGGGATCCACGGGTCTTATGAACATAGCCTGCCCGCATGCTGTGCTGTCTACCTCGTGCTCCTTAGCACTTTGGGAGGGGGAAGGTCAACCAGCACGGTGTACAGGTAGGGATGAGCCCTTCTCTCCAGTGATAATTAAATACTGGCCACCTGGCCCAGGAAGACCAGGGCTTTACTTGAGGAAGAGCTGAGAAGGTAACAGAGGATTCTAGCAAGAGATAGGCAAGGCTTTCATTAGAGCGGTATGCATGAGACCTATGTCTCTGGGCTCACCAGATGGTACCCGCCCAGTTATGAGTGACAGCAGCCCACTTGCACACATGGCCTTTACTCCCGTACTCACCCTAACAAGGAAAGTTAGTACCAGGATATGGGGGTTGCCCTGTGTCTCAGAATCAAATGAGCAAGGCTTGCTACCCAAAGCATCAGATTGAAATTCTGGCTCAGTTTAAGACAAAGGGACTGGGAAGCAGCTCCTGTGCCAGCGTCCCTGTGTGCAGATCTGTGTGCCAGCACTCCTGTGTAAAGAACCCAGTGCCAGTGACCCTGTGTAGAGACCCAGCTGCCAGAGTTCCTTTGTGGAGATCTGGCTGCTGGAATCCGTGTGTGGAGACTCGGCTGGGCTTGGTGGGGGTTGTTTGCTGGTTGGCTGGACTCTGGTCCGAGTGAATCAGAAGGAGCACAGACTCTGCCAATGGCCTCGCTGTCAAAGCCCTCTATAGGGACAGAAGGTGCCCTGCCATGTACACCCTGAAAGGGCAGTCCCACCCCTCGTCACAGACACCACTGGAGCTCTAGCTGGAGTAGCGTTGTGTTGGGTTGGCAGTGGTCACTCCCGAGACCTACCTTCAAGTTTATCAGTGGCTTCCACCAGACACAGATTCTGATGCCCAGGCTTTTCAGGGGGGAAAATGGAGTCCAGGAGGCCATTGGCGAGCTTCTCTGTCTCCAGCCACAGAGGACCTGTGTTCTTGGATGTGGATATTTCCCAGAGAGTTGTAAAATGAGCCTGTCGTGTTCCCCTTGCTGTGGGATGGAGGAGACTTCTGGGCTCCTCTGGAGCGCAGCCACACACCTCAGCGTCCAGGTGCTGAGGAGATTGCCTTCCCGTTCCCAGCCTCCTCACGCCACACGTGTGCTTGGATAGCCTGTAATTTAAAGCCACAGCGGTGCAGCTGTGTGCTTCCGTGTTTCATCTCGGTCAAGGGTCAGAGCGAGCGCCTCGGCTGTGAAGGACCTGATGGGAAAGGACTTCAGTTCTGAAGATCAGTTGGTCTGTATGGTTCAATTCAGCCACCGTGGGGATGGAGAGAGCAGCTTAGATGTGAACGAACAGACCCAGTGGGTGCTAATAAAACTTTATTCATGAGAGCTGCAGTGAACATTTCTTTTTGGAGGCCATGGATTGTTTTAGGGCCTCACCCTTTTTTTTTGCCACTGAGCTGTAACCCCATAACCACCTCTTCTCTTCCTCTCGAGAAGGGTCTCCCTTCTTGCTCACTCTGTAGCTCAGGGTAGCCTCCAAACTCCTCATCCTTAGGTCCAGAGCAACCGAGATAACGGGCTGTGTTAGTAGTCTCGGGACTGCACCTGAGAAGCAGGTGCAGGTGGCACAGCAGAGTGGCCAAAGCGAAGGGGACAGCGGGTGCCAGCCACCTGGGGACTCAGCCCACACAGGTTACTGTCTCCTGTTGTATGAGCACGGCGTGGCTGGGGTGCAGGCTCCCCTGGGAACCCCAGGTGCCTGGCCCCGTTGATCAGCTCCTGCAGCTCTTAGAGCCCCAGGGCAGCCTACATGCTCCCTCCTTCCTGCCATTTGCAGATAATGACCACAGCTCCTTTCCTGCAGTTTGCCTTAGAGCCAGAGTTCTGTCCCGGCTCATCTTACATCAACTTGACACACGCCAGAGCGTGTGAAAGGAGAGACCCTCAATTGAGACAATGCCTCCGTAAGATCCAGCTGTAAGGCATTTTCTTAGTTAGTGACTGATGGTGGAGGAAGGCCCACTCCAGGGTGGGTGATGACATGCCCGGGGCAGATGGTCCTAGGTTCTACAGGAAAGCAGATTGAGCAAGCCAGTAAGCAGCACCTCCCCGTGGGCTGTGAATCAGCTCCTGTCTCCAGGTTCCTGTCCTGCTTTAATTCCTGTCCTGACTTCCTTCAGTGATGAACAGTGATGTGCAAGTGTACGGCAAATAATAAACCATTTCCTCCCTTCGTTGCTTTTTGTCATGGTGATTTATCACAGTCACAGAAACCCTAACTGAGGCAAGTTAGCACCGGGACCGTGGGGTATTGTCCTGACAAGCCTGACTGTGTGTGAGAGGGGACTGTGGAAGGACTTTGGCACTTTGGGCAGGAGAAGTCATTAAATGTTGACAACTTAGTGAGCTGGTCTGTAGGAGCTTGGAAGATAAGAATGTTGGGAGCAGTGTAGACTATGAAGACCTGGCTTGTGAAGTTTCAGAGGGAAGCAGAGACTCTATGGGGCCTTTCGTGTGGAGAAGCTGTGGTGTCTGGTCAGCTGCAGCTGGAGTGAGCTGGGATTGACAAGGGACCGGGACCACTGAAGAAAAACCTTTGCTTTGCTGGGACAATGGATGCTGATCAGATAGAGCAGAGGAAATTAGCAGGGATCACTGAGGTGAAATCTTCTGAGGAAGGTTTTGTGAGCACACACAGGAGCTGTGTTCCAGAGCTGGCCAAGGTGGCACCTTGCGAGGGTAGTAGAACTTGCTAGTGTAGGAGGCACCTAGGTGGCACCGGTTTCGAAGTCACGAAGGAGTCATGGAGAGCACTGAGGCTTGGCACTGGGAGAGGCCATTGGGAGAGGCACGGCCAGAGTATTACTGGAAGCCCCAGGCTTAGAGGGGTCATGGAGAAAAGTTGAGGCTTGGCACCCTGAAGAGAGCCCAGAAGAGGCTATTAGTGCAAGCCCAGCGGCAGCAGCAGAAGAGCCCAGCATTTGGGAGATGTCCGTGCCATGGAGTGATCACCACGGACAGCAGCAGGCATGGCCTGCAGCCTGCCCATCCTTAGAAGACAGGCAGGCTGTGTGTTGTGGAGGGTAGACGGAGGGCAGAACTGGAGAAATGGCCCCAGCCTTCTGAAGGAGCCCAGAAGACCGTGAGTCGACCCTGGAGAGTAGGATGTTGAGTTAATTACACTGTTAGAGTTTGGTGTTGCTTCGCTCAGATTGCGATTGTGCCCTGGCCCTTCCTTCTTGAAGTAAGGTATTTAACTCATTTTTAAAAATTATTATAAGATACTACAGTTGAGAGACTGAATATTAAGAGAGATTTTTAGGTATAAAAAGAGATTTTGGATTTTTTTTTAAAGTGGTTGAATTGGTAAAGATTGCTCACACATTTTAAAGTTTGTAAAAGGTTTTATGTTGTGACGTTGATATTTGTGTTTGACCTTGGGCATGAACAATAAAGGAAAGGCTGAAGCTTAACAGCAATGTCTCTGTGTCATGCTGACAGGGGTCAGTTGTCCTGACTAGTTTTGTCTCAAGGCGAAATAAGCTAGAGTTGTTTGAAAGGAAGGAAGCTCAATTGAGAAAATAACCATAAGATATGCCTTTAATCCCACACCGGGGAGGCAGAGGCAGGCAGATCTTTGTGAGCTCAAGGCCAGCCTAGTCTACAGAGCTAGTTCCAGGACAGGTTCCAAAACAATACAGAGAGATGCTGTCTCGAAAAACAAACAAAGGAAGATATGTTGCATCCGCTTATGATGTGGAATGTTTAACTATGTAAAGATGTGATGCATTTGTTTAACTGTGTAAACATATGCCGCTGTTTTACCTTGCCTGCCAAAGGCACCCAACTGGTCTAATAAAAAGCTGAACAGTCAATAATGATGGAGGAGGTATAGTCGGGACTTCTGGGTAGAGAGAGCAAGTAGGAGGAAGAATTTAAGCTCCAGGGGGGAAAAAACGAAAGAAAAAGAGATGTCAGTCAGTCAGACATGGAGGAAGCAGGAAAGTAGGACATACAGAATCAAAGAAAGGTAAAAAGCCCTGAGGCAAACAGAGATGAATAGAAACAGGTTAAATTAAGTTAAAAGTCTAAGCTAAGGCTGAGCATTCAAGATTAATAATAAGTCTCCATGTCTTTATTTGGGAGCTGTTTGGCAGTCCAAAAAAAAAATTCCCATTATACCTTCTCAAGTTGCTTCTTGGTCATAGAATTTCATCACTGCAGTAGAAACTCTAAGACAGGTCCCACCCAACCTGCATGGCCAGAAGTGTTTGGACCCTTATGGCATGCTCACTGAACACTCTGAAGTCACTCACTCAGCCCTCTGAGTGACCGGGGCTACCCCGGAAAATATCTTCTACAAGGCCCACAGCACCTGAGTGTTACTCACAGGCTGTTATACACAGGATGTTACACACAGCACCTGAGTGTTACACACAGCTGTTGCACACAGGCTGTTACACACAGCATCTGAGTGTTACACACAGGTTGTTGCACACAAGGCTGTTACACAAGGCTGTTACACACAGGCTGTTACACACAGCATCTGAGTGTTACTCACAGGTTGTTGCACACAAGGCTGTTACACAAGGATGTTACACACAGGCTGTTACACACGGGCTGTTACAACTGTTACAAACAGCTGTTACACACAGGCTGTTACACACAGCTGTTACACACAGCATCTGAGTGTTACACACAGGCTGTTGCACACAGGCTTTCTTCTCTTTTTGTTGCATTTGATAGAAAGGAAGGTCTTGCTGTGGCATCATCTTGCCTGCATTGCTGGTGGAGAGTGGACCTTGGTTTCCTACCCATCCACCAGGAGAACATTTTATGAAATCTGTGAACCAATTCCTGATTCCTGGTGCAACTATTTCTGGAGGGCATTTGTGGCTGATTCTCAGATAGAAACATCCAGAAGGAAAGCTAAGGGGTCTGGTTAGTTGGGTGGTTTGAATATCTACAGAAAAATACAGAGCTGCATACCAAAGATTCTACATGCTTCTAGGACAGAGTGGTGAGTCTCATCCTATACTGGCGGTCATTTTAGACTAAAATTAGTGCCATGGAGACAGGGGTACATCTGGAGGGTTCCATGCCAGTAGCTCCCTTGAGAGCCTAGTGTGCTGGAGAGGTGGGTCAGCTGCCTGGCCTCCAAGTCTGATGCTGCTGCCCAAAGAACAGCAAGAATAATGAATTTCAGGCTGGTCTTGAGCTATGGCTGCAAACCACACCCTCCCTCACAGAGGACTCTGGGGATAGCACAGACATGTGTGAGTGTCCTAGAGGTCCCTGACTTCATAGTCAAACTGGTCACCAGATTGGCTGGCTTTACACTCGTCTCCCCGAAGGGCATTAGTGGACTTCCAATATTTTAAATTCTGGGCTCTGAAGTGGGGGACACAGCCATGGCACCTAGAATTTCCCTTCCTAACTAACTCCTTTCTCCAGACCGCTGCCACTGCCTGGCTCACCACCCATCATTTCTTGTAAGCTTCTGAGACAGCCTCCTGGCCCTTTTCTGCACCTTCTCCTTTCACACAGCACATAGAGGCATCTTTCCAAGTCAGGGAGGTCTCCTGGCATTCTTCTGAAAGCCTCCTCTCTGGCACCCCTGTTGGTAGAACCCCTGTTATCTTGGTTGCCTTCCCAATCCAAGTGCTCATGCCCGACCTCTGTTCCAGAGAGATTACACTTCCCGAGTTTCAGGGACCACCCTTTGCTTTTCTTCTGGGACCATGAATGCAGTGCATCCCATCTTCTCCACCTTACAGGCATGTCCCCAACATGCCAAGAACAGTGCGCAGCACTGAGCTCCAGCCTGTGTAAGCATGTGTTCCTCTTTGTCAAGTGCTTTCTTGGATTGTTCAAGTTATTCTTCCCCGCACAGCCATCCCAACCTACTCAATACTGCAGGCCAGAAATAGAGAATTAACACAACACAGGAGTAAACATGAACGCCGGAGTTAGTGTGTGACTACCCAGGCTCGTTTACCTCAAGAGAGACAATTTTGAGAACCATATTGGGTCTCCCTAATTCCTTAGAAGGCTTATCTCCTTCCCACATTCTCTGCTGACTGTCCTTCCTTCGGGGGAATCTCCCTACTCCATCAATCCACAGGAGCATCCCGCAGCAAAGGCTTGCACTGGAATCCCTGCCTTGGTTCTGTTTCTGGAGGAGCCCAGATTAACACCAGGACCCTGGTCAGGTTATTGACATGCCAACTCCAAGTTTTCATGTGTCCTAGCTTCATTTCTTTTGCTGTGACCTCCAACAAAAAGCAGCTTAGAGAGAAAGAAGTTTATTTTGGCTTACAATTCTGATCACAGTCTTTTCATTGGTGGAAGTAAAGGCAGGGGATTCAAACAGCCAGTGACATCACATCCACAGTCAAGGAGTGAGTGCACCCATGCATTCACCCATGATCAGCTGCCATTTGATCATCCTCAACTTAATTTCTCCATTCTTATGCCTAGGACCCTCTGCCTAGGGAATGCCACCTCCGCTAGTGGTCTGGGTCTTTCCACAACCCCCCCCAAGCCAACTAAATACAGACAATCCTTCACTGAGACTTTGTTCCAGTTGATTCCAGGTTGTGTTAAGTAGACCTGTGTTAATAATTGCATGGACAAGCTGCATGAGTACTCTCCCTTGGATGCAGTCAGCCATATTGAAAACTGCATTGATGTAAGGCCTTCTGCCTGATGTATGGCATGGTCTTAGTAAAAGCACTGGATGAAGGATTTATTGTTGAGTAGCTGGAAAAGGAGGTCAATTGCAGGTTTAGAGGCACCCGTTGGTGTAGATGCCCAAAGGCTCATCATGGCTACTAACCCCAGAGGAAAGCTGAGCAGCTGTGTACAAGGATCCACATCCTCTGACTTCCTGGTCATGCGATGCGTGAGGTTCTTTTGGGTCCTCTCCGTTGATGGGAGTGGGTGGTGACTGGTGGGTGTTTGTCTCTTCTCTTGTCAGGGAGCTCCACAGCCTCATTGGGATCATAGGTAGCCTGCTGTTGGCTGTGATCAGACTGGAAATGCTATCACCCCAGCAAGACCAGCCACAAAGGAAGGCTGGGATGGTTCAGGTTCATTTGTTTTTGTTTCAGATCTCTATGAAACACATTTTTTTAAAAAGAAAAAAAAATAACATAAAACCAGGGTTATTTATTGATCAAAATGCACAACTTTCTCCATTTATTAAAAATTACTCCCATTACTATAGAAATGGCACCCAAACAAACAGAAATTACCCACAGTTTTCTATTGTCAAAGATCACTCATGAGATTGGACAGCTGAAGCGAATCCCCAGGGATACTGGGAAAATTACATAATTATCTACAAAGTGTGTTAATGGCGCCACCCCAACCCCAGCACAGTAGTCTCTGGCAGAGTGATTGCAGCCACTTTCCCACTGATGGGCAGTGGCAACTGCGTGAGATCTGGCAGTTTCAAATAATTAATTCTCTGAAATAGGACATAGTGGTAGCCACTGAGTAGAAAGATGGAGAGACAAATAAGATGAGGAAGACCGTCTTCACTCTCTGTTCAGCCCATTGGAAGGACACTCCAGGGTCAGGGGTTTCTCTTTTTAACCTTGGGAATTTGGTGTGGGCTCCATGGCAGAGGCTGTGTGGTTTGGTGCAACCCGAATTATTACCAACAAAGCAGCTGCCTTTTGATAATGAATGTAATTCCAGAGGAACCAGGCTCAGTGGACAATGAGCAGGAAGGAGTATTCATTCACAGCAAAGAAGCAAAAGAGAAAGCCAGAATTTCCCTAATTACTAAGACCTCATTGGAAAACATCTTCCACTCCCAGCTAGGCTGGCATGCTGAGGCAAGTAATTTCCACTGTGAATAGGTCGATTATAAAGTCCCCAAAAGCAACAATTAAAGAATATTGTTTCACATTAATACCAACAAGGGGGATGATGATAATGGCTGCTGCGCAGCTAGGACAGTTAATGCAGAGCTCTGCCACATTCCCTGTCTGATGCTGCATGTGTCCACAACAGGGTCATTTCTGAGGGACAAAGAAATGGCCTCATCGGTTGTATGATGACACTGGATTGATTTTTATCGACATTGTCACGGTTAATTGTGGTCGTCAACTTGACTGAGTCTGGGATCAAATAAAAGACACACTTCTAGGCCTGTCTGGGAAGATATTTCTTGGAATGATTAAGTTTGGCGGGAGACCTCCATGAGCATGGGTTGTCTGTCTTTGCTTCTTCCTGGTGAAAGTTGCTGCCAACTTGAGAGCCGGCTTCTTCTGGCTTCCAACATGGACCGAAGACCGGCAGCTGTTTGGAAATCCTTCAGACCTTCAGCATCAGCATGTAGATGGCCACTGTTGGGCTATCCAACCCATATTGCATAAGCCATACTAGTACATATTCATTCCACTGGTTCTGTTCCCCTGCAGAACCCTGCTAGCCCAGACCCTGATCAGAAATCAGTTCTCTGTGGATGGAGAACTTCCTTTTATGTCATAAAGTGTTCCTATAATGTCAAATGTAAACTTTGGATCCTTTGAAACTCAAGGGATCTTTGATCAAGTTCACTTTAAAGAACTATGTGACTTAGAAAGTATTTCACACCCATCATCAGCATTCTTCTGTTATCTGGCACTGTGGTAGATGTTTGCTTTGTAACATAACTTCTTAGTGAGTTGATTTGGACAAGGGAGGAGGAACCCCACCTTGGCTGGCATGGTGGCCCCATTGCTGAAGAAGACATCAGAGTGGACAGTCAAAATTATCCCAATCAGCACCCTTCAAAACACTCAAGCTTTTCAAATGTCACACAATTATTTGTACAGAGAAATATTTTCTCTGGAACCCTGTGGCTCATGATGGCCAGTGAGAGTTCTCAAAGTTCCTGCTACATGCGATTCAAGGGGAAGGAAATACCCTCCTTTAGGGTGACAGGTATATTGGAAAGAATGGGAAAGGGCATGGAAAGGCAGGCCCAGCCTCATCCTAAACTGAGCTGTGCAGTCTCCTAGTACACATTCAGGGCCAACATGAAAATGGCCCACGGTTTCTGTTTTGAGACGTCAGCCATTCTTGGCTAGGTGCAAAACAGCCAGGTGTGGCTTGTTCCTTCTCAAATATGTGCACAGGAATTGTGAATCCTGGCTTTCTTGTCATGAGAACTTGAACGCATGGGAAAGAATGTATAGAAGGGCAGGAGGGAGCCTTTGGGGGAATTACTACGCTGGCACTGGTTGCACAGCTGCAGATCTAACGTAAACCACTGAATCAGATATTTAAAATGATTGCAAATTATTCACCGATAATGCTGCGAAGAGGTAACACGCTGAGACAGAGACGGCCATGCTGGTTGCCAGCCTCCTATGTCCTGGACCAGGAATGGGTGCCTGTATCTGAGCAACAGCTCTGAGTCTGGAACCCTTGGGTGTGATCACCAGCACACACCTGGCTCAGAGTTTCCCCTTCTTGTTGCTGTCTGTAGACTAATCCCCCACTGCCATGAAGCCATAGTGGCTTAGTTACTTCCCCCACTGCTATGACAAAATACCCTGCTGTCATGCAGCTTGATGGAGAAAGTGTGTTTTTGCTTCACCCTTTGAGGGAACAGTAGGTGGTGGAGGAAGGTCCCAGCGGCAGCAGCAGCAGCATGGGGAAGCGGGTCACATTGTCTTCACAAGCCAGGAAGCAGAGAGCGAGGAATGCTGGCACTCACTCAGCTTACTTTCTACAGTCCAGAGACCCAGCTGCTGAGATGGAGCCAGCCACTTTTGTGATGGGTCGTCCCACCCCAATTAACCTAACTGAGATACACCCACCCCACCCGGTAAGCACGGACTGAGGCTCATTAATGGAGGTGATGCCTCACATGCATGCCCCGTGACTTGTCTCCTGGGCGATTCCCATCAAGTTGGCAATGAATATTACCCATCCCCTGCCAAGGCCAATCGATGACTTACATACGCCTGAGTTTACATTTTCAATTTCAATTTAATTTATTTGTGTGTGTGTGTGTGTGTGTGTGTGTGTGTGTGTGTGTGGTGTGCACGTGTGCACATGTGTATACTCATGTGCATAGGTTGGAGACTAGCCTAAGGTGGTGTTATTCAGGAACCACCCATTGTTTTTGTGGTTTTTAAATTTAAATTTTCTTCGAGATTAGGTTTTATTATTATTAATTGCTTAAGTAAAACTTTTAAAGAATCTACTCTTCACATTAATGACATTTTTGAAGACAAGGCCTCTCATTGGCCTGGAAAACACACACACACACACACACACACACCACAGGCTATGCAGTGCACACCCTGAATGTCAGGGATCTGCCTGACTCTTCCTGGCCCCGAAATTACAAGCACACATGACCATGCCCAGCTTTTCTTTCTTTTGCTTTGTTTTAAATTCATTTCCAGTTGCTCTCAGGGGAGGCCGTGTCCCAACCAGCCTCCCTGAGTTGTCCCTTAGTCTTTTGGTCTTGCTTTATTATTGGATTTTTTTTGACACACTGGCTCTTACCAATTGTTCTGGGCTATGGTTTTTAGTTTCCCTGGCATCACACTATTCACCATGGTTTACCATATGCCATACCCTGTGTACACAGTATGACCACGGTTTACCATGTGCCATATCTGTGTACACAGTATTCATCACAACTTACCATGAGTCATATCCTGTGCACACAGGATTCATCATAACTTACCATGTACTATATATTCTGTGTGCATGGTATACACAGGATTCGAGAATCAAGCCAGTGCTCAGCTCTGCCTTCTTGTCTTGATGGTATCATCGTATGTTTCACACCTGTATGTCTTAGAAACCCTGAGGCTACTCTTCTCAGAAGTATCCTATTGTCTGATTATCACCAGGAAAGGCAAAGAGTTTATGTTGCCCAGTAGCCGCCAGTTCAGATGGTCGTCACCCATTTCTTTAGGCCTGGGTTCCACCCTCTCTCATTTCTCTCCAGAACTAAGAGGGTCCTAGAACAATTACAGCCCAGTTCTACACTTGAGAGATCAGTTCCTCCTTGGGTTACCTCAGAGAGCTCTTACTTTGAAGGATTTTTTTTTATTGGATATGGGATTCTCAAACATTCTTTCATCCCTGTCCTACAAAGGCACCACCTTTTCCAGCTGTTCATGGTGACATGCCTCAGCTGAGGCTGGAGGGTTGCTCTGAGTTTAAGACAAGCCTGGGCTGTACAGCAAGACCTTGTCTCAACCACCCCCCCACAAACAAACAAACAAACAATTAAAAATAAAGGGACCTCCTTCTGCCTGCATTGTTATTGGGTCCAATGAGCGGCTGCTACCACCCAGCTGAGTTCTGAGAAAAATGTGAGTTTCTTTTGCTGGTCACCTCTAAAATGCCACTGTCACCTGCATTTTTTAGTATACAGACTCTGTGATAAGTGGGTGCTAGATGTGTGCTCTCTATGTGAAGCCCATAGAACACCTTGGATCCATTGGTTTTTACCCCCACCCTAACTTTTGGGCAACGTTTGCTCTTATTCCCACCCCTCCTCTGTCTCTCACCGTGTGGGGATTCCTCACCGTGTGGGAATTCCAGTTGGGTACATCAGCTGGCTGGACATTGTCCTACAAGTCTTAAGCTTGGTGTTTTCACCCTTGTCCCTTAGTGTGGTCTCACTCACAGCTTTCATCTTTCTGTCCTGTACTACTTCTGCCTCTGCTGCCGTATCTGCTGTTGGCGTGGGAGAACTTTCATCTCAAATGTTGTACTTTTACATGGCAAGGTCATTTCCCCCTTGGAAATGCCATTGCTCCGTGGAGAATCTGGATGGGCACTCTCATGGCATCTACTGTTAGTTTAAATACTTGGCTCTGTTTAGAGTGTTTGCACTGGGTCCTCGGGTCACGAGTTCAGCATTTGCTACCTTGTAACCTGCACTGAGCTTGTTTTCCATGGATTGTGTCTTCTGATTTCTTTCTGGTTTCTAAGTTACTTTGCTGTGTGCTGGACACTGACGTTGATGAACCCTGGCTACACTGTCTCCTGAAGAGTCCTGCTCCAGCAGATGGGCAGCTGTCCAGCTTTGCCAGGTGGGGTTTTTATGGGGACCGGCATGGGGCATGAGTGACTGCTCCAAACGCACCACCCTGTGAAGTCTCAGCTCACTGTTTTCAGGCTCTTGGATGCATGCCCTCTGTCTGGCCACCTTACCAGAGCAGTGACCCTGGGGTCCAGATCTCTGTCCACAGTCTTCTGCAAGGTATGGAAGCTTTGGTTCAGCTTAGTACTCATCAGCTGGTAAATATGCACATACCTGAAAACCTTGCATGTATGTTTTCCTCCCTCTTCTGTGGTACCCATGAGTTCCAGGCACCCCAGAACCCTGTGCCGATTCCTGTTACTCAACCTGCTGAGAACATTAATTTCTATCAAAATTGTGTAGTCTTGGAAGGCATTCTCAGGGATTTCCTGGGTCAACATTGACTTTATTCTGTTGCTCTCCCTTCAGCCAGGACAATGACCTGCAACTGAGGGGTGCAGGCTAAGTCCAAAGTACCAATCCGATGTGCCAGAATTGCAAATTGAAGCTTTCCTGAAGCCCCCGTCCTAGATGAAGCTGGAACATGAGTCTGTTGGTTACCCCTTTGTGACTTTGCCTGTCTTCAGAATCATGGCCGTGGGTTCTGACTGTGCATCAGTACTTCCTAGAAGCACTTGGCCAGGGAAGACAGTACACATCACGATAAGAACACGGACTAGAGGATACCACTGCCATAGAGTGGGATCCACTGTATACCTGGAGCCCCCGTAAGGACAGAGTGAGCAGTGGGAGCGTCCTCTGTGAGCCTGGAGCCTTGGGTAAGACAGAGTGAGCAGTGGGAGGGTCCTCTGTGTGCCTGGAGCCCTGGGTAAGACAGACCAGTCCTTGCTCACCTAAGTGGGATAGAGTAGGTTCATGTTGTGGTAAAGGAACTGGATAACGTGTGGCCAAGGGAGGACTGGACTCTAAGGAGGTGGGTGGTCCTGAATGGTGCTCACTAAACCTCCTTTACGGGTTACTGCTGAAAGTTCACAGGCCTCACCTATAGTCAGTGTGACTATTTGCTGTCTCCTTCTCTGGGGACATCCATTGATAACCTGGAGATATTTTCACTCTCATGGTTAGGATTGCTGCTACTGAATGTGGGCAGTCGGAGGCAGGAACTTTGGTGAGCGTCCTCCACTACAGACGGCATGCTCTGGTCCAGGAGTGTCCAGGTTGAAGAAGTGTGACAGGGATCCTCCCAGGGCACTTGGTGCTGCCAGACATTTGTGCCAAGCATGAAGTAGGCTCCACACCACTGAGGATGAACTTACAAATAAAGTTATGGGGGATGGGACGGAGACTTCTGAACAAGCCGGACGCTCTCGTCCTTCCTGCAAGCTTAGCTGTTTTATCATCACTTTCCGTTTCACAGGCTGAAGGCAGTGGAACCTGCGACCAAAGTGTGTGACGAAAGATGATGCTTTCAGGAGAGAATGGAGCAATGTCTTCAGATTTCCCTATGGGCCCCACACTGTACTGGGCTTCCTGGAAACACGAACAATTTGCATAGTGTTGCCAACGTTAAGGACTCTCACCTTAGTACAAGGCATTTATGCATGAGTCTGTTAAGCGGAAGGTCCCTGTCTGGTTGTTTACCACCTGTCTAAAGAGAGGCTTCAGGCCCCTGGCTCAAGGAACAGGCACAACGCACAGCTGGGCTGGGCTTTGACTGTCAGGTTCCCTATTTCCTGTTCTTCACCAATTCTGAGGCTAAGCGCATGTCAAAGGCCAACTGTATCTCTCCATTCCTTCACTGAAGGGGCTCACAGGCCAAGGGGGAGCTGGCCTCTAACTGCCTTGACACAAAGCCAGGCTTCAAGTACGGTGGAAGCCGATTTAAATAATAATAAAATACTAAGGGAATGGGAAGATCCACTTGTGTTTGCTTTTGGAGATGACAGAAACCTGCTTTCCCTGTAATTGCTGTCAGGTTTTAAGCAACCCTTTTCAGAACGCACCTCTTAATGCAACCGTGAGCATCTGAACGTCGTTACCAAGCAACCTCCGGCCTCCAGTGGTGGGCACTGGCGAGTGACTAGCACGGACTCCATCACTCTGCACGCCACACCTCACCTCACAGGCCTGTGGGCACTGTGCGCTGGCTGCCAGCTCTTCTGGCTGGTGGCTAGCTCTGTGCAGTGAGACCCAGGGGCTAAAATAAGCAAACAAACATACGTATCAGTCCCCACTAAGCAGAGGGGTCAGGCTTCTGTAGACACTTGTCTGCCTCTGAGATTGGCTTTCATCACCAAAAGCAATGGAAGAGCTCTATGGTGGGGTACACGGTGGCCTTGGCTGGGCATAACCCAAGCCCCAGTGTGGCGACCGCCGGAGTGGGCCCAGGGGTACTGAGATTACTTGAATCTACTAGCTGGGCCTGGAAGGTAGACGCTGAAGGGTTCCCGTCAGCCCTGCTCCTCATTCTAAGGGAACATTCGAGGGGATAAGTCACAGGAGTGTGCCTCGCGCTGCCCAGCAGTCCTAGAACTTTGTGTGTAGGCTGATTTCTGTGACTTTTCACGGAGGAAGATCTGTTGTGATTCACACAGGGCATGCTTTTTGATCTCAGCCACCAGACTCTTCCTTCTGGAACAGCCTCTCCCTCCGACTGTGGTTATTTGTTCATTGCCCTTCTTATTTTCTCCAGCTCCACATGCCAGAGTCAAAAACAAAAGCCCACGGAGCATCAATTACCTTTTCAAAAGCCATACACTGTGAAATGAGATAAGCCAGGTACCCAGGAACAAAACAGTGCAGCCAGGAGTGTGCATCGGGAGTGTGCATGGCGAGTGTGCATCAGGGAGTGTGCATTGGCGAGTGTGCATCAGGAGTGTGCATGGCGAGTGTGCATCGGGAGTGTGCATGGCGAGTGTGCATCAGAAATGTGCATGGCGAGTGTGCATCAGGAGTGTGTATTGTGAGTGTGCATCAGGAGTGTGCATGGCGAGTGTGCATCGGGAGTGTGTATTGTGAGTGTGCATCAGGAGTGTGCATTGTGAGTGTGCATCGGGAGTGTGCATGGCGAGTGTGCATCAGGAGTCTGCATTGTGAGTGTGCATCATGAGTGTGCATGGTGAGTGCATCGTGAGTGTGTGTCAGGAGTGTGCATCGGGAGTGTGCATCAGGAGTGTGTATTGTGAGTGTGCATGGCGAGTGTGCATCATGAGTGTGCATGGCGAGTGTGCATCAGGAGTGTGCATGGTGAGTGTGCATCGGGAGTCTGTATTGTGAGTGTGCATCATGAGTATGCATGGTGAGTGCATCGTGAGTGTGTGTCAGGAGTGTGCATCAGGAGTGTGCACCGTGAGCAAGTGTGCAAGCATATGGCTCCAAGTTTACTCCCTACAGCCACAAAGCAGCAACAGTAGCATTTGGGGGTGGATGGGGAAACTGTTCCCGTGGGGGTGGTGCAGGGGTGTGGGGTGAAGTTCACTGCTGAATTTCACACACTCTATTCCATGCAAGGCAATGCCCACCTTTCTTTTTTTAATACTGAGAATTAACTCTGGGCCCGGTACATATGTGGCCAGAGAAGCATTCTGTAACTGAGCCCCAGCTCCCAGTCTGTTTTCTTTTAATTTTGATATGGGATCTAAATTCCCTCTTTAGCCCAGATAGGCCCTAAACTTGGGATTCTCTTGTCTCATCACCCCCACCCCTACCTGCATACAAACTGGCACCCCCAGAACTGAGTCATCACCCCGTTTCTCACAAAATAAAGAAGAGTGTCATTGCCGACATGGAAAGTCCTAATCTTTGGAGCCCCTGCAGCATCATGCTTCTCAGTCCTCTCTTATGTGGCCCATGCTGGCTTCTTTCCAAGCAATGGCAGGTCAGACCTATACCAGCACAGGCTGCCCTGTTGTCCTGAGGAGATGTGCCTCAGCAGACTGTCACCTGCTTCTGCTGATCAACTAGCTTTAATCCAAATGTTTGAGTGGCTTGGACAGACCTGAGCATAGCTGAAGTCCCTCCATAGTTATGGCTTGGGAGGGTGGTACATTGTCTATGTCATTGTACACCTTGGAGGACACGAGTGAAGAAACATCCAAGCATTCACATCCCTGCAAGCGCTGCATTCTATACCAAGATTTCCCAGGAGGCTCAAGCTCCATTGGCCTCATGGGAATGTCTTTGCTTGCAGATCCTGGCAGGTGGGACCTGTTGAATTACTGAAAGGTTAATATTTTTATCCCCTAAGAAACATAAAATCATGGTTTGCTGTTTCACCACTCAGACCTTCAAATGGGGACGAGGTCTTTATCAGCATCTTTTCAGGGTTATACATATTTTCTCAGCACACATTAGCTTTAATGTATGTCATGAAAACATGCAGCCCTTTACACCCAGAATCTTCCCATGTACTCTAGCAAAGGCAGTGTATTGACTTAGAAGTTGATGCAGATAAGGTGTGTAGACGTAGTCACTCCCAGACGCAATTCTAGGCTCCCGGGGCACACAGATAAAACCTTTATTTAAGAGTCAAGCTGAGCAAATAGACATTAAATAAAATCATGACCATGCCACACAGAGGCCCAGTAGGGAGATGGCCTGGGCTATCAGTGAGCCCCAGATGTTTTGCTAGAAGAAGCTGCCCAAGGAATATGGCAAGAAAAACCTTCAGGCTGGAGGAAACATTGTGGACAGAAGTGTCATCCCCACCCAGTCCTGCAACCGTTTAATACCAAACAAACACACAGAGGCTTATTTTAATTATAAACTGTCTGGCCAGTGGCTCAGGCTTCTTATTGGCTAGCTCTCTCTTAAATATTAACCCATTTCTATTGCTCTGGGTATCTCCACATGGTCTTGGCTTACTGGTCATTCCAAAGCCTCTTGCTTTCTTGGCAACTACTTGGCATCTCCTTGAAACTCACTCTGTCTTCCTCTTCCCAGCATTCTCTTAGTCTGGAAGCCCCATCTCTACTTTCTGCCTGGCTACATCCTGCCTGTCCATTGGCTGAAACAGTTTTATTCATTAACCAATACAAGAAATGCAAAAGGACCCATGTTTCTGAAGGATGTCACAAAGTGCCCCCCCCCCCGACTGATCTCACATGCCCGTGGGTACTACATCACTGCTGTGAGCAGGGTTTCCTTCCGGCCGGTCCCACAGCCGCGCCAGCCCCAAATAACACACAGAGATGCTGTATTAGATATAAAGCTGTGGGACAGTTACTAGTTTCTTAGTGGCTAGCTCTGTCTTAAATATTAACCCATTTTTATTAGTCTAAATATTTTCACGTGGTCTTTTCTTACCAGAGAGAGGTTCGGGACCTCTGTTCTCTTGGTCCTACATGTTGAATCCATTACTCCCTCTGCCAGAATCCTCCTTGTCTCCTCCTCCCATCTATCTTGCCTTACTATTTGCTAACAGGGCTTTATTCATTAACCAATAAGAGAAACATATTTACAGAATGACATCTCCCATCATCTCCTCTTTTCTGTCTAAAATAAAAAGAATTTTGATCTTAACATAGCAAAATATATAACAAAACAGTTATCAAATAAGAACTATAGTTAACAATATTTAGTCCATTAACATTTAGCAAGATTTAAAGAAAAATTTTATCATCTATCCTATCTTTGTTAGTCTAAAGTCTTATATGTAATTTATCTTTAATCCTAACTAAGGAAAACTATAAACATAACTATCTGTCTTCAATGCCTTCAAAGACCACAGAAGGATAATATATAAACTCTAGAAATGACAGAGACAACTCATTGCCTGGTCAGTCACCCGGAGTCCATCTTCAGCCTATAGGCCATAGTGTGTCTGGCAGAATCCTCAGCAAAGCAGGAAACTTTAAACTGTCCATCTGTATTGGCAGTTTGTCAGTCACTTTTCTCTGTGTCCTGCAGACTGTCTGGCTGTCTGGCAGCCTCTTCTACGAAGCAGGAACCCTGTAGCAATGTTCATCTTGTATCAGCAGTCACTTTCCTGTGGATCCTGCATGTCCAGTTTATACAGCATAAAGTCAAACAGTCCAGACAAGAGCAGTATCTTGTCCAAATGGGTAGTCTTGCCATATTGAAAGCAAACTTCATAATGTGTTTCTTCAAGGTCCATCTTCTTTTCTGATGCAGGTGGTGTTGCCAGGAACAACTGTGCCTCACTGTCAAGAAAAACCCTAAACCATTTTAAATGCTATATTCTGTAGGTCTTTGAAAGGTTTGAAGAATGCCTATTCATCTCAAATACATCTCTGCATATCTAGAAATCCTAACTAACTTAACCCCAAGTATTGATTATCATAGGTAACTCTTTAATTGTACTAAATTATACATTACATTTTTAAATGAGCTATAGAAACACAATACCTAAACAAAAGGAGAAATAGACATATCAAAAAATTGACCTTTAATTGTATCTATACATGAAAATTTATTTCAAAACAGTATTCATATCTATACTGTAATCCCCTTTTTACCTTTAAAGAGATTGGTTGTGGTAATTAACCATTTTCAGCCAACCCCATTTAAATGAAAACAAACATTTATAGACAATATTTGGAAATTTAGGTGTTGTTTTTTCCAAAATTCTTCCTGCTGGTAGGGGTGCTGTCTTGGGGATCCTAAGAAGATGCAGAAATCCTGGCTGTAGAGGTCTGCAAGGCTTCCTTGTCCCAGCTGTTTTGTATGTTGGATCACTAGCTTTTTTCATTATCTGTGGAAACAAAAACAGAAATCCTTTTCCCTAGTAACCTGTTCTTAGACTTAAATTTTGGAGTCAAAGCATTTTTAAAATACACAAATTGGATTAATCCAGCAGCATTGATAATCAAGTGTTTTGTAGCAATCATCCCAGATACCATGCTGGGATCTGCAGGCACAGTGATCAAAAGTCTGTGAGCTTCTACCCTGTGTGTGGTTTCCTGGAAGCTGTGCCCGGAAGCGGACATAAAGTCTCAGGCTGGCCGACAATCTGACCAGAGCGGCGAGACTGAGCTGAGCTCTGAACGAATGACTGTCCACATGGCTTCCAGTGAAGCCTGCTGTCTGGGCAGGAGAGGGAGGGGGCTTTTGTTTTCCTCTCGGGCTGGCTGAGAGCTCCTGCCTTCTCGCTTCAGAGGCTCTGTGGATGTGCTCACTGGTGTCCCTCGCCCCTGCATCCTGTTTGTGAGCAGGCTCTGCTCTCCAAGGATCTCCTCACTTGTTTCTGCCGGGATCCCCGAGTAGGTCCTTTAATGATGCAAAGGTCAAAGACTAAAGGGAAATGAGAGGGCATCTTTCCAGGTCCCTGCACAGATCTATCCACTGGCCAAGGCATGAGCCTTGGTTGAGGGCAGGGACAGTAGAGGAAATATGTGGGAGTTAGGGAGACTTTTGATCAGCCATGTGTGTGCTTGTCCAGGAGAGAGGACTCTGTATCTGAAGACCTGGGATCTCAGTATTAATTCCCTTTATTCTGGCCTGAGGGACTGCCCAACTCAGACACAAAGAAGAGATATATCAAGGCTGGACTTAAGACGATGACTGCACAACCCTAGGCAGGTGATCTACAGACAGAACCCCAGTTCTCAGGAGGTTGGAGCAGGGAGACCCTCAGTTCGAGACCAGCATATTACAGGCACTGTCTCCATGATGATTAACTGGACAGAAGACCACCGCACCGGAGGCAGAAGACACAAGAGCATGTAGCACTGAAAGTGTAGGCTGCAATGACCACAGCCCATGGATGTGGACGCACAGAAACCTATCTCTTGGCCCTTCCAGAAGGTGCCTGTTGGATGCACACATTCTTCCGCTGTTTTCACAGGAGTAAACACCAGAATAATTGAGTGTTTGTAGTGGAGAGTCAGTCCTTTGTGCTAATCAATGCTCTCCCGTGCTGCCTCTGGGGAAAAACATGAGTAAAAACGGGCACACATGATTAATTCTGCCCGCTGCCGCCATGTTAATTGCCCTATTTCCTTCACTCGGGGTTAGAGCAACTGATCTACATGGGCAGCTGCCTCCCCCAGCACTGGCTCAGCAGAGAATGAGGCAGCAGTGAGTCACAGTAAGAGCAGAGTCAGTGTGGGAAGAGGCTTGGTTCGGTTCCCCAGACATCGTGTGAAAAACTGGGTGCACCGTGCTGCAGTCAATAACCCTCGGCTGTGCTTGTGTGAGTGCTGGAGTCAGACTCAGGGGTCCACATACTCACAAACACACAGGAGAGGGGCAGGGCTTCCTGGGGGGAAGAGGGGTTCCCGCGAGAGAAAGAAGGTGATCAGCAGCGGGTCATGAAAGGTAAAAGTGGCTGAAGCATATAATGCTCAAGTGTGAGGTCATCAAGAAATTAAAAGAAGGAAGGAATTTAAAAATGTCACAGTGACATGGCCACCCTTAGTGATGTGTGCCTGTCACTAAGCACTAGAAAGGCAGGGATAAGAGGATGCTTGAGGCTTCCTGGCTGGCTGGCTTAGGCCTTCACGGCAAGCTCCGTACCAGTGAGAGACTGTTTAAACAAAAAACCAAGGTGGACAGCATCTGGGGAATGATAGGGTTGACCTTCGACCTCTTCATGCACCTGCACACATGAGCATATGTACACATGCACATATACACACAGAAAGCAAGGGACCTCGAGGAGTAACGAGACAGAGGGCAAAGAGTCTTGCTCAGAGCTAAGCCTGGGCCCTGGGCCTCCTGGTCCCCTCCCCTTCCAGCCCCCATTATTTTAGGGGACACTTTATTGAGACTCACTTCGGGGACTATGGTTTGTGTAGCCCCTGCCCCAGCCCCACCTATCATTTTGGGAACTGAATGCTGTCATTGCATGGAGAGCCTTCGTGGGAGTCATTGTCAGAGTCAGCTGGCTGGGAGCTCTTCCTTTTCATTTTACTCTGGGGAAACCTGGCTCGTGTTTTCTTTCACATAAAGGCAGCAATTTCTTCTGATGAAATCAAGTGTTCTCTGCATGGAAAACTTGCTTTATGAGATTAAATGTTTGAATAAAAATTATAAATGCACCATAAGATGCTGATGGAGTAATTAATTTATTTTTATTTTGCATGTTTTAAAGTCTGCGGGGATTCCCATGTTGAGCCAGACCTGATTACAGTCTTTGAATTTTGTAAAGAGCAGAGAAAATCAGTAGCTAGCAATTGCTGAGCAGGCAGCAGCAGGGACGCCTGCCCGCCCAGTGCCACTTGGTCCCAACATAAGTAATAAACTGTTGTGGCCCATTTTCAGCATAATGTATGTTCCTAGCTCATTGGTGGGTCACCTACAAGCAGGAGGTATAAGACCATGTCTTCCATAGCTGGCAGCTGACATCTGCCTGCTTGGGCACTTTTACTTTGCCTTAGATTTGGAAAGTTACTAAGTCTCCAAATGATCGAGCCCACATATCAGGAAGGTGGGTGTCTGTAGCTATGAGGTAGAAAATTTGGGATAAAGACGACACCAGATGAAAGAGAAGGATTCTATCTCCCCGAGAACTCATTTGAGGGGATCTCAGAGGGCAGGGGAATGCATTCAGGAATATAAAAGCCACTGTTTCGTGCCAAACTGGTGTGCCAGCCATGCTTGACTTTTGTGTAGACTGATGCCTGCCTCCTGCAAATCTGCACTGTATCTGCTCGCTTTTGCTACAGTGTCTCCAGTGCTCTTATTATGAAGGAAGGATCAATGTCTCTTACACCAAGAAGCCCTGCACAGGGGGAGAGTCTGGGTTAGTAAGGGCCCAGGTGGAGGAGCTCCTTCCTTTCTGCAGCCTTCGACCTCCGGGATTGCCATGTTCTGTTCCCATGGAGCTGTGCCGCCCTTTGGTGGGTGGTGTGGCTGTCAGAGACCAGACGTTGGTCAGAGCATCTAGGCCAGGCTCAGATCTTTCAGATTTTGCTGTCTGGAGGCCACTTCGGTTTTGCCATCTGTAGACCAGGCAAACAGCTTGCTTCAGCAAATCCACAGTGGATACCTGGAAGGGCCAGACTGTGACTCTCAGAGTATCCAGATCTAATAATCTTCTGTGACTCAGAGTGTTGGTAACAAACTCTGCCTGCGCCCCCTTCACTGACTTAGGGATACATCAAAGTCGCTTATTTGGAATAAAATAAAGCACCGAGCAGCGTCTTCTTCACTGTGGCTAGAACTGTAGAGTGTTAAGAGGTCAAAGACGGCAGGGGAAGGAACAGAAGGAAAACCTGGTTACCACATGTGTGTGTGCAGCGGTACAGGCAAATGTGTGTATACATACATGTGCAGGCTAGAGATCATGCCACGTGTCTTCTGAATTACACCTCCTTTTTGGGGTGGGATCTCTCACTGAACCTGAAGCTCACCAGTGAGAGCAGCTGGTCAGTGTACTCCAAGGGTCCTCCTGACTCCACCTCCCCGGATCTGAGAGTACAGGTATGTAGCTATGCCTGGCCTTTAGCTTTTGAACAAGAATGTTGAAGATCAGAATTCAGGTCCTTAGATTTATTTGTCTGTCTCTCAGCCCTTACTATTTAGACTCCTAGAGGAAAATCTACATCTCAGAACTATGCTGATTGAAGTTTTGTCTTTCTTTGGAAACCTACCCATCCTCACATGATTTCATAAACACATTTGCTGAACAGATTGACCCAGAGGGAGATGGAGTGTTGCTTATGGTTTGAGAGGTAGGTGTGTGTGTGTGTTATGTGCTCACTTCCTGTGTGTGTGTTATGTGAATTCTCCCTGTGTTGTATGCATGTGTGTGTTACATGCTCACTCCCTGTGTATATGTGTGTATGTATGTATTATGTATGAATATATATACATATATATATGTGTGTGTGTGCTCACTTCCTGTGTATGCATGTGTGTGTGTGTGTGTTATGTGGTGTGTTTGTGTGTGTGTGTCTATTAGATGCTCACTCCCTTTATACCCTCTGTGTGTGTGTGTGTGTTGTACATGCATGACTATGCTGAAGCATCCCACAGGCTTAGACTTTGCCAGCATACTTCCAGCTTCTTGTACTCAGCTTGGGAGCCACTCAGCTGTCCTTGTGTGCCTCTTGACTCTCAGGGCTGTGGAGAGCAGTCAGCAGAGGCACCTGGTGTGTAAAGAGCAGGAGAAGGATGCAGATCCTGGCTCTTGAAGCCTTAATCCTGCCTGTGATGTCGCCTGGGGTTGCTATGGTGATGATTATGCTATTTGAGGATTATTGTTTCCTATGAAGAATGTGTGCTTAGACTAGACCAACCCCGAAGAAACAAAAGACCCTGTTCATAAACAATCATACTGAAAAATTAAAACACAGGAAAGCACACATCCACCCACAAGCGTGTGAGCTGACAGATTCATTCCACCCGCAGAAAACAGTTCTAAGGTTCTTAAGTTCAAAGCTTGTTTTAGGACCAAAAAAGTATATAAGCTGTCATAACAAAAGAACAAAAGCAGGATTAAATGAGAAGTATTGACAGGCGACAAGAAGAGAGAGTAAATACAGAAGTTGAGAATAGTGGGTAAGAGAACAGAAAAATATTAATGACTTTTAATGAAGATACTACTTTGGAAAGAATACAACCTGGACAGAAAAAAATAATTATTTTGTTACAAGGAAGAAGTTGGCTAGGTGTAAAGTGTAGAAAGGACACAGGTAGTTGAAGATGGAGGTTCCCATGTGGTCCACTTGAAGCCGGTGTCTGCCAACAAATGGCCTTTGTAAATTGAGCATTCTTCTCTGTGCAATGTGCCGGGTTGTCATCTGGGCAAGATAGCTTCAGATTTGTGGTAAATAGAAGCAACAGCCATTAAACAGTCCAGAAAAGCTGTGAGGAGATAAAGCACCTCTGTGGGTCTCTCGAACAAAAACACTCCGGCCACTTTATGTTCTGAACAGCCTGAGGTCGGGTGCTTGGACCCTGAGTGCTGATGTCACTTCCATGGGGCCCCTTTGAGTCCTTTGTTATGTCCTGTCTCCAGATCAGAAGATACTTAGTATGCTAAGGTCATTCTTTAGATGCATTCGTACTTACAGCTAAACTGAGTCAGCAATGCCACAGTGATACAGAGTAACAAGCCTTTCCATGAGGTTTCAAACTGTGAGTGGAATTTCCCACCATGGGTCAGGAGGCAGGCAAGGTGCATGCATAGACCTTGACTGCACAAGAATGGACTCAGCTCTTTTTTAGATCCAAGCTTTAAATTCCTGACCTGCTGTGAGTGTCTCTTCCCATCACTGGGTTAGTGGCTACCCTAAGCCTGGTGAATGGCCACAGCAGATGCCTCTGAGGCCTTTGAGGCTTGGCCTTTGCTTTGTCTCTGTTTTAAGCTCTCTGGTTGTTGGTATCTGTCAAGGGAGGATTCTCCTAAATGGAGTCATGCAGACTGTGGCTCTGTTCTGGGAGCCAAGTGCCTGGGCATGATCATTGACTGGCAGCCACATCTACAGGAGTGCACGATGGATCCCTACCTGGGGCCTCCTCGTCTTTAGTCCTCTACACAATCATAGGAGGGAAATCTCAGCACCATGCTGTACGACACATGAATGCAGGTAGACATGAATCAGAAGCAGATGCTCCATAGTCACCAGCTGGCAGGAGTCAGGTATCCATGTGTGAACTCAGGGAATAACACAGGTCATCTTTACCTGCCAGAGAGTAATCAACACTATCTGTCAGGCAAGAAGAGTACAAGATAAACAACACTCAAGTGGAGCTGATGGGACCCTCATGGGGATAGGGAAGAGCCTCGGAAATGGCAGGGTTTGAGGCAAGGCACAAAGTAGATGGTAGTCATGTAACATCGGTGAAAATGCTCTGGGCAGATGTCATCGGGAGCCGGGACCCACTAGCCAGCTGGACACACTGGAAAACCAGGAATAGGACCACTTTTTAACAAAAGCAGTGGTGCCCATTTGCAGACAGATTCCAGCATGCACTGTCCCCTTAGGCGATCCTTAAAGAGGGGCCACTTGTCAAAATGTTCTAAAAGCTGCTGTGTACTGCCTAGCCACTGCAGAATGACAGTTTCTCTTCATGGTGTGCCCCGTTTTCTCTGTAACACACCCCTCCCCTTTCCTTCCTTTTGCAGATAAATTAAACCAACAACTTCATGGTAAAGTGCCTAGAAGAAACTTGTCCATGGTGCAGTCTTCAGGGGCTGCGCTGAGAGGGACTGTCAATCACCCAGGCTGGGCCACTCACAGGGACTCGTGTTCACTGACTACCAATGCGAGCAGATTTTTCTTGACCCAGAGTCACTGTAGGCTCAATAGAAGCTGACAGGAGCTGTATGCTTCTGTTGTAGTGTGCGCCAAGATGTGTGTGTGTGTGCATGTGCATGTGCATGTGTGCATGCGTGTGTGCGTGTGTCTGCGTGTGCGCGCAAGATGTGTGTGCATGTGTGTGCATATGTGTGCATGTGTGTGCATGTGCGTGTGTGCGCATGTGTCTATGTGTGTGTGCAAGTGCATGTGTGTGTGCATGTGTGCATATGTGTGTGCATATGTGTGTGCATGTGCACACGCGCGTGTGTGCGTGTGTGCATATGTGTGTGCATATGTGTGTGCATGTGTGTGTATGTGCACGCGCGCGTGTGTGCGTGTGTGCATGTGTGTATGTGTGTGCATGTGTGTGTGTGTGCATGAGCGTGTGTGTTTGCGTGTGTGTGCATGTATGTGCATGTGTGTGTGCATGTGTGTATATGCGTGTGTATGCGTGCATGTGTGCGTGTGTGCGTGTGTGCATGTGTGTGTGTGTGTGTGTGTGTGAGTGTGTGTGCGTGCGTGTGTGTGTGTGTGTGTGTGTGTGTGTGTGTGTGTGTGTGTAGAATCTGGCCTTTCTACATAGCCGTTGTGAGCTGTGCCTGTTGTCAATGGAGGTGATACCCATGGGGTGCCCAGGTGGCATACGTGGACCTGACTATAAGTCCAACAGAATGCCTCTGTTGAGGTGGCAAAGTAGCCCTACCTCAGGAAAACAGAGCTGGCCCCCGCCCCGTGTCCCCAGCTTAGAGTCAGCGTGATATTCAGGATGATGTCATTGGGTGTGCACACAGCGACAGACAAAAACTGTGCCTGCTCCACATCGCAGCCGAGAGAACGAGCTTGGAGATGCTTCATGAGGAGATGCAAGGTCTAAGGGCCCGATGGCGCCTACGGCACCGCCCCACTGAGGGAGGGAGCCCTCTGGCTCCTCTGCATGCTCCTTCTCCTACAGCTTCGTGCAAGTGTCAGGCACACACAAGAGCACAGAGTGAAGGGGCCGCCCCAGGCTGGACTTTTTCGCTCTGCATCCTAGGAGGCACGAAGAAGCCGACCCCAAAGGAGACCTAAGTGGAACAGAGTCCAAATGCAAACACTGGGGATTGAGATGCTCCCTGTAGACATGGGGGGGGGGGCTCTGAATGCTTGTTCTACCCCCACCCCCATGCTTCCCATAGGACCCTGGAAAACTCCATCCTACAACCTCAGAGAAATGTTGTGATCTTGCAACCCACGACATAGCCTTTCTTTGCTAAAATCAAATAGGGCTAGCCATTCTCCACCTTGTGTTGGCTGGTACAACGTCCCGGCAAGGGTGACTCTTAGACACTGCTAGTGCACGGGCATCTGTCACCTTCTGGCCTTCATGGGTGAGGCACCTGATAAGCCCCTTGCTCAGGACCCTCAGAGCACAAAGGACATAAAGTCATTGTGTTCAGCATCTAATTAACTCTAATTAATTGAGGGGGAAACCCCAACAAAATGGGCCTAGGAGAAGAAGAAAAACACAAGGGAAATGAGGATGGATTGTTAAATTGTGCGCTGTGAGGCCCCATGGAAGTGTCATATTTCCCTGCTCTAATAACCTCGGTTAATACACGGCGATCAATCACACCATGGCGGGTGTTTTTTAGCATGCCGGCTTATCGATACGAGGTGGTTTTAACGTAGATGGCCTTGACGTGTTCCCGATACAGAGCAGAAGGGCGATGGCCGGTTCCTCATCCCTGAATGCCTGGGACCGCGATTGGTAGATCAATACGTGTCGGAACACCCCGATTCTTCTGCAAACCACACTTGGGTGACAGTGATTAAGCTGTGGGGGCTTGTCTGTCTGAACCCAGGATGGTTCTATCGCAAACAAAGCCCTCATCGATCAGGAGTATTTTATTTTTAATATTCATGGGTTAGCCACACTCTCCAAGCACACCATTACTATGCGCATAGGAAATGAGCCCTCTGCCCCGTCTGAGGCATTTGTTTCCACTGATCAACACTGGCTGAGAAAGGAATGTTCTGCACCCCCAGTCTCTTCCCACCAGTCCCACACCCAGCCCTGGTCCTTCCTAACGCCAGCCCTACTAAGGTTTGGGGGAACCAAATCCCAGAGGGGGTCTCAGCATCCCTCAGTTTTTAGTCACTCGGACTCGAGCTTCATGGAAGGACAAGTGGAAGGAGACAGGACAGCTCTTCATAGATACTTGTCACCCTCACTCATTCCAGTGTCAGGACACCATCCGTTGCTGGAGGCAGTGCCTCATTCGGTGTTCAAAGCAGGTGCGGGGCAGTGTGCCAAGGTCTCTGTCTCCCTTGCCACGTAGGACAGTTTCTTGCATAGCCACCTTCTGCTGTCAGCAGGGGCCTCACCTGCCAACGGCCTCAAGAACGAGCCAATATGGCCCTGGGAATAGACTTGGGCAATATAGAGCCTGGGGGAAATTGGAAGGGACGCCTAGTTGGGCTGAGGCCTGCATGGCTGAGCCTGGGGAATGGCTCCAGGTAAGGGTGTCCTCATGCCTGCTTCCTTGGAAAGCTCCTGGGTGTGTCTGAGCTCTAGACAAGAGTCCCTGCTCCAAGGCACTGTTCTCTGACACAGAGACCTGGTCCCATGCCTGTTCCCTAAGGCAGTGACCTCCTGTAGTCAGGCTTATCCATAGCAAGGACATTTGTCTGGAAAGTTTTGGAGTCCAGGCCAACGGTGCAAAATGACTACATGTCGGCATGGATTGGTATCTAGACAGATGCGAAGAACCTTTGTTTCTAAGTTGCCAACAGCCTGTGTGCCTCTACCATCGCCTACCTCCTCCTTCCCGCCTTGCACCCCAGTCCCAGCTCCCTTCCTCCAGGCAGCCCTCAGTGCATGGATGAGGCCCACGCCAGTGGGCTGCCTCCCCCAACATGGAACTCACAGTGATCTGTGACCTGGTGCCCTCGAGGTCTCTCACTGGGTGTTAGGCACATGCTTTCTTTCTGCATCTTACTTGCTGAGAACAGCCTGGTCACTGAATGGAGAAAGAAATCTGCGGCCTCAGACGGAAAAATTAGAGGAATTGTTTCTTTAGGAGATAGTCTAATCTTAATGCGAGAACACTTTATTTCAAAGAAAGGCTGCCTTCCCTTTCGATCTGCTGTTCAACACACCCCACCCCACACCCAGAATCATTTCTGACAATCCTCTCATCAATTAAGTTTCCTCCGGCGATGCACACAGATATTGTGCTAACACATGCCATAAATCATGCTGGGGATCTGAGGGACTGTGGTGGCTGCTGACAAACCCAGTCTCCTCATTCAGATGGAGGCAGGGAGCTGACACGTGTGTGTGTGTGTGTGTGTGTGTGTGTGTGTGCATTTAGGCCTCCTGTGTGTCTGGAGGCTGTGTGTGTACAAGCATCTGTACTGCTCAGCTTTAGGGATGACATGTACAAAAGTCAGAATCCAATGCTTTGGGGACTTCAGGACACCCAGGCTCTGGCTTCTTCCTCTGAAGTTCCAGATGATAAGAATAATAGCCTGGGTCTGGGCCACCTCACACAGCACGCTGGCACGGCATGGCTTGTGTCTGTGGGTTCAACAAAGGCTCACCTGCCCAGCTCTTCTTTGAGGGCAAAGACCCCAATGGCTGAAGAGAAAGCTTTGCTTGGACTGGCCTAGTCTGTGTAGGGGACAAGATGAGCCTGTCCTGGAGGAACCTGGAGGTAGGGACATGCTGAGCGAAATGAGTCAGGGGTCTCTGGAAGATGATGGCGTCTGGAGGTGAGACCTGTATCTGATTGCTACTTGTGGCCATCCTGTCCTTTAATACCTAAAACAGTGGGCTCTGTGTGGCACAGTTGACAGGCACGCTAGCTTTTGTAAGAACTCCCCTGCACTGCTTTGTGATGGGCTCTGCTCTACCAGATTCCTCTCTTCTTATCTCCGTTCGACACTGCCCCTACGCATCAGATGGACCCAGACCCTTCTCATGCTGAGGCGTGTGTGTGGAGCCTATGGCCACTGCATGTGGTTCTGACTTAACCACCACCGTCACCCCACCTGAGTCCCAGGTGGCTTCTCTCTTGCAACCCTTGACCCCCAGGAAAGTGGGCGTTTGCCAATGCCAGAGTCCCTCATCCACGGTGTCACCTCTGTTTCCTGAGTTCCAGGTGCTCTGCAACATCTGACCACCTAATCTCAGCGGAGGCAGCTGAGTGCCAGAATTTCTGTGCCTCTCCCAAGGGGCCCTCAGGTCCCCCTTGCACAGACAAAGGGGCCCTTTTCCATTTTCCCTCCCCTCAAAAGTCCACAGCTGGGATCAATTCATGCACTTTCTTAAGGTGATGAAGCAGATGCAATGGGTTTTATTATCTTTTTAAACTACTCCTTTCCCCTTCACCACACAAAGCAACTGGCTCCCCTGAGGCCAAAGTGACTTGGCAGAAGCTTATGCAAGGAAAACAAAACAAAAGCCAAGCAAATGGAAACCCTGGATTGTGTCCACAGCACCTGTCCACCACAGTGGTCACAAGTGTCACTCCTCTCGTCACTATGGCAACCCCAAACTCATGTTCCACCAGTGGCCATGTTTGCTTTTGGCTCTCTTAAATAAGCGCACCTCTGCCCATGATCTCTTAGGTCAGCCACTCTAGAACGTCACTGAAGAGAGTTCCAGAGTGTTCTAAGAATTCTTTCAACCAAGGTAGAGGTCTTCACTGTGATCCATCTCCAGTGCTAGCCAAAGCCAGATGAAAGGGGGGAGCTGTGGAATTCCTGCATGGCGGGATGCATGACTACAGGGAGAGGCGATGTTAGCTCTGGGGGTAATGTTAGAGCTGCATCAGAGCCCGGAGGACTTCAGTGTTTCTGGAGGAAGTGGAAATCACTGGAAGTGGTGACAGGAGGGCCACAAGCGCAGGGCAAAGAGCTCACCTACTGCCATGGGGCCACAAAACAAATCGGTCTGTCTGTGTGTCAGGGCTGTGCAAAATGACACAGGCAATCGCCACACCACCTAGGGCTCTTGATTCTGTGCCAGTACCTTAGAGAAGGAAACTGATTCCCAGTGGGTGCCTGGGTAAGCAGACTGTGGGATGTCTACCCAGTGGAATACTATGCAGCAAGAACAAAGATTGTGTTGATGTAAGCCACCATGACTAAATCTCTAATTCATTACAGCAAACGAAAGGAGCTGGGCACAAAGGCATCTACTACTGGAGAGGCGTTACTGTTGAAAGGAAAGAAGAAATGGGGGCTACTGTGAGGGGTAGCAGACAGGGTGTGGGCCTACTCTGCTGACTGTGAGGCAGAGTGAGTTGCACACATGCAGAATACGTCCAGTTTTACACCACAACAATGTTCCAATGTATGTAAGATGTTAAAAGCAGAGGACAGAGAGGGGAAAGAAACACTTTGCCTGGCTGGCTGGACTTGCAAGTCTTTTTACTAGGCAGAATGGCTGACACGGGTTCTGTGCTCTGCTATTGTCTACGCCAGAGCCTGGGTTGTATGGAGCTTAGGGCTGTCCTGACGACTTTAAGGACTTTAACGTGTCAAGAGCTTGGCAGTCCAAGGACATATGAGAGATGGGAAGGCATTCTTGTACCCACAGATCCCAGAGAGTCTCTTACATAAACCTACCATCATGGAGGCTCTAGGGATCAGGAAACCATACTGAGGAAGACATGAGCTGAATGGACTCTCAGAAAGATGGCTCATTCCTTCACACCCCTCCCCATGGCTCATCCCTCCCCATCCCTCCCCATGGCTCATCTCTCCCCATCCCTCCCCACCCCTCCCCACCCCTCCCCATCCATCCCCATGGCTCATCCCTCCCCATCCTTCCCCATGGCTCATCTCTCCCCATCCCTCCCCATCCCTCCCCATGGCTTATCCCTCCACATCCCTCCTCATCTCTCCCCATCCTTCCCCATCCCTCCCCATCCCTCCCCATCCCTCCCCGTCCCTCCCCAAACCTCCCCATCCCTCCCCATCCCTCCCCATCCCTCCCCGTCCCTCCCCATCCCTCCCCATCCCTCCCCATCCCTCCCCATCCCTCCCCATCCCTCCCCATCCCTCCCCACCCCCTCCCCACCCCTCCCCATGGCTCATCCCTTCACATCCCTCCCTCTCCTGAGTTACTGGGCCACAGAAAGCTGCAAAGTCTGAAGTTCTACTTTGGATTTGATTGACGTTGTCAAGGTCATTCATTCACTGGCTCTCCCAGCTAGTTCAGAGAGGTCTGCTCAATTTTTATGGGATCTCATTAAAGTTCACTGCAGATGTGTTAAAAACTTGAAGTGTTTTACAGAAAGTTTAAACCGTATAGTATGACTTATTCTAGGCAGGACAAGGACATCTGAGATTTTCTGTCTTGGCCAGGCTGAACTTGGTCTGGGCCCAATTCCAGTGTCCCAGCACCAGGGACCTCTGTGGGATCCATGTTTAGGAAGTCAGCACTATCTTTCGCCTGAGCCCGGATACCCAGCTGTGTGACATTTTCTGGGGAGATGTGCATAAGTGTCCATTCAGCTCAACCCGAGCACATACAGCGCACATAGGCACGGCTCCACCCAAGTCTAGCATAATTAATTGATGGGCTTATTGGGGTTACTTTCAAGAGAGTATGTAGGGGGCCACTGAGCACCCCAACTGCTCTCTTCCCTCTTTAGGCCCATTCTTCACCTTCCACGTGGTTGACCACATCTGAGGGAGGGGTATGGTTTTGCCCTCAGTGTTCCACCAGTAGAGAGACTATTTTCATACGGGTCAGCACAGGGTCAGGAGGTGTGTGTCAAATAAAGACAGCTCTGCTACTGGGTTAGAGTTTAGACCCCAGTTAGTGGGCCCACCCATGGGATCCTGGACAAAGGGGGCTTAGAGCAAGGGTTCCTGTACTGTGAGGCAGATCTGTTAGTTGTCTTTATTGTAAAGGGGTGTGGAGAGGGTAAAATGGGGCCCACTGTTTTCCAGGTGCAGCCCAGGGGCTTCTGGGACCACGCAGAGCTCACAGGAATCAATAATCACAGGTCTGGAATAGTGACATCATGTGGCTCCCGAGGACCGTTCGCCAGCTGCTTCCTGTGCACAGACAACCATGCCGCTGGAGAGAACCCCCGGAGTGCTGCTTTCCCCTGGAGGGTCTTGGTGGGAAGCCCTGATAATGTGTCTGCAGAGCAGGCCCTCACCAGTGCTGTGGGCATTTGGAGCAGAGACCCCTCACCTGAGCACACTCATAGTATAATGTGTTCAGCATCATCTGTGGCCTCACCACAGTGTGAACAGATAACACCGTACGTCTGGGTGTTGTTGCGTGTTTCCTTGTGGTATCCATAGTTGGGGATGTAGCACTGGTGTGGATGGCTCAACTCACCATCTACTCTCATATTTGCAACAACAAGCAATTGTATTCAAAACCCTTATATTCTCCATTCTTTATCAGATGGGGTAGGGACTGGTGTTCAGTGTTCCTGCAGAAGGGAGCTGGCGGGTGTGTGCATGTGTCCTGCTGGCCTCATGCAGGTTCAGAGGCATGATCCGGTCAAAGTCTCCATGCTTCCCTTCCCTATGATGGCCGTCTCAAGTCCTTTTGCATGAGATGCATCTTACTCTTCTTAATTCTCTCAACCAGTGGCCAGGGGAAGCAGGGCGGGACATGCCCCAGTTTGCTTCTCTGTGCCTACAACAAAGACCATGATCAAAAGCAAACTGGGAAAGAAAGGGCTTTTTTGGCCTCTAGGTTATATCATCCAGGGAAGCCAAGCAGGAACTCAACTCCAAGGCAAGAACTACATGGATGGATGATGCTTCCTGGCTTGTTCCACGCCTCACTCAGCTCCCATTCTTATACTCAGCGTCATCTACCCATCAGTGGCAGCACTCACAGTGGGCTGGGCCCACACACATCCATTGTTAATGAAGAAAATGCCCCACAGATTTGCATACAGGCAGAGCTGATGGAGGCCATTCTGTAGTGTGAGTAATAGAAACCCCAGAGTTTTCAATTCAGGTCTCAAGCTGAAGATCAGAGAAGCAAAGCACCCAACCAATAGAGAACTCTTACCTCTACCAAGGCTGGGATGATCCTGTCCTCAGCATGGCTGGAGGCTGAATGCCCAAGATTAATACATGAATGAGCCCCTGAGCTCCTGTCTTATATACCTCTCTGGTGCCAGGATTAAAGCTATGCACCGCCACTGCCCGGCCTCTGTGGCTGTGGCTGGCTTTACACTCTCATCCTCAGTCAACTGTCATTAGATCACAAACAATACATTACCTCATCGCTCCTCAGGTGAGGTTGCCTCTTCCTAGATGGCTCTCACTGTGTTGACTTGACAAAGCAACAACAACAACAACAAAATGCCTGCTCCTCCGTCCCAGGACCGTCTCTCTATACTGGCTCCAGTTTGGATCGACCCAGACCTGTTCTATCTGGGGCCCAAGGTAAAGCATTCTGCTTCCCTAAAATTAGAGAAGGCTTGGCGATGCTGGAAAGAGCCATTTGCACGTCTCCTGCTGGAACCACGTGGAGATTAGAGTTCCATCAATTACAACACAGACAGTCGTCTTAAATGTAAACACCCACATGCAATTTACTCTGTTCGGAAATGTGTACACAAAACTGATACCAAACAGTATTAAATGATCATTAGTGACAGACCGCCGAGACTCAGGCTGCTGCCTCTTGGGCAATAGATACTGCGGAACTGTCAAAATACCTGGCCCTGTCCTCAGAGCATGCTCGCCGTGCTTGGGTCTCTGTGACGGTGTGCGTATCATGGTGGCTCCGAATGGCTGTGAACTGCAGGCTGAGTCTGAGATAAAAAACCTACCTGGGTAAATGTGTTGGCGGTAGGGCCATTGTTCCTCAAGTGCAGAGTTGGCTGGCGTGGGCACGTGATCCCCTGGCCTCAGGCAGGGTCTGGCCTCCTCCCCACCTTTCCCTTCTGCTATGAAACGCTTCATAAACTTAGGTCCCTCATGGGAATTCACTTGCCCCAGTGTTACAGTTTTGAAGGTTCCCCTCTGTTCTGCATTCCCAGCATGAGATCTGGTAGAGCAAGTATCCTTCATCTACATATGCACCACCCATTCACCCAACCCTTTGTCTACTCAACCATGTGCCATCAATTTAGAAATTCGCCCACCTGTTCTGCATCTGTCATTCCATCTTCCATCCATCCCTATGTCCATCCATTCTCCATTAATCCACCCACCCACATGGTGGCTATACATACGCCCATCCTCTTGTGTATTCGCTCACTCAAGCACACATCCTCCACTTCATCAAAACTATACATTCACCTACCCATCTATATATCCATGTAAATATCCTCCAGTCCCTCTACCCATGTAGTCAACCAAAAATCTACTCAACCAATCACCCATCCATCCACCTACCTACCCACCCACATATTCACCCACTCATCCACCCACATATACTTCCATATAGTTGTCCATCTTATCAATCTATCTATGCACTCATCTACCCATTCATTCTTCCACACACCCATCCACCCATGAAACTATATTGAACACAAATGTTATTCATTTCCAGGTTTCTTCGTGGACAAAAGCAGAAATAATTTAGAGGTGATAATCAACACGTGAAAATAAACATGTCAGTTATGAGGACTGCAGAACATAATCCTTGAATCCTGTATGGGTCATGTGTCTACTTCCTTCTCAAATTGCTGGTGAACGTGGACCCGAGGACTGGACCTCAGGCCTGGCGGTGTGGAGGCCACGTAAGGCTCTCAGGTGATGGCGGATGTGGCAGTTACTAAATGTTTTGTGTACTCGATCTGGTTGGCGCTCACACTGTTCTTGTGGCTCTATGCATTCTCCAAGATGGGACCCTGAGGCTGAGGAGGCTACTATTGACCTAGCTCGTGGTACAGAAAACAGGATCCTAGGTAATCCTGTCTACCTCCAGAGCCACCTCAGATGCACCTTAGGACTGGGCTGGACTGACTTAGCAGATGCCATGAGCTGTGATGCCCTGGGGTGAAGAAGAGATCCCTTTATACTTGTTTCTCTCCTATGCTGACAGAAAGGGGTGTTCGTGGTCAGTCTTCTGGTGAACACATGACCAGATTTTCTGCTTGTCATGTGACCATCACACATTTATCTCACGACATCACCAGAGAAGGCATGATTTGGCTGTCCCAGGAATGGCCAGAGACCCAGGCTGGGTCCAAATAGTCTCTCATGAAAGTGTATGCGTTTAAATGTACAGCTAAGTCGTTCCTTATGCACATGCGTGGGGAATGGCACTGTGTGCGTGTGGAGGTCAGAGGTCAGCTTGTGTTCACAGTATCCACCTGCGGTCGTCAGACTTGACAGCAGCACTGGGAGGCTGACGCATCCCACTGCTTCCACACATGCAGGCCCTGTTCACTGCTCTTGCACAACTAAGGCGGGACACAAGCCCTACTCTGTTGCACATCTGCAGAAAGACATGGTCCTTGCAAGGCTGCTGACCAGTGTTTACCATGTAGCAAGTAACAGTGATCTTCTGTCTTTTCACCAACACTAGGGAGAGGCAGCTCACACACATGTGCACACACCTGAACACATGTGCACACATGCATGTACGTGCACACAAATAGCACACACAATCACATACACACACTCACACATGTACATGCACACACATGTACACAGGGCAGTGCACACATGCATGTATGTGCACACACATGCACACACACATTCACATACACACATGCATGTGCACACACATGCACACACACATTCACATACACACATGCATGTGCACACACATGACACACATGCCTGAATGTGCACACACTCACACACATTATTATATACACACATACACATGCACACATACTGGCACACAGACATATATGCACACACACATACATGCACATACATACATGCACACATACATTTATGCTCTTGAGTAACATACATATAGATGCACACATGTACATGCTCACTCTCACATGTGTACACACACATGCATGCACGTGCACACACACGCACACACATACATGCACACACACACCTTTTACTCCTTAATTTGATGACCTGTCCGCACGTTCCTTCCTTCTCAGCACATCAGGCCATCCTCCCAGAACTACCTGATGGAAGGTCATCATTCTGTCTTTGAGCAGCATTTTGATAAAAAAAAAAATAGAAAACAAAAACAATAAAAAGGCCCATTCCAGACAAGCAATTCCCTTGTTTATTGATCTGCCCTGTCAGGTTCTTTTATGCAGACACGGGTTCTATGATAAAACTCCAGTCCTGCCTTTTATGGCAATAAATAATGCATTGTGCTTCCCCAGTGTTCCCGTGTTGTGCCGGCCCCGCACTGGCCTCACGGTTTTAAGCTGGTCTCTTTCCTTCAAGTTTCCTGCTTTCAGAGTCACAATCAATTTTCTCTCTGTGAAGAGTGTCATGATGGCTCACTGGAGGCCACTGTTTCTAATTGCCAATTAAACTCCACGGTGTGGGTTCTCCTGTCTTCACTTCAGAGACCTCTGTCAACAGGTAGATGGGGGCTGTGTCTCAGCCGGAGGGGCTCCCATTGTTCCACCTTAGAACCCCTTGTCCTCCATCTCTTGGGTCCCCATGAACAGGGAAAGACATGGTTTTCAGAGGAGCAGGTAGGATCCCAAGTTGCTGGGGTGTGCAGGGCTTCCAGCCTTTGCTTGCAGACTTGTGTCCCTGATGGAGTCCCCTCCTGGGACTCAGGCCACTGCATCACAAGACCTTAACCTCCCCCTGCTTTCTGAGGCCGAGTTTCTCAGATTTTTAAGGCAAACAAAACCAAGACTGGTATCTGCTGTTCAGGAAGATGTCCAAGTTCATGGAGTCTGAGAAAGTCTGTGAGTTCCCGGTCTGCCCCTTCCCCTTTAAACCTACATGTGTGCTTCCCCAAGTGGTAGGAAGAGGGATAAAAGCCAGAACAGAGGGACTCCTGTGACAGAGCAGGGCCTTGCACTCTCCGGGGGTCTGCAAGACAGAGATCTGTGTGAGTGCAGCCAGGCTTGGTGGGTTAAAGCTGGATCCCTGGGTGACGTCCAGGGTGATGGGGTCTGTGGATGCAGGTGAAGGGGCAGTGTGGAGGGCGTGGGCATGTGTGAGCCAGCTCTACTCTGGAAGTCATTCACATGGATAATGGGGACTGAACAGCGGGGTCCATCTCCATCAAGGCTGTATGCCAGGGCCACTGAAGTGTCCGATGCTGAGTGATGACTTCCTGGAGACAATCCAGCTGCCCAGGGCACCATGGAAGCCAAGTGGAAGCTCACCTTGCCCCACCCGGTTCAGGAGCTACTGGCAGACTGTAGGGGGTCTGGCTGAGTACACCCTAGGGAATCCTCCTGGTGGCTGGCTGGGGAAGCAGGAGGAACCCAATCTCTGTGCTTCCATGTTCCAAATCTCTGCCTGTGGTTGTAAAATGAACAATTCATCGAAGATTATTTGAAGGCAAATCGCTTTAAGTGTAGGAAATAAAAAGACAAATTGGCAATTGAATTTTGTGAGAGTCTATAAGTGGGTGATTTGCATGGACGAGGGAGTTAGGAAGACATAACAAGCTCTATTGGCAGGAAGGGACATTGTCATACTAGACTCGCTCAGGGAGTGTGGCCAGGCACACAGCTCCCTGGCAAAACTCGCTGTAGCTGTGCCTGCGGTGAGGCTGGTGACCTGGCTCTGTGAGGAAGACCTGGCATGACACTTGCATGCGTTCTTTTTTGGGGACAAATGTTGATGCGCGTTAGGGCCGTCTCCAGTTGTCAGAGCTCCCATGTGAAAGCCTGTGATATTGTCAGCAGGGACACTTCACAGGGAAGCCCAAGGAGTCGCGAGGCTTAGCCTGCTCCATCTCTACTGTGGACATGGAGCTGCCCCGATGAACCATCCTACCTACCCAAAAGGTGTTTCCAAAGACGCATGTTCTCTGTGTGGGAAGGAGGCCTGTTGGGTAGAGGCTGGAGCTCTTATTCACGGGAAGCACCCAGTGGAAGATGATGTCTGCAAGTGAGTGGCCAAGACTGAGCAATCCATGTGAGCACAAAGGCAGGCAGGGGCTTGGTTGATCCTGTCAAGCTTTATCTACTGTAGCGCAGGGAGGCCCAGGGGGGTAGGCAGGGGGTCTAGAGGGCCCAGGGGGCCTAGGGGAGCCCAGGAAAGCCCAGGCTTTGATAAAAAGGCCTGAGATGTTTTGGACAAGCCTATGTGGCCAGTTTGTTGTGAGCTCCCAGCAGTCATGAGCACCTCTGAGTTCCTTCCACGTCCTTTGGGGGTGCCTCCGGAGCCTAGGGAAACACAATGAGGCCAGGAAGGAATGGGGTTCCACACTACCATCATCCATCTGTGCACAGGAGCCAGGGAGGGTGTCAGGGCACAGGCAGTCCCTGGAGACCTGGGCAGGGTATGCATGTCTGTCCAGGGATGCCCTCCACCCCTGCATCCCTCTCCAGGCATCTCCGGGCTTTGATGGTCCTAAGCGCTTAGCAACTCCTGCCCTTCTCTGTCTCATCCCGGTTCACAGGCCTTTGAGGAACAGGCCTTTTGATCAGATCAGTGTGCAAGCTTCACACAGACATGAGCAGGAACCCCGCTGGGCTCCTGCACCTCGTGCCAAGGTCAGGAACCAGGCAGGGATGCACAGTTAGTTGCTGGCTCTGTGATCCTTGGCCAGGGCTAAAGACTTTGAATCCCCATCCGCCAGTGTTGGGCGAGTGGTGAGATGCCAAAAGGGAGAAAGCTGTTGCATGCTGGGAGATCTGACAGGCTGGCTCCTAACACGTACCTGCTTTGCTTTTGGGTGTGCACAGATGTACCTCTGTTGGGGTGGGGTCAGCTTGTGAAACTCTGCTTGATTGGCACTCTTGCGTGGTTGCACCATACTCGCGCCTATCGCACTGCCCTGTGTCCTGCCTCCCACGTCTCTGTGACTTTCTCCGATCTTGTACAAATGTGCCTGGATCCCCACTGCTCTTTTTCTTCTTGCAGAGTGCAGCCTGTGCCCTGTAGCCACCAGCTTCTTCCTCTGGCCCACAATCAGTGCCAGGAGGCACCAGACATTCCTCAAGTGGATCTTCCTACTTCTGTCAGGAGGAGCGGGGCTCAGCTCACCCCAGGACAGTGAAGGAATGTGAGCAATCCACACAGAACTGCCATGGGTCTCCAATCATGCCAGGGCACAGGACGGGAGAGCTGTGCTGCCTGAGCTCTGCTGTAAGCTGAGCATGCCTGTGACCCAGACTTTGCTGTTCACGTCAGAGCCCCGGATACACTTAGGAAAGTCCTGTGGCAGGGGACAACCCTAGATCCCTAGAACCCTAGAACCAGTATCAAGGGCGAAGAGAGGAGCAAATGGGAGGGGGTTATGAGCCACGTCGGAGGCTGGAGAATGGAAATCACAGACTGGCTATATCCATGGTACCCGTGGGTTTTGTTTTCAGCCACCAGGCAAGACTGACAGAAAGGAAAGTTCCTGGTAGCCAGGTCCACACAGAAATGGTGGCTTCTGTTTGGAGAATGTGAAGTAATGCAGTAGAGTTCAAATTCCCTGAACATGATTGGAAAGAGGAATTCAGGCTTTTCCCTTCCTGCCAGGCCTGGTCATTTCTGTACAGGATGATTGGTACCCCAATATCTGGATCAAAGGTTAAGACTGTCTGGACACTCAATAACTGTTTCTATAGAGATTAAATGAATGAACCCAAGTCAGCAGAGGCCAGAGGTCCTGCCCTTGGACATTGAGAACCAACCACTGTCTATGTCCCAGTAGGCTGGCCGGACACATACAGCCCTAGCCCATTGGGGGAAACATCTGGGCCAGATACCAGGGAGGCACTGTCCTGTCTGTCTGCTCAAGCTACTATAAGCAGGCGGCATGGCTGCCAAGGTGCCTTTGTGTGTTGGAAATGTCATGGGATTTCTCCTCCTTGCCACTCACAGAACAGGGTCAGAGTTTGGTGCTAGCCTAGAGAAGCAATGCAGTAAATACTCGTGGAATGGGCTTGTTCATTTGTGTGTGATGCCCAAGGCATTTCTTTCTCCTCCCGTGTGACTGCTAACTGTCGGGATTGGAGACCCACAGTCCATGGATATCCTGACCCCTTTAGAAGGCAGCTTCTTGCCCCCGAACTCCTGGGCATCTCAAGCAAGGAGGTCACAGCCTGGCTTGAATGCCGTGGAGATGAACAGGTTCTTGGAAGGGCTTGAGGGTGCAGCCATTCTTGCCTGGTGTTGAGGCTGAGGAGTTTGAGAAGAGCCCTGTGCTGGGCTGGCACTGGGGTAAGCTGGGTGGTGGCAGATGTCTTCTGCCTCTCCCACAGGTGTGTGCATGTGCACTCTGGCTTCTGGGTTTGCTTTATTGAACTGGAGCTCGCCGAGCAGGAAGGAATCTGCATATGGAGGTGCTGGCTCAACAGTCTCCTGGTGTCGGAGAGTAAATGAGCCCTGGCTTGTCCTCTTTCGACAAACAACCCCACAGTCCGATCTCAGTATTCTCAGCAAAAGGCTGCTCACTGGGAGCCAGAGGCTGGAGCCAGGCACCCGCTCGGGCCCTGGAAGCCCGTGGTTCGCCCATCCGAAAGGAGGGAGGGGTTTGTGACCTTGACAGGCAACAATCTGTGAGTCCCATGGAAGGTTCATGTGACAAGGAATGCACTGGGCTTGGTGGGACGTGGCTCTTTCCTGAGCAGGTCACCTGCCCTATCTGTGCCCCAGCATCTATCAGGCTGAATGTATGATGGTAGCCCGTGAGTATCTGAAAGTGCTGTGTGCTGATTCCATCAGTCACCGTGATGAGATTATCCTCATCAAGAAACAGGCACCTTGACCAGGAGTGTTGCTGGGGTTTCTTACCTCGCCAGGTCCTGCCACTTCAGCCCCAAATGAACACAGAGACACTATATTAATAGCAAAACAGTTGGCTGATGGCTTGGGCTTCTTACTGGCTAGCTCTGTCTTAATTATTATCCCATTTATGTAAATCTATGTATTTCCACACTGTCTTGGTTTACCGGAGAATGCCCAGATTTATTACTCCTTTTGGCAGCTACATAGTATCTCTGTTTGGCGCCTCTCCCCCAGCCCTCTCCTCATCTCCTAGCCCCGCCTATCTTCCTGCCTCTACTGGCCAAACAGTGTTTTATTCATCAACCAATAAGAGAAACATATACAGAAGGACATTCCCCATCAGGAGAGTGATGCCTTTAAATGAAGCAGAGACTTCGCTGTCCAGACAACATCCCGAGAGCTTCGTGCAGAGCCTGATATCTGTAAGACTGTGTGAGCTTGCATATGAATGAATGTAAGCATGTACGGACACATATGAGAATGAATGGACGTAATGTGAGTTTTGTGAGCCTGTGTGGTTAGTAGGAGCTTCCTGCATGGTGCAGTAGATTGAGTGGCTCAGAACCCTCAGATCTATAAGCACTAAAATCTCCGCCAATAGTGTCGCATTGTGATTCTGGAATCTTCCATTGAAATCCTAACAGCTGATGTCTATGGGCCCTTGTGCTGAGCCTAGGCAGAGCCACCTCTCTCCTAAGTGACAGACAATGCGGTCCTCACAGGGACTCTGTTAAGGCTCCCTAGCCCCCACCGTGTTCCATGCAGAGGGGAGTCCCGATACTGAGAAACACTCATACACCCAAGTGTTGTATGTGACAGGTGGGTTAAGTAGACTTAGCTGATGGCTCAAAGGCTGGAACCACAGGGTCATGCTCATCATTTCTGCTCACACTTTCAGAAGGCTCAGTCCACAGTCATTGATCCATGTCCTCGTCTAGAGCGTCATGGTGGCAGGAGGCTGTGCCAGCTCTTTAACGGGAAGCTGAAAGAGCTGAGTTGGAGACCGCCCGCTCCCCTGGTGACACTCTTCCTCCAGGCAGGTCCCTCCCACCTTCACCACCTGCCAGTAACATCAGCGTGCAACATCAGCGTGCTGACACCTACCGAGGGCTTGTCTCTTTGATTAGAGACCCTGTGGATTCTGAAAATGTCCTCACAGGCCCAGTCATGGCTGAACTTCCCTGATAGGCGTTTCTTAACCCAGCCAAACTGACAAGGAAGCTTAACTTTCCACACTCACACCAATCTGGGGGTGTCGGCTCGACACACCTAGCATCACGTGGGAGGAATCCAGTGGGGATTTGTCCAGACCAGGCTGCCCTGTGGGTGTCTGGGGGATTTTCTTGGTTACGTTAATGGACATGGGAAGGCTCAGGCTACTGTGGGTGGCACAGCCTTTCCTAGGTTTGGGGCCTGAGTTGTACAGGGACAGAGAACAGGAGCTGAGAGAAAACGGGCAGGCGTCGGTTTTCTCTGTGTCCTTGACATGGCTGTGACTTGCCTCCTCAGGTCCCCTATTTGACTTCTCCTTTCTTGCCTAAGTTGCTCTTTGTCAGAGTATTTTATTGCGGTGACAGAAATGAATCTAGGGTATGGGGCTTTGAGAAAATCCCCAGGAACCTGGCTGCTGTGGCTGCTTAAGTCAAGAGGCTCTCGGCCGAGCTCCCGGCTTTGTGAAATGCTACAGGACTCTGGGGTGCTGGGGACTACACCCAGCGCTAAGGCCAGGATGCAAACACAGAGGCGTGTGATGCTCTGGGTAGCTATGTCAAAATTAAAATCTGCCTGTACATAAGACAATGTCTTCAAGGGTTCAAAAAATCAATCCTACCTCAGCTAGAAATACCAGTTAAAGCACACTGGATTTGGGTTATCAATGCCATACCACTTCCAGGATGCCAATGAAGCTATTCATATCTTGACTTAAAGCCCATAATACTTTCTATGCAGACACCTCTGGAACTCAATTCATTTACGATGCATGGAACACATTTACAGGCAGGCTGTCTTCTGGTTTAGGAAGTGAGTCCAAGGGAGGATCTTCGCAGACCAGACTGGCATGAGCTGTGGTCCCTTCCTGCAATGAAGACTGGACTCCAGCAGTTTGTTAGGCCAGCTGTGTGGCGAGTGACTCCTTGGGACTCACAGGACTCTGCATTCAGGAAAGTTTTATGCTGGGCTCTGAGCTCAATGGGTACAGCATGCAGAGCCTCAATATTGTGGACAAGTATTCCATGGAGACTGGGGGGATTGGACAATCCCAGCCCCTCACTCTTGGTCGCACTAGACAGAGCCTGCAAAACTCTTCCTCACATGAAAGGAGTGTTTGCCTGCTGGTCCTAACACAGACCTCATCTCCTGCAGCACAAGCAAACTTTGACGGGACAAAATTCAAGACAAACAAAAACAGAACCGCAACAAACAAACAAAACAACAACAAAAAACAAAAAACAAACAAGGTCTGGGGGCAGAGGCAGAGCGACACTGAGACACAGCATGGACCCGGAATTATCAGTCAGGGAGGTAAATAGCTATGGGTAATGTGTGGAGACTCGTGGACAGGCAGGTTGCATGTCAAACAGGTGATGTAAGCAGAGAGCCTCAAGGAGGAATGGAGGAGGATGGACGGGGAGCAAGGACTCCAGGAACTCCAGCAGACAGGGAGAACACCGTGTGTAGGGTCCTTACAGGAGCCATCGAGTTTGAGGACGTGTGACGCGGGACCCTGCAAACTACAGCACAGTGAGGAACGCACAGCAGAGAGCCTGGGAAGAACAGGGCAATGTCAGAAGGTGTTAAAATGACTGAAAAGCCAGAAGCAGTGTAAAGTTAGGAGCGGGGAAAACATTTGATGCCATGGTGGCGGCGGGCTCAATCGACTAATGATAAGCAACTGGGAGAAAGTAACCATGAAAAAATATCGTACAACCAAACCACAAAGCCACCTGTCCCTGGGCATATCACACAGAAACTGCCAGAAACAAACCAAAGGGAGCCCTAGAGAAAACGCAGAAGAGGCGCCATCACACACAGAGAAGAGAGGCAGACATCCAGCACACTTTTCATCAGCAACTAGGTAAGGGAGAGGGGAGGAGAGAGGAGCAGGCGGGTGCTGGGGAGCTTCACCCCTGCCAAACACAAGTCCTGTACTCAGGGGTGAAATTCATCCTTAAAAGCGGGGAGACAGACTCCCCCAGCAAGCAAAGACTCAGTGAGTTCCCCGCCCGCTGAACTACGTGTCCCGCAAATGCCACCCTTTGTTTTGTGTTGCTCTTACCAATTACCAGAAGCAACTTTGGGCAGGAAAGGGTTTATTTAATTATACAAGTTCAGGTCAGAGCCTATCACAGAAGCAAGGCAGGGCAAGAGCTAAAATGGAAACCAAAGCACACGTCTCGCCTTGCTCTGCTACTTTTCTTATGCAGCCCAGGCCCACCTGACTATGGATGGTGCCTTCCACAGTAGGCCGGGACTGCCCACATCAATCATCGGTCAAGACAATCCTCACAGACATGGCCACAAGCCAATCAAAAGGCAAGTTTTCAACCGAGATTCACTCTTTCCACTTGACTCTGGTTTGTGTCAAGTCAAACATAAAAGTGAATCATGGCAATCTACCCCTTGCCAATTCTGAATGTCGGGAGAGGGTTCCTCAGAGAGAAGCACGAAATGTGTACAGACAAATGCAGGGTCAGAGGCAGAGAGAACAGAATGAGCAAAAGATGTCTGGCTCTCTCACCCTCAGGTGAGATGAAGGGAGGGTGTGTAAGGACAGTAGCAACGCCTTGGGGTGGGGTGTTTAAAGTATCTGAGTAATGCTAATGAGGAGGACACTAGACTGTAAAGAAATCACTCTACCTTGAGTCTCACGGAATCATCCTTACGGTGGACTTACCAGTTACAGATGTGTATCATTAAAACACTAAGGTGGCCACTAAGATATTATAGAGATGAATAGCAAACATGATAGTGCAAATAACTAATTATAACTTGTTGGAAGTTAAGACAGGAGGACTATGAGTTCAAGACCAGCATAAGCTACATAGTAAGACCTTGTGTTAAGTAACCAAAATGATATGATTATACATTAGTAAAGGAGAGAAACTGAAGTCATTGTTGAATAGAAAAGTTGAATAGAAAACAAAAATAAAATGGAAGAATTAATGAGAACAATAGAAAAATTTTACAGGTGTGACAGATAGCAACACACACACACACACACACACACACACACACACACATATATATATATATATATATCAACAATTACTTTCAAATTTTATTTATTTAGGTGTATGCGTGTGACCTTTGTGTGAGTTCATGTGCCCATGCATGTGCAGAGCATGCAGAGGACAGACGATGACAGCAGGCCCTCTGGAACTGGAGTCATGGGAGGTTGTGAGCCACCGTGTGGGTACTGGGAACTAAATCCCCGTGTTCTGCAATAGCAGCAAATGTTCTTAACCTCTGAGCCTTCTCTCCAGCCTTTCAACAGTCACTTTTTAAAAGCAAATTGTTTAGATACACCAACAAAAGGGCAGTGACAGAATGATGGTAGAAATCCAACTTACATACAATTCAGACAGGTTTAGTAACAGATGGAGAAAACAGAACAACGTGAATGTCCATGACAATTCAGACACACGTGCGCCAGAGCACAAGTGAACATGAGTTACAGAGAAATCACTGAGTGATGCCCTGAAGTGCCAGATATTCAGCAGGGAAAGCCTTGATATAAGTGGGGGCAAAACACCCCTGACAGAACTGCAAAGAGAAATAGATAAATCCACTCCTATGGTTAACCTCTTCATCATCTTCTCTAGGTAATTGATTGATTAAGCAGGCAGAAAATCAGTAAGGATATTGTTGAACTGAATAGCACCATCCATCAAGTTGATCTAATTGACATTTAGGGGATTCTCCATCTAATAAAAGCAGTGAACACATCCTTCTCCAGTGATATGGATGACTCACCAAGACAGTCTCAGCTTGAGGCTCACAATACCACTTGTATCACAGGACCACATGAAATGTGTTCACAGGTTGGAAGGAACTAACAGTCACCACAGGAAGGCCATAGGCCACTCCTTAAATTTGGGGGGATGACCCAACACATCTTTAAATAAAATAATATAAAGGTAGAAAAATGAGTCTCAGGCGAAATGAATTGTTTTGAATAAACGAAAATAAAAACCAAGCATCATGAAGACAGGAGCTGAATAGAGATTTGTAGCTGTAGATGCATATGTTGGGAAAGAAAAAAGGTTGAGAAAAATCAATAACCAAGTTTTTCTACGAGAGAAAGAGGAGTAAGTCAAGCCCAGATAAAGCAGAATAAATAGTGAACACTGCAGCAGATATGAATGAGATTTAAAGCAAAAAAGAAGGGCAGAAAAAGAGATACTTCTTTGAAAAGGTTAATGAAACTAACAATAGAGAAATTAAAAAATTAAGTATCAGAAACAAAAGAGGAGGCACCACCACTGATTCCCACAGAAGAAAAAGAATGACAGCAATCATGCCACTCCTGCCCATAGCTCCCATCGCTGTAGGAAAACTGAGTGAGCTAACTCTAAAGACCAAACCATACCATAGAGCACACAAGGAGAACTAAATAATGATTAAACAATATGTTCATAAAATTAATACTGTTCTGTTGCCTATTATTAATATTGTTAATGACCTGCAGAAATACTACGTCCAAGTCTAAGATGGGTCAGTAGAGTATTCCGTTCAATGCTCAAGGAGGAAATGCTTCTAGCCATCGATACTATCTTCCATAAGAATAAGGGAACACCTCCATGGCCAGCATCCCCTGATGCCAAAGCCAGAGTCAGACATTTCAGGAAGGAAAACTATAGACATATCTCTTTTGTGAATTTAGATATAATAATCCTCAATGCAATGCAAGAAAATCTAATACAAAATGTATAAAAATAATTATACATTACAGCTGTACAAGGTGTACTCAATATTCAAGAAATGTAAGGAAGAAAAAAAAATCACATAATTACAGCAATAGGCTCAGAGAACACAGGCATCAAAACTCAACACCCATTCTGGAACAAACACCTAATACAGTTCTGAAAAGCAAAGCTGGAGGGCTGAGCTCAGGTGACAAAGCTAGCGTGGACAAGAGAGTGTGGGGCAGGGGAGAGGTCTTACTGATCAGCAGATAGATGGGAGATCCAGGGAAAAGACCAGCGAGTCAGCTGGTCTGTGACAATGGTGAGAAACTGGAGAATGACACCCCTTAACCAGGTGCTGAACCAGCTGGGCAAACAGAGGGAAGAACTTAGACCCAGACCTCATACCCCTCTTAAGACAAGCTCAGGCAGATCCCAGACCTGATTGTGATACTTTCCCAATGATGGTCGGGAAAGGAAGGGGGCAATGCCCAGTTTTCAACTTGCAAGACAGTTAACGGCCTCCTCCACATCATGACAAATCTTAATGGGATGTAGAATTATGTTTAATATTCTAAATTTCCTTCTTAAATAAAAAAAGCCAGTATCCAGATTAGGGCTCTGGATGATGTTGACAGCCTTGTGTTCTGGCAAACTGGTCTAATGCCAATGGCTGAGCCATGGTGACCTCTGCTCCAGAGGATGTAAGGGGTCTGGAGGAATGGGTCCAGAGTGAGGGTAACCATGCCTTGATGAATCAGAGCTCCTTAGAAATCACAGTCCCAGGCTTCAGTTAGGCTGCCACACAGATTAACTGCTTATTGAGGTCCCTGCCTTGCTCTCCTAATTTTTACAGTGTGTATGCTGTAATGGGACCCTGTTCCTTAGGCCCTACAGTACATATGCTGTAATGGGACCCTGTTCCTTATGCCCTACAGTACATATGCTGTAATGGGACCCTCTTCCTTAGGCCCTACAGTACATATGCTGTAATGGGACCCTCTTCCTTAGGCCCTACAGTACATATGCTGTAATGGGACCCTCTTCCTTTGGCCCAGCTTTGGCACCATCCAATCACAAACTTTCCATCACCCTCACCCTGAGAAACCTATTTCTGCAGCCTTCAACCTGTTATGTATCTATTTCTTCTGGCTCCAAATATTCTATTCCTGAAGGGAGGCTCTTTAAGGCTCAGAAAATCCTAAAGAGACTTTACTTAAATCCCAAGAAGTAAACAATTCTTAAGTCTCAGGAAGTCTCTGAAACTGAACAGATGCATACACCCCTCATCTTTCCAAGTCATATAAACAGTAAGAATGGCTGAAGAGACACGGATCCCTAGGGCCGCCTGGAAGAGGCTCTCTGGCCTATTCAGCTGCCTGCAAGTTGTTTTTGTGAGCGGTTACCCATGTCTCCCCAGGAAAAGTGTCATTCATCCCTTGTTCCTCCACAAGGCATTTCCATCACCCTCATCCCAGGAGGTTCCAAGATTCCCAGTGTGTACATCCTCGCAGCGGCACCTGAGGATATGACTTGTCCCGTGTGGGTGGACATGGACATGATGCTAGACAGACTCTGAAGACCGCAGGAGTCTGACATCTTCTCCAGGGACTTGTGTGCAGCCAAAGGAAGCAGCACCTAAGTACAGCTTGATTCTGCTGTATCCTGGAAGTCAGCAGCTGGCCAGATGCCGAGGGTAGCCTAGAGATGGGGAGATTGTTCAAGGCGAGAGGAAAATAAAGGGGAAAAGGGAAGGCAGATGATGGGAGATGTTATTCTGTAAATGTTTCTCGTACTAGTTAACGAATAAAGCACTATTGGTCAATAAGAAAGCAAGATAGGTGGGGCTAAAGGACTAGGAGGAAGAGGAAGTAGTTAGGAGGAGTCAGCATGGAGAGCCAAAAGAGAACAGATGCGGGCCCGCCGCTCTCCGATAAGATGACCACGTGGAAATACTTAGATAAGTAGAAATAGGTTAATAATTAAGACAGAGTTAGCCAATAAGAAATGACACTAACTGGCCAACAAAATTGTATGCGTGTTATTGGGGACTGGCGTGGCGGCAGGACCAGGCGGCAGGTGGGGAAGATTCCTTCCAGACTAATGTGGTTTGATCAAGCCAGATCCCCTGAAACAGAGTTCCAGGTGATCCAATATTCAAAATAGCTTGGACAAAGTAGCCTTGCAGACTATAGCCAGGATTTCTGCATCATCTTAGGATCCCCATGACAGCACCCTCTACCAGCAGGAAGTAGTTTGGAAAGAATGATGCCCAAATTCCCAAATATTGTTTATAAATGCTTGTTTTTATTTAAATGGGTTGGCTATAAATGATTAATGACCACAAGCAATCTTTTTAAAGGTGAAAAGAGAATTATGGTATAGCTATGAATGCTTTGTTTTGGAATCGATTTTCATTTATTGATACAAATTTGAGGTCAATTTTGTGATATGTATGTTTCTCCTCTTGTTTAGGTATTATGTTTATATAGCTCATTGAAAAGTGTAATGTATAATTTAGCACAGATTATAAAGAGTTACCTATGATAGTCAAAACTTGGAGTTAAGTTAATTAGGATTTCTAGATATACAGAGATATATTTGAGATGAATAGACATTCTTCAAACCTGTCAAAGACCTACAGAATATGACATTTAAAATGGTTTAGGGTTTTTCTTGACAGTGAGACATAACTGCTCCTGGCAACACCACCTGCATCAGAAAGGAAGATGGACCTTGAAGAAACTCGTTATTGAGTTTGCCTCTAATATGGCAAGACTAGTCATTTGGATAAAATACTGCTCTTGTATAGACTGTTTGACTTTATGCTGTATAAACTGGACATGCAGAACCCACAGAAAAGTGACTGCTAAAACAAGATGGACAGTGCTATAGGGTTCCTGCTTCATGGAAGAGTCTGTCAGACACACTATGGCCTATGGGCTGAAGATAGACCATTACAGAAGAACTTCGGGTGACTGACCAGTCAATGAGTTGTCTCTGTCATTTCTAGAGTTTATATATTATCCTTCTGTGGTCTTTGGTGGAGTGAAGACAGATAATTATGGTTATAGTTTTTCTTAGTTAAGATTAAAGATAAGTTACATATAGGACTTCAGACTCACAAAGATAGGATAGATGATAAAGTATTTTCTTTAAGTTTTACTAAATGTTAATGGACTAAATATTGTTAATTGTGATTCTTATTTAATAACTGTTGTGTGATATATTTTGTTATGTTAAGGTTAAAACCCTTCTTTTAATTTTAGACAAAAAAGGGGAGATGATGGGAGATGTTATTCTATAAATATGTTCTCACATCATACTGGTTAATGAATAAAGTACTGTTGGCCAATAGGAAAGCAAGATAGGCAGGGCTAGGAGACAAGGAGGAAAGAGGAAGTAGGAAGGAGGAGTCAGCATGGAGAGCCGAAAGAGAACAGATGCGGGCCCGCCGCTCTCCGGTAAGATGACCACGTGGAAATACTTAGATAAGTAGAAATGGGTTAATCATTAAGACAGAGCTAGCCTGTAAGAAATGGTAGTAACTGGCCAACAAAATTATATCAAATACAGAGTCTCTGCGTGTTATTGGGGGCTGGCGTGGTGGCGGGACCAGGCAGCAGGCCGGGAAAACCATACTCCCTACAGGCAGACAGTAGGGGGATAGGGTGTGGGAAATCAGTGGGAAAGGAGGAGGGGAGAGTTTGGCCAGTCCCTGATCCTGGGCTGCAGGTTCCCGCAGCATCTGTGGTTGTGAGTGGCCCTTGGGATGATGGTACCCATCCTGCACCAATATGACACCCAAGTCCTCTAGACCGCGAAGAAACAGGAGCCATGGAGTTATATCTGCTGGCCCAGAAAAGTAGTTGTCTGCCCTGATCCATACAGACTTAGAAGGTGTTTATTTCTCCCTCGTCCTTGGTTTCGAGGGCTCCCCTTGACTTCTAAATGACAAGTGCTTGAATGGAGGCCTAGACATGGCTGCTTTTGAAAATTCCATGTGTATCTGATACGATATGATACAATAATGCTAAAAGTGCTCCCCTTGCCTGGTGTCCTTGCTTGGTGATGTTCCTCTCAGATCAGTACCAACAGGTTCTGGCCTGACGTACAGACAGCTGCCATGGTTGGATCGTGGCTGTCTCCTGCAGAGCAGGGACATCTAGTCTCCTCTCCAAATCTGGCGGAGCGGTTTTGACCATGACATTGCATCTCACTGTTTGCCTGTCTTGCCAGCTGACATCTGCTACCGACAGTGCCATATCTCCTTCTTTCTTTTCTTTTTTTTTTTTGGTACAGACTGGGAGCCTGGTTCATTTGCTGCCCCCGATCCAGAAGAGGTACAATTGATTGGTATGCGCTCAATATACCATTATTATCAACGATAGCCTTGTCGTTTTACAGAGAGGCACATGGCTGCCTCCTTACCCCCCTTAGTCTTTAAAAGCTACAGATTCATAAAGAAAGCTCCAACTAGAGTTTGAGTAAGAGCAGTCTCACTCAGGGTGTGAAGCTAAACACATTCCCTTTCTCATAGCTGTTACCACAAACAATGTGATTCAGTGCACTGGGCTGCAGACAGAGCTGGGGAGGAGCCAGGAGAACAAGCTCTGGCACGGGCTTAGCTGAGGTGAGTACTGATCCTCTCTCTGGCACTTCCACAAATGGTCTGCTTTACCGGTCTCCTAATTTCCCCGTTTAAATCTTTTGGTGTATAATCACTATGCGAAGGGACAGGTTCATAGTGAGATTTTAATTCAAAAGCATCAGGGGCTTTCACTGGATTAACAGCTATTTCTCCTGTGTGTTTCTCACCGCGTAGCCCCCACACACCATAGAGAGACTTGGGGGGGGTCTCTGTGTTCCATGCTCTCAAACCAAGTGAGGCACTGAAGACTTAGTTCCATGTAGAATCAAATGAAAGGGTTCTTATATGAAGGAGAGAGGAAGAGAGGGAGGGAGAGAGGGAGGAAGAGAAAGAGAGCTAGAGAGAGGAAGAGAGAGAGCAAGAGAGAGAGAGAGGGAAAGAGGAAGAGAGGGGGAGAGAGAGAGGGAAAGAGGGAGAGAGAGGGGGAGAGAGAGAGGGAAAGAGGGAGGGAAAGAGAGAGAGAGAGAGAGAGAGAGAGAGAGAGAGAGAGGGAGGGGGGGAGGGAGGGAGTGAAAGGAAAAGAGAGAGGGAGAGAGAGAGAGAGAGAAAGAACGGGAGAGAACCTGAAGTCAACATCAGGTGACTTTCCTCGGGTCCCCGGGCACCACACACCTTGATCTTTGAGACTGGCCTGGGGCTTGCTTGCACACACCACCACACTCAGCTTCTTACAGGGGCACAGGGGGACTGAACTCAGGTCTCTACGTCAGCAGGGCACGGCTTTACAGACTGAGCCACCTCCCCAGATCAATTTATGCTTTTCATAGAGAGAACAATCACGGTTCGACGTTCATGTTCACGTTACCTCCAGATTCGCCTGTGTGGGACAGGACGGATGTCAGTGACTTCAGAGCATGCGGCCATGGCCATCAGGTCAGCCATTTTCATCTCCCAGTCCTGCTGGAGTGGTTTGATCCTGCTCACTGCCACAGGGAACCTAAACATGAGGGGGTTTGCCTTGCCTCTTCTGTCCCCACAAGCTGGCAAGCCCGTATGTGTGGGCATCATGCCAAGGGAGAGACTGAGCTCTGCTAACATGCAGCCTTTTGTCTTGTGTCCAAGCCAGTTCACACCTCAGGAAGCATGGCTGCCTTTACATTCCCCAACTGTTTCTCATCATTCATATTTAAATTACGTTCCTTTGAGAAGGAGATAAAGGCTGGGAATTTTATCAAGAGGCAAATAATGTAGGCAGCGGCAGGCAGAGAATCTCACCTTTTATTACCAAATGTGTTAAACCTTTGAACAGGGGGCAAACCTCTTCAAGAGTGCCTTCAGCACCAGGAGCGGATGAAGGGGTCACACTCCGTGTTGAGTCTAAGTGCTGTGTTGAATGAGACTGGACAGCCAGGCGGCTCTGATGCTGAGGAGAAGTAGGGCAGTTTTGTGCCAGGTGTTTCTAAAGCAACTACAAGAGTGCCTGATTTCCAGGGCCATGATGTCACCGGTAAGCTAAGACTCACCCCAAAGCTGCTCAGGGCCCTTACCCCAGAGATTGTACCCCCAAAAACAGGAGCCAGGAGCTCTGCTTAGGAAAAGACACATTGAATTTAGATAGCATGCATTGAGACATCTGAGTGCAGCATTCAGCTTTCAGTTTTAGGAAAGTGTTGATCCCCCTCCTCCCCTGAAACTGTGGCTCCACAAATAAATGACTATGGCAGGGCAACAAAGCCAATGCCTGTTTCCACCTGGGTTTGCAGAGGACTGAGGGAAGGAGACGCCCTCCCTGAAGGAGACGCCCTCCCTCAGCCCCAGAGGAGAGCAGCACAGCAGCTCTGAACTAAGCAGCTCCAATGGAGTTGTCCCGGGTAGGGCAGCCTGTCCCTGGTGACATTTCTGAAAAGCAGAAAGTGAGGCTCAGGGTAGGGAAGAGGTCGTGTAATGGAGATCAGTGTCCCCCCCCAACCCTGAACACCCACCCATGAGAACCTATGAAAGCAATCTCACTTAGCAAAAATATCTTTCTAAATGTAATTAAGTGAAGGGAACCAGACAGATCAGCTTAGCCTTTCCAGACAAGCAGTGTCCTAAGGGACAGAAAAGAAGGATGCTGAGGAGAGGGAGACTATGTGGTGTCACAGCCAAGGGGTGCAGGGACCCAGCTACCAGCCAAGGGACACCAAGGGATTCTGGTGGTCACAGGCAGTGGGGAGAGCCACAGAACTTCCAACAGCTTCCACAGTGTTCTGCCTTTGACCTTGTCCCCAGGACCACTAGAGGACGGATTGTGTTGCTTTAGACCCCTACCTCCCAAGGGTACCAGGTCTGCATCAGTAGATGGAGAGTGGATGGTCACCCCTCCCCCTCCTGGTTCAGCCACACCCATGGAAGCCTCCTCCTTTCTGCTCTAGGAGGGTTAATTCTGGCTGTGGACTTGAGGCCACTGCTCATTGCATCAGGGAAGATGCTCTGATAGGCGTGTCGGGCACCTGGCTCTGTTGCAGCCACACCCAGGATGCAGAGAGCTGGTACTCTGCTCATTTTCACCCTTCCATGAAGTTCTGGGTCCCTGTGCACAGGGTGGTGCCACCCACGTTTAGGGTGGGTCTTCTCATCCCAGGTAACCCATTCTGGAAACTTCCTCACAGACATGCCCAGAGGTGAGTTTCCTAGGAGGTTGTAGACTGGGTCAGGTTGATAGTTTTCACCATCGCCGGGCATTTCCTGGGGCCGGTTAGAGGTCTGTGCCAGCACCGGGTTGTCACAGCCACCCAAGGAGCCTCTTGGCTTGTCCAAGTGGCCAGGTACAGAGGTAAGAAAACAGGATGATCTTGACCTGCACTGACCTGGCTGTCCCCGCACTGGGGTCCTGGGTTTTCATCCGGAGAGGTGTCACAGTTCTGCCTTGGGGACTCAACCATCTGAAGTGAGATGCCTGGGACTGCAACTCCTTACCTCCCCAACCCATCTCAGCGAGCAGCGACTCCACTGTGGTGGAGAGCAGTGTAGGCCGCACTGTCCTGACTGGGGACATCCCCGCTACAGTGGAAGGCGCTTGGTTTCTGTTCTTGGATGGGCCTGCCTGAGGGTTGGGCCGCACTCACCCCCAACATTGTGGGCATCTGTGGTCAGGAGCTTGTGGAGGTCCACAGAATCTCATAATCCTCCGGGTACCTGTTGTCCTTCTGAGGACATGGGGGCTCCTCCTACAGTGAGCACCGCCTCACTCCGTGGGGACACTCACGCTGGTTAGAGGGACGTGTGAAGTCTTTCTTCTTCTTTCTGGCTCTTCTTCTGTACTGTGGGGCAGTGAGCATGTGTGTAGGGTACCCACAATAAGCCTGCCAGGAGCTGCTGGATCACCCTTGCTCCCCGAGCCTCCTTCACAGCAGCCTACAAGGTGGTGCTGGCTGTCGTAGGACCCACTTCCCCGGAGAAAGTCCCAGAGTGGAGAGTACATGCCATAGTTACAATGGGAGGCACATGGATGTAGACCCCATGCCCGTGACCACTGAGTCACAGTGTACCTGCCCATGCCCAGGCCAGTGGTGGCTTGGACTTGATGCATCTGATGCACGCACACCCACAGGACCAGCTGTCTGCTCCACTGTCCGAATCCTCCTTTCCCAGGCCTTGGTTCTCAGAAGGGGTTCCGTGAACACACACCAAGGAACGTGCAGTAAGTGACAGATAAAAACAAACAAACAAACCCTCACAGAGGTGCCAGCACCCACCCAAACAAGATGCTCCCATGGTCCTTTAGACCAGAGCTTCTCAAGGCATTTGCCCCTCGACTGCCCACTGCCACTGGACACTTGAGAACTGGTTGGACTCTTAACAGTTCTGACTCGCTGCCCCTGAGTGGTGAGGCCTGACTGGGGGCTGGGCTGAGAATCTCACTCAAGAGTGCAGGACACCCTCAGCATGGTGGCCCTGAAGGGGACGGATGGCCTCAGTGAGCACTAGGAGGAATTGATCTCCTGTGCATTGCCAAGCCCCAAGCCAGGGGCCAGAAGTGCCCAGATTTCCCCAGATGAATGCTAGCCCCAGGGGATGTGCAAAACTAATATTTTTACACAATAGCTCTTAGCTGCACATAGAAATGTTTTTAAACATGCAGGCTGTGGTAGAAAGTGTAGTATGATATCCACCCCTGTTGCATTGACCACACCGGGGTGTGCGGGGTGGCGGTGGTAGCAGTGGTGGTGGCTATCTCACTACAATAAAGGGCTGAGGAAACAGGAGGAGCTGGGAGCCACCTCCTTGGAGAAGGCCTGTTGGGTTCTGGGTGGCCTCCTTGTTCGTGCTCTTCAATCCAGAGATCAAACTGCTTAGTGCAGATAAGATGCTGATACAGTGTGGCAACTCCTTGTTCTGGGACACACTTGAGAGTGTAAAGGCAGAGAAATTAAACCAAAAACAAGAGGGAGGGAGGGAGAGAGGGGGAGAGAGAGAGAGGGAGGGAGGGAGGGAGAGAGAGAGAGGGAGGGAGAGAGAGAGAGAGAGAGAGAGAGAGAGAGAGGGAGGGAGAGAGAGAGGGAGGGAGGGAGAGAGAGAGAGAGAGGGAGGGAGAGAGAGAGGGAGGGAGGGAGGGAGGGAGAGAGAGGAAGGGAGGGAGGGAGGGAGAGAGAGAGAGAGAGAGAGTGAGAGAGAGAGACAGAGAGAGAGAGAGAGCTGGCATAAGGTTGACCAGTAAACATAGCTCCCATCCAGGAGATGAGACGCCCTTGCCTTGTATGGTACTCGCAGGGAATTCAGATCAGCACCAAGAACAGCAAACGGGTTTCCTGCTGAGAGCTGAGAGCTTCACAAGGGCAGGTGGAAACCCACGTGATGCTCAGAGGCCACACACTTGAGAGACGGATAGAGGCGGTTCCTGGGGAACTTCCCTCAGACTCGGGAAGTGGGGTTGAGGGTGGGTCCTGGCTTCAGGAAGGTGTAGCCAGGGGGTTTGCGGTGCGCTGGCCTTCACTGTCCTCTCTTGGCCTAAACCACTTTTCAAAGGAGCCAAAGGCTGGGCCTCTCCTTTGGCTTGGTAACGCCTCTCAGAGATCTCACTATGAAGGGGCTCTTACGGAATCATGCCACTGACCCTCAAGAGTTTCGTCTGACCTGAGAACTGAGCACACACTCATCAAACCCCTGTGCCGAGAAAACAGGGATGGCACCTCTAGGGTCGGCCACGATCCTGCACCCTTAAATGCCCCCTTTGATGGGAGATGTCATTCTTATTGTAAATATGTCTCTCTTATTGGTTAATGAATAAAGCCCTGTTGGCAAGTAGGAAGGCAAGATAGGTGGGACTAGGAGACAAGGAGGATTCTGGGAGATGCAGTAGAGGAGAGTCAAGATGTAGGATGTGAGAGGAGCAAGGGGTCAGGACCCTGTCTCCAGTAAGATAGGACCACGTGGAAACACTTAGATTAATAGAAATAGGTTAATATTTAAGACAGAGCTAGCCAATAAGAAATGCTCATAACAGGCAACAGCTTTATATCTGATGAGAATCTTGCATCTCTGTGTGTTATTTGGGGCTGGCGAGGCTGTGGGACCAGGCTGGTGGGAAAAGTACTCGTAACACCCCTTGACTCCTGGAGGGCTGGGGTTATTACTATGTTGCGGGCCGTGTGTAATCAATCAACAGAGGCAGAGAAGGCCGGCCACTGCTCTCTGTCCCCTTCGCTTTCTGCCTGCTGAGCAGTCTGTGAAGGGGGAAGGTGCTAGAGAGCCTGGGGCATTGGTTTGCTGCGAAATGAGGTCAGCCAAGATCAGGCCAAGGAACAGGGCATGCTGGTCCTTCTGTTTGGGGGATGTAGGAGATGTGCATTTCCAATAATTCTGCCCTGAAATTCTTGTTTATAAGCAATGAGATCTCACAGAGGTGGGCAATCAGTTGCTTGCAAACATTATCCTATTTTAATTTAATTTAAAAATTGGTGCACTTTTATAAAATCTAAAATAAGGATTGTGTGATTTAAGGAACCCTTGTGTAATTTTTAGGAATGGCATGTTTCCTAAGGACGCAGTGGTGAGGGTAGGCACGGTGGCTCCCTGCTGTGCCTGGAGCCCTTTCTCCCTTCTGTCCCCTCTGTCTTCCCTTTTTTAAATTGGTTACCTACTCCTGAGGACTTCCCACCATCTTAGGAGAGGATGCCCATGTTTCTGGGGAACTTCATTGTCCAGGCTGCTCCAGCCAACAGAGAAGCTCAACAAACAGGCTTCCCCGTCCCTGAGCTGGATGCATAGGCGATGAATAAGAAAACAGTGCAACTACCCTGTGCCAATATAACTGAGCCCCGAAGTGGTCACAGTGCCCTGCCACTCCCGTGTCCCACGTCTCACTGTTCTTACCCCCCAAATTTCCCCAAGGCTACTAGAAATTAGACGATGGGGCTTTTCCCTGAGCCCCACCCTTAGTGCTCAGAAGGAAGAAGGGTTGCCTAGGAGTAGCCCAGGAGCCTCTCATGATGCATGTGATCAATAACACGGATCCAGCTTGACACATGATAAAACACACAGATCCAGGTCTGCCCCTGCTTATAGCAGACACAGAAAGGAGACACAGTATAGCCAGACATTGACCCTGACACGAGGGAAGTTATTTCAAATGCACCAGGCTGCCCAGCTACGGATGCTGCAGCCCGGCTCCCAGGCTTGTTGGCCCCCTGCATGCTTCAGCCAGAGCCCGAGAGTGTTTTGTATCCCTGGATGGGACAAAAGCTCAATGACTGTCACCCGTCTCATGTATTTCACACCCGCAAGCTCTGTAGAGTGGGAAAAGAAGCATCCAGAAAGGGCCTGGAGCTGTCTCTTTCTGTAAGTCTCTCCTCACTGGAGGGCTGGGCTCTGGAGGGCAGAGCTCCCAGGGACCAGTGGGAAGCCTCTTTCGCACTGGGCACGAGTGCCTCTCTCTCCCAGTGACAGTGGGAAGATGCTGACATTCAGGAGGAAGGAAAGACAACACGGGTCTGGCACTCAGGTAGGTGGGGTCGCATGGGGTGCAGGACATGTGCTGTTCAGTGGGCCGGACTTGGAAAAGATTCTTCTGTCTTCTTTTCAAGTAGAAATAACCACTCCAAATGTGATTAATTGTATATTTCTTTTTTCATGTTTGTATTTAGACTCCCAAGTTTCCTATTTTATATATTAACACCTATTACTACCACCATCACCACCACCACCATCACCATCACCACCACCATCATCACCACCACCACCATCACCATCACCACCACCACCATCACCACCACCACCATCACCCTTACCATCACCACCATCATCACCACCACCACCACCACCACCATCACCCTTACCATCACCACCACCACCATCACCATCACCATCACCACCACCACCATCACCACCACCACCATCACCATCACCACCACCACCATCACCACCACCACCATCACCCTTACCATCACCCTCATCATCACCACCACCACCATCACCATTACCATCACTATCACCACCAACAACAAAAACAAGCTACCCAGTAGTGAAGTTCTCAGTTTCAGGATTTAGTATGGGTGATGTTGTTGTTGTGGTTGGTGATAGTGATGGTAACGGTGATGTTGTTGTTGTTGTTGGTAGTGTTAACCTGTAAACTAGAGAAATTTAGAGTCCATCTACAGTGCAAACATGTGTGTCTATCTGTTTGTGTCTGTGTGGTCTCTGTGTCTGTGTGTGAATATGTGTATCTGCCTCTCTCTCTGCACCTGTGTCTCTCTCTGCACCTGTGTCTCTCTCTGCACCTGTGTCTCTCTCTGCACCTGTGTCTCTCTCTGCACCTGTGTCTCTCTCTGCACCTGTGTCTCTCTCTGCACCTGTGTCTCTCTCTGCACCTGTGTCTCTCTCTGGTGTGTCTGTTCTTTTGTGCATATGTGGTTATATACACTCCTGGGTAGGCAGAAGTGTTGTCTTAGGGTTTTTATTGTTGTGAAGAGAGCTAATGGTCATGGCAGCTCTTGTAAAGGAAAACACACTTGGTGCTGGTTTATAGTTCAGGGGTTTAGTCCATTATTATCATGGCTCGAAGACAGACAGCATGCAGGCAGACATGGTGCTGGAGAAGGAGCTGAGAGAACTTTCATATTGACCCAAAGGCAACAGAAAGTGAACCGAGACTCTGGGTGTGGCTGAAACATATATGAGACCTCAAAGTCCACCCCCATGGTGACACACTTCCTACAAGACGATCACACCTATGCCAACAAAGCCACACCGTCCAATAGTGCCACTCCCTATGAGACTGTGGGGTAATCACATCAAGCCACACAAGCAGATACATGTAGGACATGCTTAAGTTGTGAGGTCAAAATGGTTCATTCAGAATTTGCGATCTGAGAGTGAGGGAGTGAGGAATGTGGGTGACTGCTGGGTTTCTGGCTTGGAAAAGGGATGATGCAGCCATCCTAAAGGAGAGAAGACCCTCAGAGGAACATGATGGGAAGAAAAACAAGAGTAAAACCAATATAATTAAAGGAGGAGGCAGTCTGTGGAGCTGTGGATCGTGACCATCAGAGTCAGTTAGGTTGAGAATTTTAGCATAATTATTAGCTTGGTGTTATTGAAGAATTAGCCTTTCCTACAAATACACAATTTCATATAGATATTTTAAAACATTTCTATATGAAACTGTAAGAAATAGCATGACAATCCCATGCACCTGTTGACAGGGGCAGCATCTCACTTGACTTGGGGTAGTGTCTGTAGGAAGTTTCTGAGAACACTGAGTGCATCAGGCTGCTGTGGCTCTCCTGATTCGTGTGTGTGTGTGTGTGTGTGTGTGTGTGTGTGTGTGTGTGTGTGTGATTGTGTGTGTGTGTGAACATGTATGATGGCAATCGTGTGTATGTGTGATTGTGTGTGTCTGTGTGTGTGTGATTGTGTGTGTCTGTGTGTGTGTGATTGTGTGTGTGTTTCTGTGTGATTTCATGTGTCTCTGTGTGTGTGTGTGTGAACATTATGATGGCATTGGTGTGTGCGTGTGCAAGTGCCCATGTTTATTACCTATGCCATTTCATTTTTCATTTTTTAAAATGTTCTGTCTCCATCTGAATTTCACTTTTTCTGATAATTTTACTAATTAAGTGAAAGGGAATTGACACAGGGATTGAATACTTGAATAAATGTTCTCATTAAATTAATGATGTGGTGCCCACTCATTGATCTATTATAAACTTGAAATTTCTTAATTGAAATGTGGATGGGAGGGATGATAAAAACCTATGATAAAAGCTAACGATAGAGTGGGGTTCTCACGTCCAGATTATGCATGGCTGTAACTAATGGGAGCATGGAACCATGACCCTTTCGTTGTTGGTATAGAATTGCTGTGGAAATGGATTAGTCTCAGGTGGGAATTAGTGTCCACATTTGTTGTCTTAACAAAGTCAGGGCCCTCGGAGCCAAGGGGGCCACCCAGTGTCTGATGCTTCAAGGACATTTTGCTTTGTGGATGTGACCCTGACATATGATATAGTTCCTAGGAGTGAAGTGTGAACGTTTGTGCCTTCACTGAGCCCCTTCTGTATGCTAAGAGAATTACATAATGAGCTTCCTGGGGCCCTGTCCACCTCAGCAAGGTGGGATCTCTTACTGGGCTACAGAGGAGGAAACAGGCATAACTGAGCATGAACAGTTCCCTAATGGTACATGGAAAAGATATACTGTATAGTCATGTGTATGTACATGTATGAGCATGCATGCGTGCGTGCGTGCGTGCGTGCGTGCGTGCGTGCGTGCGTGTGTGTGTGTGTGTGTGTGTGTGTGTGTGTGTGCATATGAAAGCAGAGGACAACCTCAGGTGTTACTCCTTGAGTGCTGCCTGCCAATGGTGCCAGGATTATGCAAGCATGTGGGTTCAAGAGGTCTAACATAGGTCCTGGGCTTGCAAGGCAAGCACTTTACCAACAAAGCAGTCTCCACAGCCCAAAGCTTATTTCCTGACCATTATGGCCTGGAGCTGTAGAGCTGTTTTGCTAATGCACTCAGCATAGGAAGTCATTATGGAATATCTGAATATTGGCCAAAAGGTTGATCAATGTGGAAATAACACCCTGAGCCTGAAAGCTGGCCAACTCATCTACATAAATCCTCCATGGAACAAACAGAAGTTAGAGATGCTTCTCCCTAGGATATTTGTCCTGCATTGGTGGTGAGTGATGCATTCTCGCTGGTATTTATTCTCCGAGTTGATGCTGAGATGGTCATGTTTGCCATACACTGCTGTGGTGACACCACCATTACTGAGGGGTGTTGCCTGAGCATACCCTCACCGCATACAGTCTGGTACCCACTGGGCTATGGTTGGAGATCCTCCCAAGAGCTACGGTCAGCCAGTGGTCTCTGTGTTCAGAGCCACCCTACCCTGTCTCTTCACTTCGTGTGAAGTTGGAATGGGGCCACAGAGCAACACTGAGCACTCGGCTGGCCCAGTCCCCTCTGTTCCTTTTCCTCCTGGTCCTTCCTTCCTATTACCCTTGGCACCATTGACTCCTGACTGTTTCCAAAGGTAGCCCACTCTTCCTGGAGATTTGAGTGTCCTCCACTCAGCAGTCTCCTAACGCATCTCCCACACAGTGAGGCCCCGTCTCTTGCTCCAGGCACTGTTAATATAACACCCCTTCCTTCCTGTGTGAGTACTCCCCCTACATATGTGAGTCCTCCCCCTGCATGAGTCCTCCTCCCTGTGTCAGTCCTCCCCCTTCCTATGAGTCCTCCCCTACATCAGTCCTTTTTCCTGGGAGTCCTCCTCCTTCCTGTATGAGTCCTCCCCTGCATGAGTCCTCTCTCCTGTGAGTCCTTCTCCTAACTGTGTCATTCCTTCCTAGATTCCCAGCCACGCAACACACTGACCTTGCCTACCTTGTCCTTTCTTCCTCTCTACCAGGCATGTTCTGGGGGCGTCCTTCTCCTTCCTTTGGACTTTCAGAGTAACCACCTGTGTTCACTGGCTACAACACCCATCATAATTAACTTGCTGGCCAAATATCAGGGTCTGAGTGATGGGAGTCCCCACGGCAAGGAGGCAGACATAGCCAATCCCCTAAATGAGTAAAGGCAGAAGTTTCTCTCTGAGAATCTCTGGGGAAGCTATGTGTCATCCTGAAGCCCTCTCCTCAGTGTGGAACTCAGGCTCGCGTGTTTTCATTGCCCGGCAGGTTTTCCAGAATCGTGTCTGCTCCTCAGCTCTCACTATTTCAGGGTGCCCCTGACTCTGCATTCTGCTCTGAGTCCCCTGCCAACCCCATCTCTGGTCTCTGCATCACTCCAGATGTTTTCATGGATCTCCGCATCACTCCAGATGTTTTCATGGATCTCTGCATCACTCCAGATGTTTTCATGGCTCTCTGCATCACTCCAGATGTTTTCATGGCTCTCTGCATCACTCCAGATGTTTTCATGGATCTCTGCATCACTCCAGATGTTTTCATGGATCTCCGCATCACTCCAGATGTTTTTATGGATCTCCGCATCACTCCAGATGTTTTCATGGATCTCTGCATCACTCCAGATGTTTTTATGGATCTCCGCATCACTCCAGATGTTTTCATGGATCTCCGCATCACTCCAGATGTTTTCATGGATCTCTGCATCACTCCAGAAGTTTTCATGGCTCTCTGCATCACTCCAGATGTTTTCATGGATCTCTGCATCACTCCAGATGTTTTCATGGATCTCTGCATCACTCCAGAAGTTTTCTTGGATCTCTGCATCACTCCAGATGTTTTCATGGATCTCTGCATCACTCCAGATGTTTTCATGGATCTCTGCATCACTCCAGAAGTTTTCTTGGATATCTGCATCACTCCAGATGTTTTCATGGATCTCTGCATCACTCCAGATGTTTTCATGGATCTCTGCATCACTCCAGAAGTTTTCATGGTTCTCTACATCACTCCAGATGTTTTCATGGATCTCTGCATCACTCCAGATGTTTTCATAGATCTCTGCATCACTCCAGATGTTTTCATGGATCTTTCCCTGTATCAGTTTCCATTTCTCTCCTGCTGGGATCCTGGGGACTGGGTCCAGCCCTATTCCACGGTGCTGGCACTGTGGGCTCCTGTGCCTGCTGTGGGAGATTGGTACCTGCGTTTTTTCAGGTGGTGACATGCTAAGGTCATGTGGTCTACAGGTACATTCTCCTGGGACAGGCTTAACCACTATAATGGCATGGAAGTGTTAATGTCACACCAACAGCTAGATTTATGAGCCACAGAGAGACTCTTAAGGACTAGCTCGGAAAATGCACAGAAGTGGCTTGTGAGTACTCTAGTGCCAGCTGAAGCGTCTGTGTCCCCAGGCTGTTAGTATTTGGGGATCTGTACTGGCCTGTCCATGGGGTCCTGACAGTATACGCTCACAGCTGTCACTAAGAGCACCACCTGTGCACATTCACCATGTTCCCTTTTAAAAGGGCCCTGCCCACCTCCCCCCCCTGTATGTGTGTGTGTGTGTGTGTGTGTGTGTGTGTGTGTGTGTGTGGTGTGGTGTGGTGTGTGTGTGGTGTGTGTGTGTGTGGTGTGTGTGTGGCGTGGTGTGTGTGTGTGTGTGTGTGTGTGTGTGTGTGTGGCGTGTGGTGTGTGTGTGCGTATGTGTGTGTGGCGTGGTGTGTGTGTGGTGTGTGTGTGTGTGTGTGAGGGGGGGGGAGAGATTCTCTTGTGATGGGTATGACCCTCCAAGCCTGTGACTTGTCTTCTACAGAAGTACTTTCCATGTCTCCACCTGACTTCCTTTCTCACATTCTTGGGGCATTTGGAGCTGATTGGTAACGACACTGGTCCACACAGGAGTCACTGCATAGAAACAGTGAGTGCCATCCCTTAGCCTGTCTCTGTGATCTAGGCTCTGGGAAGGACAGGAAACTGGGTGGAGGCTGACATTGCCAGTCTGTGATCAAGATGGCTGACGCTGTGAGTAACCCAGCCTTTTCCTAGATTTTTTTAAAACCTTATTTGACTACAATTTCCTATTTCTAGTCCATCTACTGGACCGTACTCCTCAGGCCCAGAACTTATGGAGTTAGTATTTAGTCAACTTGACGCACGCTGGATTTGTCTGGGGAAAAGGGACCTCGACTGAGAAAATGTTCCCAATAGAATGCTCTGTAGGCAGGTCTGTCTGTGGGGGGCATTTTGTTGATTAATGGTTGGAGTGAGGCAGCTCAGTGATGCCACCATGGGCAGGTGGTCCTGGGGTGTGTAAGGAAAGTCAGCCTTGGGACAAGAGTGAGCAAGCTGGTAAGCAGAGGCTCTTCTTGGCTCCCTCCCCTCTCCTGCCCCCTCTCCTTCCCCTCTCCTGCCCCCTCTCCTGCCCCCCCTCCTGCCCCCTCTCCTGCCCCCTCTCCTGCCCCCTCCCGCCCCTCTCCTGTCCCCTCTCCTGCCCCCTCTCCTGCCTCCTCTCCTGCCCCCTCTCCTGCCTCCTCTCCTGCCTCCTCTCCTGCCCCCTCTCCTGCCTCCTCTCCTGCCCCCTCTCCTGCCCCCTCTCCTGCCCCCTCTTCTGCCTCCCTCCCTCCCCTCTCCTGCCCCCTCTCCTGCCTCCAGGCCCCTGCCTTGAGTTCCTATTCTGACTTCTCTCATTGATGGCGTGTGACCTGAGAATTGTGAGCTCTGGAAGGGGTAGAGGCTTCATGGCCATGTGGGCTAGCTTCTGAGGTCCATGAGACTGTTGTTTGTCTGTCTTCATCTGACATTTCTGTCTCTCTCCTGACCCCAGAGGACAGACAGGAGTCACAGACCCACTGTTGCTGGTTAGAGCTTCAATATCGTCTTATTGAACAGCCTGGACAGATACCTTTCCACTGCTTGGGGGTAGTCCAACCTGACACCTTCTTTCTGGAGGCTTCCCTGTCCTCTAACCAGCTAACCTGGGCCTTCCATGCTCTAAAGCACAGCCTTCATTTTGCATGCTAACCCGTGAGCAGTAGATTGTCCTCCGAGGCCATTTCTCATTTCCTCCTGATCCCATCCCAGGCTAGGCATGTTCTTCTCATGCCTTGCAAATAGTGACTTAATCATTGACCCTGTCTAGGAGCGGTTGTGACCTCTGAACATCTGCTTGCACACTCTCCTGAAGCATACTGCCACTTTCTGTTGGCCTTTGAGAAGTTTCTTAGTGGCTTTGATGACAGTGCCCTAATCCGCAGAAGAGATGGCAGGCCCAAATCACAGCCCAGCACTTCTGCTGGAGCAGGCCTGAGGTGGCATCTTGAACATGACAAGGTAATGGGAAATGAAGGTCTGATGGCTGTAGAACAGTTTAGCCTGCCAGATGCACAGGGCAGGAGCAAGTTGGACTTCTGGGAGGACACCAGGGATTGCCCTCAACGTGAAGAGTGTTTCTCTAGCCCATCACCCACAGCAAGAGCCCAAGCCACTTTCTTTAAGATCTGAATCGGCCACCTGTAATTAGTTCCCCACTTAGCTCAATAAATTCCCTTGTAAGCATATAATTCATTATAAATAAATATTACCATGGAGATGGCATGATTATAATAATTCTTAGAGTGTTTACTCTATATGAGTGATTATTAACCATATGCATTTCACTATTGTGTGGCAAATTCCCAGGCCTTCTAATGAGCAAGCCATTTCGTGTTTACGTACTGATTGTTATTTTCATGAGCAAACTCTCACCAAGCTCAGAAATGGTATTCGTGGGTGGGAGGACATAAGACAATTATCTGGCTGATGCTTTCATTTCAGTCTGGGTAGAGGTTTCTGGGGGCCCATGAGGGATATGTCCGGTTTGCAATGACAGTAAAGTTCATGTATGCTTATTTTTCCCACTTTTGGAAGGCAAAGGGCAATTTTCTAGAGTCCGTATTAGATCAGGTGACACGTTTCAGTGCTCAAGGTCATGTGAACACATGGCAGTCTACACAGCAGACAGACGTTTGTAACTTTGCTTTGCATCGAGCCCTAGACCTATTATATTTTCTTTTCTTATAATTATGTATCCATTATGAACTCTGACTCGTAAGTTAGCACGGTAAGGGAACGGCCATCTTGCCCTGGTTGTTTTGGTGAGAAATGTCCCCATATTTAATATTTGGTCCCAGCTGGTGGCATTGTTTGGGGAGGTTTAGGAGGTGAGCCCTCACTGAAGGGAATGGTTAGTGGTTGTTGGCTGTGAGAGCTTCCGGTTCGCTCTCTCTGCTTTGTGCTCACAGCTGAGGATGTAAACCTCAGTGCCCAGCTGCCACCACACCTGCTGCTGCCACTTCCTGCGGTGATGGACTCTTCCTCTGGAACTGTGCACCCAGATAAACTCTCCTGTCCATAGGCTGCTTCCTGGTATGGAGTTTCATCACAGCAACGTGGCCCACTGCTGTGTCAGCCCCAAATGAACACTCAGACACTATATTATTATACTGTTGGCCGTTGCCTTGAGCTTCTTATTGGCTAGCTTGATTATTAACCCACTCCTATTACTCTAAGTATGCCTATGTGGTCTTATCTTACCGAAGAAAGAGTCCAGACCTGGTACTTCTCTCGTCCCACATGGTGACTGACTCTGCCTATGTTTCCCAGAATCTTCCTCGTCTCCTAGTCCCACCTATCTTGCTGCTCTATTGGCCAACAGTGTTTTATTCATCAACCAATGGGATAAACATATACAGAAGACCATTCCTCATCAGAAACTATTGTGGGAATATGCTTGAAAGTATCTTGCAGAAAGCAAACCCAGGGACTTGGGGGACTATTTCACGTACTTGCATTTTCTTGAGTTTGAATGTTTTCTCAGCTTGGTGTCTAAAATGTAAGCACAGACAGACGTTACCCATTGTTGTGGCTTGCTTGAGAGTGAAATGTTTGGTGAGAGAGATGTGCCCAGTGAGTAAAATGCTTGCCACACACACATAAGGCTCTGAGTTGACTCCCCAGAGCTGGCCATGGCCACAGAAATGCCTGTAATCTGTGCACTAAAAACGTGGAGAAAGGAGAATGCCCAGAAGGCTACAGACTAGGCATATCCAGCCTGGCATGTGTCAGTGAACAAGATACTGTCTCAAATGAGGTAGGAAGACAGAACCAGCATCCAAGGTTGATCCAAGGTTGCCCTCTGGCCTCCACACCTGTGCTTTGACACACATGTAGCCACACACACACATTGCACATTGGCACACACACATCACACACAGGGATGCTTGCCACCCAAAATGTCCCCCAGAGGCTCACATGCGTGAACACTTGGTTACCCACTGGAGGTGCTGTTCTGAGATGTGAGGGGACCTTTAAGAGACAGGGTCTGGATGGAGGACGTGGGGTGCTGGGGGAGGGTCTGGAGGATCATGGATAGCCTTGCTTGTAGTCTGGGCTCCCTCCACTTCCTGGTCAGCACCCTGTGAGCAGGCAGTCGCAAGAACTCCTACTGCCACAGGCAGCCTCAGTGGCCATGCCTCCCTCTGCGGAACAATGCTTCTAAACTATGAGACAGAGCAAGTTCCCTCCCGCAGGCTGCTTCTGTCATGCTAAGGAGGAGGCCAGCACGTCTGCCTGGGCATCTCTCTGGGCCCTCTGTAATTTTAAGTCAGTTCCTGCACCTTAGATGTCATAAACAGGGTCTACGTTGTGTCTGCCTTCATTTCAGCCAGAAGTAGTTGTCCTCCTTCGTGCTGTGGTTTCAGCCGGATGCCTGAGATCCTGGAGAGGTATGGGAAAGCAGGAAGATAAGAGAGAATGTCACAGGGCTCCCATGATGAAAACACTATTGCCAAGGCCTCCACCAGCTGCATAGGATGGACAAGCAGCAGCGCCCCTGCACCATATAGGGCTCAGCCTGTGTGGCTATGAACTCCTCCAGCTGGCCAGCTGGGCTGCTCCTATGGGAGAGCAGGATCCCAGAACACAGGCAGTGTCTTTCTGTCTCCAAGGCCTCAGATGGGTACAGCCCTGCAGGGCTGAGGGTGGCTGTCCCACCTGTAAGCTTGTCCCCACACAGGGCTGAGGGTGGCTGTCCCACCTGTAAGCTTGTCCCCACACAGGGCTGAGGGTGACTGTCCCACCTCTTCATAGGAAGAAGCACAGAGGAAAAGGGTGACGCTGTGTTGGGAGGCAGAGCCATTCTGCAAACAGACTGTGTGTTCCTCTCTGCCACTGTCCCCTGACCCTCCACTGTCTCTGAGGCGCCCCGCCTTCTCTCCTGGAGAGGTGTAAATAAATTATCGCTGATGACCATTTTCTTGAGAGCTTAACAGGAGGCAAAAGCTCCAGGCCTCACCTCAGCTCGTCACCCCATGCTTCTCATCTGCTTACCGCTATTTGTAAGAAGCAGATGTTTGGAATTATACCTCACTTTTCTCTGAATCAAGGATGATTCGGGTTCTCGGATTGCTCTCTGAAACCTGCTTTGTGTTGACTTGGACATTAGCCAGCAGCGTGCACCTGTGTGTCCTGATTCAAGCCACCCAACATCCCGGTCCCGGGGGGGGGGGGGTCCCGTGAGCGTGCCGTGTGACTCGCGTCAGTCCTTTCCAATTATTTCTTATAAACACATGCAGCTGTGAAAGTGGTTGGGGAAATATAAAACCTTTCACACGCAAGATGGCTTTGGGATGGAGTGAGGACTGAAGGTGCCACCAAGACGACAGGCCGTGCGCCTTCTGAACCCAAAGACAAAAGCCAGAGGAGTTGGAATCTTCGGGAGAGAAAGGAAATGATTTCCGTTGTCTTGATTTCCACACTTTCTTTTTTAATTGCAGGGTTTGGAATTTCTAAAGGAAACGTTCGCATTTGCAAAGGTGGGATCGTTAGCTCACATCAAGCCTCTTGTTCCTGCGCCTGGAGGTTCTAAACCACAGACCGCCTAGTGTGGGCCCTCAGCTCTACCTGGAACCCAGAGCATCCCTGTGGGCAACCTGGCTGTCGCTGCTGGATTTCACAAAGACCGTCTCAGAATATACTCACCCAAAGAACCAGTTTTCAAACCCCTGACGTGAGGGAAATTCCCTCAAAGACCCAGTGCACAGAAACCACAAGCCCATGGACAAAGAACCTCACGCTGATGCTGAAGCCTTCCAAAGGCTGTTCTGTGCTAGCGACTCACACCTAGATTAAGACTGATTAGTGGCATCAGGCTGTAAGTGGGATGAAAGATGCCCCCACGTCTTGAGGAGCCATCCATTGGAGTTACCACTTGTCCGATTCCCGTAGGCAGCTGAATTTATCACACAGCCGTGAAATCCGCCTGTAGCCTGTTCCCGGCTGCCTGACTCTTAATCAACAACCCACTCTTGGGGATTTTTGGCTGCCTCACCTGGTTATGCCAATAAATCTGAGTGAATAGCTGCTTGATTTGTTATTGATTTCCCCATGGACAAATTTGGGGCTGCATCTTCAGCGATCAGTCTTCACCATGGAAAGTCAGGGGAAAGGAAAAGCCTTGGCCACCTGGGGAGGCTCGGGGGCCACTTTTGTGTTAGAGCAGTTACCGTTGGGGATGACTGAGTTTGGTGGGCTTGATAGTCTGGTTCAAGCGGGGAGGGAAGGGGTGTGTGGAGGCTCCCTCCCCTCGCAGCCCAGCAGATCAGGGAGCAGAGAGGACATGCCTGCAGAGCTGGACCCCTTGCCTGTGGTTGCATCAGCTACTCCTGACATCCCAAAGGTCCTAGCACCTCACAAGGCAGCGAGACCTGCTGTGGACCAAGTGTTCAGTCAAGATCTTTGGTTGGGAAACAGTTCGTACTGACACTATCACAGCAACCAACACTGGCTATGCGTTCACTGTTCTCAGTGAGAACCAAATGGGGGCCTCGTGGGTGAAAGCCCCCAGGGTAGAAACGCCAGATCAACAGGGCAACCTAAGCTGTTGGATTGCCTTTCCTGGGGATCTGAGCTCAGACCCGTCTCAGCTGGAGATTTTACTCCTCTTGTCTGTGTTGATTTCTGTGTTCTCCTTGAAAGTAGGTTGACCTGGAATGCTGGAGAAGAATGAATTAGCCTCTGGAGCTGCAGGGGGGACCTGAGAGGAGAGGGGGAGGGGGTCTCATCTCATGACTTGCAGATACACTCAGGACACCATCAGTCAACATGACTTGCCATTTTCCGAGAGAAAAATCGCCTTGGCCCCTTCTTCTGGCTTTCTCATCGAGTCTCTCACAACGGGCCTTGTTTATCAAACGCTGAATGGCTTTCTTCTGTGCGCATGTCCCCAAGCTGCACGGTAGAAACGGAATCTTACTCACTGGAAGATCTTTTAAACCAACCTAATGATTGAGGACTTCAAAAATATTTATTTTTGTCTATGTACTCTCTCTCTCTCTCTCTCTCTGTCTCTCTCTCTGTCTCTCTCTCTCTCTCTCTCTCTGTGTGTGTGTGTGTGTGTGTGTGTGTGTGTGTGTGAGTGTATACACATGTGAGCTCAGTCTCTCATGGAAGCCAGAAGAGGGCATCAGATCCCTTGCAGCTGGAGTTATAAGCAGTTTTGAAATATCCAATATGGGCGTGGGAACTGAACTTGGATCTCCAGGAGAACAGTACATACCTTAACTGAGAATCCATTCCTCTAGTCCCAAACATTTATTTATTTATTTATTTATTTATTTATTTATTTATTTATTCATCCATTCATTTATTAGAGACAGGTTGTCATATAGTCCAAGCTGGCCTGGAACTCTGGAACTCACTATCTACATAACTGAAGATGATCTTGAATTTCTCATCCACTGGCATCTACATCTCAAATGCTGAGATTTCATTCTACCCAGGTTATGCAGTGCTGGGGATCAAACCCAGGGCTTTGTGCATGGCAGGCAAACACTCGACCAGCTCAGCCCCAGCCCCAGATTCTTCTCCAGCCCCAGCCCCAGCCCCAGCCTCAACCACAACCATAGACACAGACCCAGCCCCAGACATAGACACAGCCACAGACTCAGATCCAGACACAGCCGTAGCCACAACCACAGCCACAGATGCAGCCACAGACACAGACACAGTCATAGCTACAGCTACAGCCACAGATGCAGTCACAGCCACAGCCCTAGCCACAGCCACAGCCACAGATGCAGCCACAGATGCAGCCACAGACTCAGACACAGACACAGACACAGCTACAGCCATGGCCATAGATGCAGACCCAGACCCAGACTCCTTTCAAGCATTGTTTGAGCAGGAGGATGTTTGAATCCCCATCTCTCTCCAGACTTTCAGGCGCTTATGGTTCCCCATTTATGGAGCCTGTGTCCTGGCTTTGGTTTTTATGTCCCTCAGCTGCCTTCTCTTTGGGACACGTGTCCTCTGCCTGCTTGTCTGGAGACCTGGGTTGTAGGGATCTTTGTGGCACTCTGAGCTCACTGTAAGAGGCCACCAGATCTAAAACAAAACATTGAGGCCCTCAGGAGTATTCCTCTCCTGGTAAACAGCCAAAAGTTTGGGATGTGAATTTTAAAAGTACATTTTCATCAGATTTCGAGGGTTCAAAATGGAATTCCTAAGTCTCAGCAATACACAAGAAATAGACTTTTCAAACTCAATTGCACCCTTGGTGGGTGCTGAGGGGAGGACCTCTAACTCAATTCTGGGAGCTATTGAACTTTCATCTTCAGGCGTTTGCTGTCAGGGAAACTTCCGTTCAAGTTTCTCTAAAACGCAACCTGGCTGGAGAGTACTGGATGGACGGAGGAGCCTCTCCTGGAGATCGTGCCCAGATAAAGTGCAGAAGGGGTGGCAGACAGCTGCAGGAGTGTGGCTTCTCAGAGGGGACGCGGGCGGCCTCCGGGAGTCTTCTGCAAGCCTGTGCTTTTGGAGACCTTGACTTCCTGCTCCAGTGTCCAAGATAGACTCAGTCTGGCACAGAATGGATGGCTTTATCCTGCTCCATGAAGAACTACCCCCAATTTTATGTTTTTTTTTCAAAATTAAAAGTAATTTTTTTATGTTTTTGCCTCTTCCGTTCCTCTGCCTCTGTGTTTCTTTCTGTCTGATTTTCATTTGATTGGGGTTGTAGCTCATGTACCATGTCCAATTATACTTCCTCTCTTATGTCTGCTTCTTCATTCCTCCCCTCCTTCCTTCCTTCCCTCCCTCCCTCCTTCCCTCCTTCTTTCCTTTGTTTTTAAGACAGAGTCTCACTAAGTAGGCTTGGCTGGCCTTGAACTCAAAGACATCCACCTGCCTCTGCCCCCTCTCCTGACAACACAGGGGGCAACAGAGAACTTGGCTGGAAAACTAAAGCAAATCTCCACTCGGACACTGGTGATGCTGAGATCCCAGCAGCCACCCGGGGCTCTCTAAGTTCTCTGCCAGTCCTTCATTTTCTCATTGGAAAAGGGAGATAATCACAGTTACATTGCAGAGCTACTTAGTAGAATCTCGCCTTGACAGTGAATTTGTGTTAGTGGCCACACCCCTTTGGGTGTGGCTTCAGGTGAAGACCAGACCACAGGGTAGAGAAGCTGGGGTGGGGGGCCGGCACATTCTCTTGGTCCCTAACTCAGCAATGGCATGAGTAAAAAGACAGGCACTCTTAGAAGATGCTGTAGTAACCGTGGACAAGATGTACCCATCGCCTGTTTGGTTTGACTGCAGCAATTATAAAAAGACATTTTCAAGGCTCCCGAGAAGCCTGGATGTGGACTTGCTGTCAGACAGCATTAAGGGAGAATGTTTATTTTGTTAAGTCTAATAATAGCTTTGTGGTTTACAAGTAAATGTATTTTTATTTAGGAGACAGATACAGAAGCGTTAAGCTAGAATTGAACTGTCTTAAAGCCAGGAAATTATTTTTAAAATGTTTAAGCAAAAAGCATCAGAAGCAAACAACAGAGTCTTAAGAATCAAACCAAGCAGACGTTTGGGGCCTGGCATGCCTGGTACAGCTTTTACAGCGAAGGGTTACAGTGGTGGCCTGGGGAAATTCCGTGCAGGGGCCCACAGTGCTTCGGGGGTGGGGGCTGTCAATATGCATTTATTGATAATTTATCTTTACCCAAGAAAGGGAGATGGAAGAGGTGAGTGTGTGATGGCACAACATTTACTCTTACACTTACTTAAGTAGTGATGAGACCTTCTTTAATCTTTTAAAGCTCACTTGTGCCACCCTGGACCATGGCTTGGTCAATGGTAGCCTCATGCTGCTATGTCAAAAGGTTGGCCACCCCTGCTTCGACATGCTTTTCTGGTTCTCCTCAGGAAGGTACTGGCCTACCCTTAGGGCTCTGACAGGCCTCAGCAGCAGCCACTAAGAGCATTCACTGTGTTCCCTTTTTAAAGGGCCTTTGCCTACCCACCTCCCATCTCTCTCTCTCTGTTTCTCTGCCTGTCTGCTTTCTCCTCTCTCCCTCTCTCCCTCTCTTCCTCTCTCCTTCTCTCTATCTCCCCCTCTCCCTCTCTCCCTCTCTCCCCTCTCCCCCCTCATCTCCCTCTCTATCTCCCTCTCTCCCCCTCTCCCTCTCTCCCTCTCTGCCTCTCTCCCCCTCTCCCCCTCTACCCCCTCTCTCTGCCCCCTCTCTCCCCCTCTCTCTCTTCCTTTCTCTCTCCCTCTCCCTCTCCCTCTCTCTCTCTCTCTCTCTCTCTCTCTCTCTCTCTCTCTCTCTCTCTCTCCCTGCCTCTCTCTTTTCTTCTTCTTCTGCTGCTCCTGTCCCCAGAGTCTAGTCTTCCCATTCATGGCCACCTTGCAATTTAAGAGTGGGATAATGGTCTCCAATCTCGGACTAAACTCTCTACAATTTTATCGAAAATGTATCAGAAGACTACGATTAGAAACCAGTGTGGTTTCTATTGCGTGTTCAATGTGTGCGTGTTCAATAAGGGTCAGGTGGGCTGATTCCTCCTTTCTGACTCCCACCTTAGTCAGGCAACTCAGGCACCGCCCAGTTTGGCTGGTAGGATGTGAACAGACACAACAGTTGACTGCAGTGGGGCTGGCTCCCTGCAGTTGGAGCCACAGTTCACAGCCTGCCTCCATGGGTTCATCTTAGGACTACACCAGTGCAGTCAGACCCCACTCACACATGGGCCGTGGGAGCCAGGCTACACCCATTGCAAGGGGAGCACCATCTATGGCAGTGGTCCTCAACCTTTATATACAGTCCCTCTCGTGGTGACCTCCGGCTATAAAGTTACTTCACAACTGTAATTCTGCTACTGTTATAAGTCATAATGTAAATATCTGACATGTAGCCCTCAGAGGGGGTCTTAACCCACAGGCTGAGAACCGTTGACCTATGGGAAAGGCCATAGCTTGAAGATCCTGTCTCCTCCCACTGCTCCCCCTGTGGATTTGGACCCTAGTCCTTTGTCCTTGGTGTCTTCATCTCTTTCCTGGGGAGGGTGCACCTTATAACTAACTGTTCAGGGTAGAAATGCTCCCCAGGTTTGAGTAACATCATCCAGGAAGAACAGTCCTCTTCAGCACTTTTTGAAGTGCATGTTCTTGTCTGGACGAGCATTGTGTGGATGGTTCAAGAGCAACTCCCAATTTCCCTGCGGGATGCCACCTGCACACCATTCATTCTTCCGAGAGCCCTGGCCCCAGGGAGGGCGCACGGCCCCAACTTGAATGAGCTCACTTGGTGGGCTTGGCCTGTGGTTTGGGTCTGTCCCTCAGAGGGTGCATGCTGGGGGCTTGGTTCCTGATGCAGCGGTGTTGGGATGGGCTGTGGGATGTGACTGGGTCATGGGTACCCTTTCTTGATGGTGGGCTGGTCCACCAACTGATTGGTTTTTCTAAGGGCTATTGGGAAGATGGACACTTTAGATGATGGATTTTGACAAGGTGACCTCTTGGGTGGAGAACTCCAAAGAGTATACCCTCCTCCACACATCATTTCTCCTTGCGCTCTTAATCTCTTGGTTTGTGGGCAATTGTGAAATTATCTATTCCTTTTCAGCACTTCTCATTACCATGACAACCTTCCTCATCTCTGCTCAAAGCCTCTGAAACCTCCGAAAGCATGAACTAAAATAAATTGTTCTTTCTTTTGCTTTGTTTGTCTCAAAATGACAGAAAGGAACCACAGGAGCAGACTTCCTGTTGGATAGACGGGCTTCAAGTTGATGACTGTGGAACTGCTGGGTGAATGGGTATCCGAGCCTTAGGATACGGCTTTATGAGGCCTTGCACCCACGCCACATGCAGGACTAACTGGGTAGAGAATGTGCCGGCTCATCTCGGAAGAGTGTGCTCTGTAATGAGTGGGGGACATGTTCAGATAGCCAGGTTTTGTCTTTCTTTCTGCCACCTATGTGGCCTGCTGAGTGGCCTCTGTGAGTGCTACCTGCTGTTTATGACAATGTCTCAGGTAGTGATAATGTCTCTCTTAACAGCTCCCTGGGGTGGGGTTGCAGCCTACTTGAGAGATGGCTCTGTTCTGGAGACATCTTCTCCACTCTTTGGGGGCTCACAGCCTCATGGGATGAGGATGTATGAGATGGGTGTGGAGACTGTAGTGAGAGGGGCGTGGTTGGAACCTGGGAACTTGCTTCTGCAGAAAGACACGTGTGCAAAGGATGCAATCTACAAAGAGGGTAAAGCCTTGTCTTATGAGGATTCTAAGGGAGGTGGGGAGGGAGGCTGAGGTGCATGTGGAGAGGCTCCACCATTGCCAGCTCATGAGGGATCTGGGGGAGGAGCTGAAGATGAAGAGAATCCAGCACGGCCTTCGGGAGCACAGGCGGGAGGGTTGGATCCAGTGGACCCTTCAAGGCGGGAGGGAGTCTATTAACCTTGCAGTGGGAAGCCTGGAAGTGTTCTTAATGCCCACTGGTTACCAAATCCCACACTCTATCCAAGGACCTCATTGCTTGTGGGGGAGAGTGGCTCTGAGTGGTTCTAATGGATACTGCCTTGTCCAAGATGTGTTGGGTATGGGTGGGTCTGAGGATGCCTTGGTGAGGACGGAGGTGTGAGGATGTATTTTGGGGAGGTCTGAAGTGATGGGAAGGAGACTAAGTGCACTTCTATACTTGTGGATTTGTGTGTACATGCTTATAAATGTGTAAAAGAACTAGCACTTGCAACAAATGCTAATTAGGAGCCATGTCGGTCTGTACATGGGTCTTCTCCCTCCCTCTATCATCCCTGAAGCATCCCTTAGGCACCCCAACCCTTTTTTAGCACCGGAGAAGCTGAAGGTTAAGTGACAAACGAGTGTCATTGTGGTCACAAAGACAGTGAGCCAGGGACCCAGGCTTTGGATCTGAGTCTCAGGCTGGCTGCCCACCTTATATCGTGGCCCCCACCCCCACGAGGCATAATTTTTCATCATAAAACTTAACATTAGAGGTTTGGGGGATGGCCCAGTCAATATTGGTGAAACAGTTCCTGTGCAGGCAAGGCGACCAGAACTCCTCACCACCCAAGCAAAAGCCAGGCGTGATGCCCGCTACTGCAGTGCTGGGGAGGAAGAGGCAGGAGGAGCTCCACGCTCAGTGAGAGAGGAGAGCCTACCTTAAAATAAGGTGCAGAGTGACCAAGAAACTTGACACTGAGCTCTGACCCCCACATGTGTACTCATGTTCGTAAGTTCAGATACATGGACTGCCTGACCCCAAAATTGGAATAATTCAATTTAATTCTCATTTTCTTCCCATTCTTAGAGATCCTTTCAGAGTTCTGTGAGAGAGGAAACAAAGAGAGTCGGGGGACCTGCATGGGAGCTTTTCCTTTCCAGCCCTGACTCTGCAGAGGGTGTGTCTCAAAGCCACAGGAGCTGCATGCTGAGAGGTCCCCTGTGAGTGAGTGGGGAAGTGCAGCTACATTGCATGGGTTTGTAGCCATACTGCACGCTTGACACCAGCGAGTGTGCACTGCACCCTCACACCAGCCAGTGTGCACTGCACCCTCACACCAGCCAGTGTGCACTGCACCCTCACACCAGCCAGTGTGCACTGCACCCTTCACACCAGCGAGTGTGCACTGCACCCTCACACCAGCCAGCATGCACTGCACCCTCACACCAGCCAGCGTGCACTGCACCCTCACACCAGCCAGTGGGCACTGCACCCTCACACCAGCCAGTGGACACTGCACCCTCACACCAGCCAGTGGGCACTGCACCCTCCACACCAGCCAGTGGACACTGCACCCTTCACACCAGCCAGTGGGCACTGCACCCTCACACCAGCCAGTGAGCAGTGCACCCTCACACCAGCCAGTGGACACTGCACCCTCACATCAGCGAGTGTGCACTGCACCCTCACACCAGCCAGTGGGCACTGCACCCTCACACCAGCCAGTGGACACTGCACCCTTCACACCAGCCAGTGGGCACTGCACCCTCACACCAGCCAGTGGACACTGCACCCTCACACCAGCCAGTGGACACTGCACCCTCACACCAGCCAGTGGACACTGCACCCTCACACCAGCCAGTGGGCACTGCACCCTCACACCAGCCAGTGTGCACTGCACCCTCACACCAGCCAGTGAGCAGTGCACCCTCACACCAGCCAGCGGGCACTGCACCCTCACACCAACCAGTGTGCACTGCACCCTCACACCAGCCAGTGTGCACTGCACCCTCACACCAGCCAGTGGACACTGCACCCTCACACCAGCCAGTGGACACTGCACCCTCCACACCAGCCAGTGTGCACTGCACCCTCACAGTGGGTACTGCACCCTCCACACCAGCCAGTGGGCACTGCACCCTCACACCAGCCAGTGTGCACTGCACCCTCCACACCAGCCAGTGTGCACTGCACCCTCACACCAGCCAGTGTGCACTGCACCCTCCACACCAGCCAGTGTGCACTGCACCCTCACACCAGCCAGTGGACACTGCACCCTCACACCAGCCAGTGGACACTGCACCCTCACACCAGCCAGTGGACACTGCACCCTCACACCAGCCAGTGGGCACTGCACCCTCACACCAGCCAGTGTGCACTGCACCCTCACACCAGCCAGTGAGCAGTGCACCCTCACACCAGCCAGCGGGCACTGCACCCTCACACCAACCAGTGTGCACTGCACCCTCACACCAGCCAGTGTGCACTGCACCCTCACACCAGCCAGTGGACACTGCACCCTCACACCAGCCAGTGGACACTGCACCCTCCACACCAGCCAGTGTGCACTGCACCCTCACAGTGGGTACTGCACCCTCCACACAAGCCAGTGGGCACTGCACCCTCACACCAGCCAGTGTGCACTGCACCCTCCACACCAGCCAGTGGACACTGCACCCTCACACCAGCCAGTGGGCACTGCACCCTCCACACCAGCCAGTGGACACTGCACCCTTCACACCAGCCAGTGGGCACTGCACCCCTCACACCAGCCAGTGAGCAGTGCACCCTCACACCAGCCAGTGGACACTGCACCCTCACATCAGCGAGTGTGCACTGCACCCTCACACCAGCCAGTGGGCACTGCACCCTCACACCAGCCAGTGGACACTGCACCCTTCACACCAGCCAGTGGGCACTGCACCCTCACACCAGCCAGTGGACACTGCACCCTCACACCAGCCAGTGGAAACTGCACCCTCACACCAGCCAGTGGACACTGCACCCTCACACCAGCCAGTGGGCACTGCACCCTCACATCAGCGAGTGTGCACTGCACCCTCACACCAGCCAGTGGGCACTGCACCCTCACACCAGCCAGTGGACACTGCACCCTTCACACCAGCCAGTGGGCACTGCACCCTCACACCAGCCAGTGGACACTGCACCCTCACACCAGCCAGTGGACACTGCACCCTCACACCAGCCAGTGGACACTGCACCCTCACACCAGCCAGTGGGCACTGCACCCTCACACCAGCCAGTGTGCACTGCACCCTCACACCAGCCAGTGAGCAGTGCACCCTCACACCAGCCAGCGGGCACTGCACCCTCACACCAACCAGTGTGCACTGCACCCTCACACCAGCCAGTGTGCACTGCACCCTCACACCAGCCAGTGGACACTGCACCCTCACACCAGCCAGTGGACACTGCACCCTCCACACCAGCCAGTGTGCACTGCACCCTCACAGTGGGTACTGCACCCTCCACACCAGCCAGTGGACACTGCACCCTCACACCAGCCAGTGGGCACTGCACCCTCACACCAGCCAGTGTGCACTGCACCCTCACACCAGCCAGTGAGCAGTGCACCCTCACACCAGCCAGCGGGCACTGCACCCTCACACCAACCAGTGTGCACTGCACCCTCACACCAGCCAGTGTGCACTGCACCCTCACACCAGCCAGTGGACACTGCACCCTCACACCAGCCAGTGGACACTGCACCCTCCACACCAGCCAGTGTGCACTGCACCCTCACAGTGGGTACTGCACCCTCCACACAAGCCAGTGGGCACTGCACCCTCACACCAGCCAGTGTGCACTGCACCCTCCACACCAGCCAGTGGACACTGCACCCTCACACCAGCCAGTGGGCACTGCACCCTCCACACCAGCCAGTGGACACTGCACCCTTCACACCAGCCAGTGGGCACTGCACCCTCACACCAGCCAGTGAGCAGTGCACCCTCACACCAGCCAGTGGACACTGCACCCTCACATCAGCGAGTGTGCACTGCACCCTCACACCAGCCAGTGGGCACTGCACCCTCACACCAGCCAGTGGACACTGCACCCTTCACACCAGCCAGTGGGCACTGCACCCTCACACCAGCCAGTGGACACTGCACCCTCACACCAGCCAGTGGACACTGCACCCTCACACCAGCCAGTGGACACTGCACCCTCACACCAGCCAGTGGGCACTGCACCCTCACATCAGCGAGTGTGCACTGCACCCTCACACCAGCCAGTGGGCACTGCACCCTCACACCAGCCAGTGGACACTGCACCCTTCACACCAGCCAGTGGGCACTGCACCCTCACACCAGCCAGTGGACACTGCACCCTCACACCAGCCAGTGGACACTGCACCCTCACACCAGCCAGTGGACACTGCACCCTCACACCAGCCAGTGGGCACTGCACCCTCACACCAGCCAGTGTGCACTGCACCCTCACACCAGCCAGTGAGCAGTGCACCCTCACACCAGCCAGCGGGCACTGCACCCTCACACCAACCAGTGTGCACTGCACCCTCACACCAGCCAGTGTGCACTGCACCCTCACACCAGCCAGTGGACACTGCACCCTCACACCAGCCAGTGGACACTGCACCCTCCACACCAGCCAGTGTGCACTGCACCCTCACAGTGGGTACTGCACCCTCCACACAAGCCAGTGGGCACTGCACCCTCACACCAGCCAGTGTGCACTGCACCCTCCACACCAGCCAGTGTGCACTGCACCCCTCACACCAGCCAGTGTGCACTGCACCCTCCACACCAGCCAGTGTGCACTGCACCCTCACACCAGCCAGTGGACACTGCACCCTCACACCAGCCAGTGGACACTGCACCCTCACACCAGCCAGTGGACACTGCACCCTCACACCAGCCAGTGGGCACTGCACCCTCACACCAGCCAGTGTGCACTGCACCCTCACACCAGCCAGTGAGCAGTGCACCCTCACACCAGCCAGCGGGCACTGCACCCTCACACCAACCAGTGTGCACTGCACCCTCACACCAGCCAGTGTGCACTGCACCCTCACACCAGCCAGTGGACACTGCACCCTCACACCAGCCAGTGGACACTGCACCCTCCACACCAGCCAGTGTGCACTGCACCCTCACATTGGGTACTGCACCCTCCACACAAGCCAGTGGGCACTGCACCCTCACACCAGCCAGTGTGCACTGCACCCTCCACACCAGCCAGTGGACACTGCACCCTCACACCAGCCAGTGGGCACTGCACCCTCCACACCAGCCAGTGGACACTGCACCCTTCACACCAGCCAGTGGGCACTGCACCCTCACACCAGCCAGTGAGCAGTGCACCCTCACACCAGCCAGTGGACACTGCACCTCACATCAGCGAGTGTGCACTGCACCCTCACACCAGCCAGTGGGCACTGCACCCTCACACCAGCCAGTGGACACTGCACCCTTCACACCAGCCAGTGGGCACTGCACCCTCACACCAGCCAGTGGACACTGCACCCTCACACCAGCCAGTGGACACTGCACCCTCACACCAGCCAGTGGACACTGCACCCTCACACCAGCCAGTGGGCACTGCACCCTCACACCAGCCAGTGTGCACTGCACCCTCACACCAGCCAGTGAGCAGTGCACCCTCACACCAGCCAGCGGGCACTGCACCCTCACACCAACCAGTGTGCACTGCACCCTCACACCAGCCAGTGTGCACTGCACCCTCACACCAGCCAGTGGACACTGCACCCTCACATCAGCGAGTGTGCACTGCACCCTCACACCAGCCAGTGGGCACTGCACCCTCACACCAGCCAGTGGACACTGCACCCTTCACACCAGCCAGTGGGCACTGCACCCTCACACCAGCCAGTGGACACTGCACCCTCACACCAGCCAGTGGACACTGCACCCTCACACCAGCCAGTGGACACTGCACCCTCACACCAGCCAGTGGGCACTGCACCCTCACATCAGCGAGTGTGCACTGCACCCTCACACCAGCCAGTGGGCACTGCACCCTCACACCAGCCAGTGGACACTGCACCCTTCACACCAGCCAGTGGGCACTGCACCCTCACACCAGCCAGTGGACACTGCACCCTCACACCAGCCAGTGGACACTGCACCCTCACACCAGCCAGTGGACACTGCACCCTCACACCAGCCAGTGGGCACTGCACCCTCACACCAGCCAGTGTGCACTGCACCCTCACACCAGCCAGTGAGCAGTGCACCCTCACACCAGCCAGCGGGCACTGCACCCTCACACCAACCAGTGTGCACTGCACCCTCACACCAGCCAGTGTGCACTGCACCCTCACACCAGCCAGTGGACACTGCACCCTCACACCAGCCAGTGGACACTGCACCCTCCACACCAGCCAGTGTGCACTGCACCCTCACAGTGGGTACTGCACCCTCCACACCAGCCAGTGGACACTGCACCCTCACACCAGCCAGTGGGCACTGCACCCTCACACCAGCCAGTGTGCACTGCACCCTCACACCAGCCAGTGAGCAGTGCACCCTCACACCAGCCAGCGGGCACTGCACCCTCACACCAACCAGTGTGCACTGCACCCCTCACACCAGCCAGTGTGCACTGCACCCTCACACCAGCCAGTGGACACTGCACCCTCACACCAGCCAGTGGACACTGCACCCTCCACACCAGCCAGTGTGCACTGCACCCTCACAGTGGGTACTGCACCCTCCACACAAGCCAGTGGGCACTGCACCCTCACACCAGCCAGTGTGCACTGCACCCTCCACACCAGCCAGTGGACACTGCACCCTCACACCAGCCAGTGGGCACTGCACCCTCCACACCAGCCAGTGGACACTGCACCCTTCACACCAGCCAGTGGGCACTGCACCCTCACACCAGCCAGTGAGCAGTGCACCCTCACACCAGCCAGTGGACACTGCACCCTCACATCAGCGAGTGTGCACTGCACCCTCACACCAGCCAGTGGGCACTGCACCCTCACACCAGCCAGTGGACACTGCACCCTTCACACCAGCCAGTGGGCACTGCACCCTCACACCAGCCAGTGGACACTGCACCCTCACACCAGCCAGTGGACACTGCACCCTCACACCAGCCAGTGGACACTGCACCCTCACACCAGCCAGTGGGCACTGCACCCTCACATCAGCGAGTGTGCACTGCACCCTCACACCAGCCAGTGGGCACTGCACCCTCACACCAGCCAGTGGACACTGCACCCTTCACACCAGCCAGTGGGCACTGCACCCTCACACCAGCCAGTGGACACTGCACCCTCACACCAGCCAGTGGACACTGCACCCTCACACCAGCCAGTGGACACTGCACCCTCACACCAGCCAGTGGGCACTGCACCCTCACACCAGCCAGTGTGCACTGCACCCTCACACCAGCCAGTGAGCAGTGCACCCTCACACCAGCCAGCGGGCACTGCACCCTCACACCAACCAGTGTGCACTGCACCCTCACACCAGCCAGTGTGCACTGCACCCTCACACCAGCCAGTGGACACTGCACCCTCACACCAGCCAGTGGACACTGCACCCTCCACACCAGCCAGTGTGCACTGCACCCTCACAGTGGGTACTGCACCCTCCACACAAGCCAGTGGGCACTGCACCCTCACACCAACCAGTGTGCACTGCACCCTCACACCAGCCAGTGTGCACTGCACCCTCACACCAGCCAGTGGACACTGCACCCTCACACCAGCCAGTGGACACTGCACCCTCCACACCAGCCAGTGTGCACTGCACCCTCACAGTGGGTACTGCACCCTCCACACAAGCCAGTGGGCACTGCACCCTCACACCAGCCAGTGTGCACTGCACCCTCCACACCAGCCAGTGGACACTGCACCCTCACACCAGCCAGTGGGCACTGCACCCTCACACCAACCAGTGTGCACTGCACCCTCACACCAGCCAGTGTGCACTGCACCCTCACACCAGCCAGTGGACACTGCACCCTCACACCAGCCAGTGGACACTGCACCCTCCACACCAGCCAGTGTGCACTGCACCCTCACAGTGGGTACTGCACCCTCCACACAAGCCAGTGGGCACTGCACCCTCACACCAGCCAGTGTGCACTGCACCCTCCACACCAGCCAGTGTGCACTGCACCCTCACACCAGCCAGTGTGCACTGCACCCTCCACACCAGCCAGTGTGCACTGCACCCCTCACACCAGCCAGTGGACACTGCACCCTCACACCAGCCAGTGGACACTGCACCCTCACACCAGCCAGTGGACACTGCACCCTCACACCAGCCAGTGGGCACTGCACCCTCACACCAGCCAGTGTGCACTGCACCCTCACACCAGCCAGTGAGCAGTGCACCCTCACACCAGCCAGCGGGCACTGCACCCTCACACCAACCAGTGTGCACTGCACCCTCACACCAGCCAGTGTGCACTGCACCCTCACACCAGCCAGTGGACACTGCACCCTCACACCAGCCAGTGGACACTGCACCCTCCACACCAGCCAGTGTGCACTGCACCCTCACAGTGGGTACTGCACCCTCCACACAAGCCAGTGGGCACTGCACCCTCACACCAGCCAGTGTGCACTGCACCCTCCACACCAGCCAGTGGACACTGCACCCTCACACCAGCCAGTGGGCACTGCACCCTCCACACCAGCCAGTGGACACTGCACCCTTCACACCAGCCAGTGGGCACTGCACCCTCACACCAGCCAGTGAGCAGTGCACCCTCACACCAGCCAGTGGACACTGCACCCTCACATCAGCGAGTGTGCACTGCACCCTCACACCAGCCAGTGGGCACTGCACCCTCACACCAGCCAGTGGACACTGCACCCTTCACACCAGCCAGTGGGCACTGCACCCTCACACCAGCCAGTGGACACTGCACCCTCACACCAGCCAGTGGACACTGCACCCTCACACCAGCCAGTGGACACTGCACCCTCACACCAGCCAGTGGGCACTGCACCCTCACACCAGCCAGTGTGCACTGCACCCTCACACCAGCCAGTGAGCAGTGCACCCTCACACCAGCCAGCGGGCACTGCACCCTCACACCAACCAGTGTGCACTGCACCCTCACACCAGCCAGTGTGCACTGCACCCTCACACCAGCCAGTGGACACTGCACCCTCACACCAGCCAGTGGACACTGCACCCTCCACACCAGCCAGTGTGCACTGCACCCTCACAGTGGGTACTGCACCCTCCACACAAGCCAGTGGGCACTGCACCCTCACACCAGCCAGTGTGCACTGCACCCTCCACACCAGCCAGTGTGCACTGCACCCTCACACCAGCCAGTGTGCACTGCACCCTCCACACCAGCCAGTGTGCACTGCACCCTCACACCAGCCAGTGGGCACTGCACCCTTGACATCAGCTAGTGGGCACTGCACCCTCACACCAGCCAGCGGACACTGCACCCTCACACCAGCCAGTGTGCACTGCACCCTCCACACCAGCCAGTGTGCACTGCACCCTCACACCAGCCAGTGGGCACTGCACCCTTGACACCAGCTAGTGGGCACTGCACCCTCACACCAGCCAGCGGACACTGCCTTCCATCTTCTGGATGCTCTTGGAGGTGAGGCTCATAGTGGGGAGGAGGAGAACACTCTTGGATGTCCAGTTGCAGCTTGCCGTCTTCAGGACCTATAATGTGGGGATGCATCAGTCAGCCTCATTAGGAGGCACAGTCTCCCAGTGGGAACTGAGCCACTGCATTAGCCTGGGGAGAAATGAGGACAAACAAGGAGAAACGGATAAACCCTCCCTCGCTGTGTTTAGGAAATGGAGGTTTTTTATAACTGAACATGTCTTGGACACCGGGAGGTTCTAGATCTTCTTCTGGAGCTGAAGGTTGGGGTGTTCTTAGATGCTCAGCTCTGAGGGCTGCTATTTCAGGGTCTGGAAACCCCTGCTGATGGAAATGCCAAACAGAAACCCAGACAGCATGTCCTGGTGACCAGTCAAAGATGGATCCTACAGGATTGCTGGTGTGTCCTGACATCAACTTGGACTTTACTTTCTGAAGAGAAGTGAGATGCCTTCAAAACATCATGATGGGGCCGGTAAGATGGGTCCTACACAAGCTTGGCAATATGGGTTCGGCCCCCAGAACCCACATGAAAATAGTGGAAAGCTGATCAACAAAGTTGTTCCCTGACCACTGTACTGCATATGTGTCTAACACATGTACCCACACTCCCGGTAATAATAACTAAAAACACATAAGGCTCAGAAGCGGTGTGTGAGGCTAAGGCCAACAGCCTTGGGAAGCAAGACTAGTGTAATTCTGCCCCACAGATGGGGACACTGATCAGCCACTCAGCTGAGTACTGGTCGAAATGCGGGGCCTCTTTACCCATGGGTGTGGGCTGTGGGCTTTTGGCCTGAGATGGTTTTCCATTTTCTTCTGGAAACTGTTCTTCTTGTGCCTTGCACAGCCACCAATTTCAGAGAGTGTGACATTAGCTCTCGTAGCACTAGGTAAAAAAAAATTTAAATCAGATTAGGAAGCAAGGTTGCCATGGCACCGGGAAAGTACACTTTCATGCAAAGCAATTTAATAGATGTGAAAATGTGTACCTTCTTGCAGAAACACTGTATTTTTGAGATAAAAAGCCTCCAGCAGCAGGCTAACAGACAGGCATCTCTTCTGAGGCCGTCTCCCAGCCCTAGTATTTTTTGCTTCCTGTCAGGAGGGGGTTGGTGTCTATAGGAACATCTAGGTAATGTATGAGAAAGAAGAATTCTGAGCCTTGGAGGGGACCTGGAAGTCCAGGAATTGGCAGTCCCAACTGCTTGATCTCTTTGAAGACTTCTACTGGACAGAATCTTGGTGGCAGTGTTTGGAGGGAGAAACCACATGACCAAACCGGAAGCTGAGGAGTGAGGAAGGCCAGGTTTGCTCTCAGGTAACAGCCAGAGAGCCATCAGGAACTGTGGAATCATTCAGTCCCACTGAGGGCAGATTCCTAGAAACCCGACCTCGCTACTGTCAGCCTCTGCACCTAAGTCTCCCCCACTGCTCCGGGTTTCACACTGAAGGTTGAGCTCTGGCATGGGAAGCCTTGCAGGGCACGCCGAAGGCCTGTACAAACCACAGTACACACCAACACAATATGCACACTTGCTGTACACAGAGACATGCACATATGTGCTGACCCTGCTCACTACAAGACAGTGAGGTGGGTGACAGAGTCCAGGAGCCACACCCTGGGAGGCCAGCAAGGCAGCAGAGCGAGAGAGAGCACAGACAGGCACGCGCAGCTCTCTCAGGGGGAGGCGCACACTGTACAGTTGCCTCTGCCAGCCCACCGTGCCTGGGGCTTTGAACGGGGAATGGGCTTCCTGGACTGAGCGGGTTCTCACTTTTTTCTTCTTGTGGTTCAGACCAGAGCCCACTTCCTCCAGGAGGCCCTATATCAGACCCCGTTGCCTTCCTTGGGGAGGCCCCGCCCCGGTCATCTTGGTTCTGCATGCCCTGGTCCTCAGTAGCTCTGTGTCTTTTGTCTCCATCTGCCCCATCTCACAGGACTTGAGTCTCTGTGATTTTCCCCTTATGTCCCTGTCTCACTGTATAAAGGAGAATAGAGGAGGCTCCTTCTACTGCGTTCGTATTGATCACATGGATGGACGGATGGATGGGTGGATGGGTGGGTGGGTGGGTGGATGGAGGGAGGGAGGGACAGATGGATGGGTGAGTGGATGGATGGATGGATGGATGGGTGGGTGGGTAGGTAGGTGGAGGGAGGGATGGATGGATGGGTGGGTGGGTGTGTGGGTGGATGGATGGATGGATAGAGGGAGGGAGGGATGGAGGGAGGGAGGCAATGGTAAATAGTACTGGGGGATGAAAGCAGTGTCCACAAGCCCTACTGGGTAACAGGGCATTTGCTTCTCTAGCTGTGACATAGGTGTAGCTGTCAGGCAGCTGGGGAAAACTGAGCTTCAACAGTACCTTGGAGGTGGATGCCCTTTCTCACCCCTTGCTGGTCACTGATACAGAGGGTGATGCTCAGTAGAAACAACTGCAACATCTGTCACCGGACATTCTGTCATTCTTGTGACATGTCAAACTCCAGCTGTGGACAGGAAAGCCGGGCCACAGTGGAATCTCCAGCTTTTACAAACTCCAAGTGCTCACTCTCACTTTGAGATGAGATTGCATTTAGAAGATGAAGAAACCAGGCCACACGGGATTAAGCTGCATTTGTGATGTTCACAACGGATGGCAGAACGGCCTGGCTGCTCCCCCAGATCTTAGGGGCCCTGTCTGACTCCACCGCAGCCGTAGGCCCTGGGCCACAACTGAACTGGAGACCCCCGTGCTGTAAAGAGGAGACATCTTTGAGGAGGTTGTTTCCAAATTCACAAGGCACACGTGCCCTACCAGCAATCTACAAAGAAAGCTGGCGTGCTCGGAGGCCATCTCCATGCCGGGAAGGTGATGTCCAGGGTCACGGATAGTTGTGATTGCAGCAACTCGCAGGGGTGGCCCTGTTACCCTGGTTTTGCAGGTAAGAAGCCAAGATCTTAGTCATGCCTGTTAGCACTCAGGCATCTGCACTGGCCTGTCCTTGGGGTCCTGACAGGATACGCCCTCAGCTGCAGCCACTAAGAGCACCCCCTGTGCACATTTCACTACGTTCCCTTTCAAAAGGGCCCTGCCCACCTCCTGTTCTCTCCCCCTTCTCCCTCCTCCCTCTTCCCCCACCCCCTCTCTCTCTTGCTGCTCCTGTCCCTGGAGACTGGTCTCCCTCTCCCTTTTTCTTTTGTATGATCATCCGCCCCCCACAAAAAATAAACTCCTCTGATTGAACCCTGTTGCATGGCGTCTTTCCTTCCTGTGCTGCTTTTCTTAAATTGCAATAATGCCCTTCCTCAGCCAAGAACATGAATCTTGAATGTTGGCTCTGGATTCTGAAGAGCACTTTTCGGTGGTAGATAGCTTCATCAGTTAGGCTTCAGAGGATTATGGAGAAATACTATTCCCCCAATGGCAGGAGTGGCCACAAGAAGGTCTACTGATTGCCAAAGCATAGGGAGACATAGTCCATGCCAGATGGGGTGGAGCATTGCCTTTCAGGGGCCAGGCATTGAGGAGGGACCTGTGGGGAGGGCCTTTCTGACCAGGGCAGACCTACTCAGTACTACGGCCCTGGTGTTGGCTTGTGAGAGCAGGAGCCAGTGTTGGCTGGAGTGAGTCACAGATGCCTCGGGACCCTCAGAGTACAGCTGGCAATCTCCTAGCTCTGACCCTCACAGCAAGAGCCTTGAAGGCAGCCTTCTTGGGAGGCTTCTGCCTGCTTGCTCACCTCCTGAAAAGCAGCAGGAGGTCCATGTTCCCAAGGAGCTTAGAACTCAGAGGGGTTAATGACAACCATCCAGCTGTAGCCTCAGCATGGGTGAGTGTTCTGAGATGCAAAATATAGACACAATCACTAAAAGAAATTCCAGTGACCCTGTTTCGTCTTGCTAGGAGAGTCTCTCTCGTTAAAAACGAGGCATGGCAGCTATTGGCAGTTCACCAACAGGATTCAGTGACGGTTCTCAAAAAAAAAAAAAAAAAAAAAAAGAAGGAAATGTAGTTCTCCTTCTGTGTGGTATGTCTGTGACACTTTCCAGGAAGTAGAATGCTGGAAAGACCCGGCGATGAGGCATCCCTCCCTCCCGGCAGTGGGGAGTATAGTAGCTGCAGATGGGAACAGGAGGGATGCTCCCTTCTTGGGTTCTCAAGCCTCCTTCTTGTCAAGATGAGCTTTGGAAGTGCCAGCCCACAGGCGAAGCCATGCACTGTCTGTTGTGGGTTCTGAGGGCTGGGTCTTCAAACGCCTGCAGAAGAATGGAAGCAGTTGGCTTCTGGCAGACTGTAGCTAAACCACGACTGGGGGCTGCCTCCCAGATGGTCTTCCAAAATCATTGAGCACTCAAACCTCATTTGGCGGGAGGGAGCACAGCAGCTGTCTCCACACAGCCTCCCTGGCGGCTGGATCAGCTTCCTGTGATATCGCAGAGTGCAAACCAGCGGGGCTACCTCTCTGTCACTGTCCCTCATCAGAAAGTGCCCAGACCACGGGTGCTCATGTCTTCCCCATCAAAGGCAGACAAGTGGCAAGTCAGTATGTGGACACTATTTAACACAAACCTGGGGAGAGTAGGTCCAGGAAGTCACTGTTCCCCATGATTGAACCTGACAGCTCCGAGGCTGAGAGACGAGACTCTGCTGCTGCTAGGGCAGAGAGGAAAATGCACTGCCTTACACCATAGGAAGGTTCATGCCTAACTAACTGCCCACCCCCTCAGTACTCTGCCCCCCCCCGGGGTGGGAGGTGCCCTGCCTTTTAGCTCTGCCTCATCTCAGCTGACTTCATTGGTGGCCAGGTAACAAAGACACCCCAAGGCCCTCCACAGGCTTAGTCTGGAGCAGCAGGCAGCCTGGAAGGAACTTTTGCTGTCTTTAGAAGCCCAGGGAGGCCCATAGGTGAAACAAAGTGCTGTGCCCCCTTTTCGAGGGCCTCCTGGACTTCCCTCTGCTGTGTTGGCTAGTTTAAAAGCAGAAATCTCTTCCATTTGTTTGTATTTATACCCCGGTGTGCAATGTTCACTGATGCCACTATATAAGGGGCATTCACATTAATTTGTGACCCAGGGGCTTACTGATGTGGTTTGGAGGTGTGGGCGATGTCTGCATGCTGATGGTGGCAGAGGCTGAGGTATGTCTCCCTCTCTCTCATGTCAGATGTCTTAAAACCGTGGGTGCGTGTTGCATTGCAAGGCACGCGGCTCAGTTTAGTCCCCCTTGAGGAAGTGCCTATGCTGGGAAGAACCATCTTCCTTAGGCAGCAGAGCTGACTGGCCCAGACTGTAGGGGGCTCCTTGTTGGGGTGCAGAATGGTTTTGTGAGCATGCAGAGTGGTAGGGTGCCTCTTTCCTCAGACCCTATCTCCTCTTTACTCCCATTTGTGTCAAATTCTAAAGAACTTGCCAGAAGAGCTCTGCGTGGGCCTCCCCAGCAGACCCCTGGAGTACTTTTGAAAAACGTACTGCAGCGTTTGATCCCCAAACTGATCCACTGAGGCTGCTAAGTGGGATCCTGACAGCCAGACGCGGTGAGTCCTGCCTCTGACCACAGCCTAATGGTGGATGGAGTGTGGGCAGCCCCTCCAGATCCCATGGTTTGTTCTGAACATGTGGCTCCCAACTGGGGGTCTCACTTTGAGAAGCTGTGGGAAGTTCTGGAGCTGCGTCCTGGCTGAAGGAAGTGGCTCACTAGTGTATGCCTTTGATGGTTATAGCAGCGCGGTTCTTCCTCTCCCCGATCCCATCTGCTGAAAAACGAAGGCCACCCCCTGCCATGTGCCACCCTCCCCCTGCCATGTGCCACCCTCCCACATGCCACCTGCTGCCCTCCCCATGCCATCTGCCGCCCTCCCCAGGCCACCTACCGCCCTCCCCCTGCCATGTGCCGCCCTCCCCCAGGCCACCTGCCGCCCTCCCCAGGCCACCTGCCGCCTCCCCCCAAACCTGTGCCACCTGCCGCCTCCCCATGCCATGTGCTACCCTCCCCCATGCCACCTGCCGCCACCCCATGCCACCTGTCACCCTCCCCATGCCACCTGCCGCCTCCCCCATGCCACCTGCCGCCTCCCCCCAAGCCTGTGCCACCTGATGCCCACTTTCCCCTCCCTAGGATGTGTGCTGTCTGAACCATGATGGCTAGTGCATGAGCCCAATTTCTTGTTCCTAAGAGGTCCTGGGTAGAACCGTCTAGAACTACGAGCAAGCTAATGCCTGTTGGGCATTTTCTGTCCAAGGATGAAGTTCCACCCCTGGTGTGAGGGATGCACTATTGGAAAGGGTTGGGGCCGCCTAAATTTTGTTTGTGGGACACCTGCTAACATTTAATTTCCATAAAAGGGGTAAGACAAGAGGATCCTATGCCTCTCTGACCATGTCTGACCCTGCTTACGTTTCTCCTTGCGGAGGTTTGAGAAGTTAAATGTTTTAAAGTCTTTTAGTTCTGTCTCTATTTAAAAGTGGCAGGCATTTCTTCTTTCCCAACTCCTTTATCTCCATGTAACCACAGGGTCTCAGTGAAGCCCCGCCCCCTTGCTTCCCTATGCTGGCACTTTTTAATATCTTTTCATCTTTATCAGTAGCTGGTTTAATTTTGTGTAGCCTTTTGAAGCACTGTTTGCACCTTTTTAATTTTCTCTATTGCTTACTTCCTAGTCCTCTGATTTTGAGTCCCCCTTTGTCAATTCCCTTTCTGTGTTTACTCTAGGATTAATTTACTCCGTGTCTCACGTGGAGCTGGCTTTTGCTTCAAGCAAGTGTTGAGCAGTCCAGGAATGATCTGACTGAAATTATAAAAGGCCGGTGCAGTCAGAGCAGGAAGGGGGGTGGCAGAACCACGCTGAGTCAGGTTAGAGGCGAGGACTATGTTCCCCTCACTCTCTGGGGCAGAGCCAGCCTCCGAGCCTTGGTTTTGACTTAGGGTTTCTGTTGCTGTTATGAACACCATGGCCAAAGGCAACTTGGGGAGGAAACGGTTCGATTTATCTTACAGCTTAACGTCCGGCATGAGGGAAGTCTGGGCAGGGACTACAGGCAGGAACCTTGAGGCAGGAACTGAAGCAGAGGCCATGAGGGGTGCTTCTTACTGGCCTACACCCCATGACTTGCTCAACCTCCTTCTTTTTATAGCACCTAGGACCACCCAACATCAATCACTAGTCAAGAAAATTCCCTCTAGAATTGCCTATAGGCCAGCCTAATACAGGCAGCTCCTCTACCAAGAGTCCCTCTTCCCAGATAACTCAACATATGTCAGTGTGACAAAAACACTAAGCTGGGCAGGTGTCTTCCAGGTAATGATCAAGGAAGTGTGAGGAGGAGCACAGATCTGGGGGCAGTGACTGAGCTGGAGTCCAGAGTTCGAGCAGCCACCCAATTAAGCATCCTTAGGATGGCAGCTGAAGCCCTGCTACCCCAGCTAAGCATCCTTGGGATGGCAGCTGAAGCCTTGCTACCCCAGCTAAGCATCCTTGGGATGGCAGCTGAAGCCTTGCTACCCCAGTTAAGCATCCTTAGGATGGTACCTGAAAGCTTTGCTACCCCAGTTAAGCATCCTTGGGATGGCAGCTGAAGCCTTGCTACCCCAGTTAAGCATCCTTACTTAGGACAGCAGCTGAAGCCTTACTATCCCTCCTCTGAGTGTTGATGGGAGTCCAGCCTATAGTGAGCAATCTGCCCGGGCCAGGTGTTTCTGATGCTTGGCTTCTTAAAAGAACTGAAGAAATGTGCACAGCCAGCTAAAGAGCAAAGGAGCCATACCCAGGAGCAAAGCCGACTAACTCTCAGGTCGGGGAGGGTCGAGTGCAAAGGGACTGGGGGTGAACTGAGCTGGAGAGCCTGAAGGTCTGGGTGGGTGAACTGAGCTGGAGAGCTTAAAGGTCTGGGTTATTGGGTCTAGCAGGAAGAGCCGGTGCTGAGGGGTCAGAGTGTGACTTTCTGGGGTGACTGACAGGCTAGGGTTATGTAAGCTTTCACTCATTGTCCTTTCTCTGGATGCATCTAATTTTAATCAGATGTACACCCAGTCATGCACGGACATAAGATGGGTGGATGGGGGCCATCGTTCCCCTCAACACTCAGAGGACACAGTTAGCTGACTGAATGTGCCTTTCCTAGTTGTCTGTTCCATTTTGTTTTGAATGTTTAGTTTATTTTAGAGGCAGGGTTTCTCTGCGTAACCCTGGCTGTTCTGGAACTCAGTCCATAGACCCCGTTGGCCTTAAACTCAGAGATCTGCCTGCTTCTGACTCCCAAGTGCTAGGATTAGAGTTGTGTACCACCACCATCTGGTCCTGGATTTTTGTTTTCTGTTTCTATTATAAACATCATGACAAAAAGCAACATAGAAGGAAAGCATTTATTACAGCTTACATTCATGATTTGTTTTTTTTTTTTAAAGGCCTAGGAACTCAAGGCAGGAATTGAAGCTTTGGCCCTGCTTACTGCATTGCTCCCAAGTTCATGCTCAGCTATCTTTCCTGTAAATTCCTGGTCCACCTGCCCAGGGGTAGTGCCACCCATGGTGGGCTGGGCCCTGCTACATCAATTACCAGTTAGGAAATGCTCCACTGATATGCACAGTCTCAGGAAGACAATCCCTCAGTTGAGGTTGAAATTGAAAACCAAGATAGGCTACTCTGCATGAACCCAGTTAATGCTGTATCGTTCTCCTGCCTCTGCTTCCCAAATACGTCCCTGGACATGCTTACATGGAAATGGGGGGTTCCAGGAGGATTTCTGTAGAGGAGTGGCGATCCTCCCTAGGAATGTGTGTGTGTGAGCAGTGGTGTGTGAGCAGCTCGACGTGGATGGGGTCCTGGGTGCATTGTTAGAGAGGGGAGTGTCTGTAGCTCAAACCAATGGAGTCCCAGATGTCTGGCTCAAGAGTCTCACACACGAGCCACCTACAAGGGACTTGGCCCCTGTAAGAGGAACTAGAAACACCCAGGCCCGTCCAGCCTTAGTCTCATTTGCCATTGCACTATTCTCTGCATCCTGCAGCATGTCCTGAGGATGGCCTCCTTCTTTTAGACGAATCTGCTATCCAAGAAGAAACAGCTCACCGTGCACCTCGGGACAAATCCTGCTTTGAAAGCTCTGCTCGGCTTCTTTGAACGTGAAAGTCCTTTCAAGCTATTTTTAAATCTAATTTTACATTAATCTTTTAATATGATCTAATTCAATCATGAGTCTTAAATCTCTCCCAGTGAACATGAGGCTCTGTTGAACACCCTTAGGTGGGTTTACAAAGGTGAGCTGTTTTGTCTTCTGAAACTCGGAACTGTGCTGTACCCTCTCCTTTGACGCGATACCGAGCTGGTGCACTGTAGTGTCCTCCCTGCTTCATGCACCTGCCCAGCCCTGGCCTCCAGAGGACAGGCAGTGCCATCCTTGCTGATGAGAAACACAGTGGGGATCTAGGCCTGGCCCTCTGCCCAAAGACGCTTACAAACCAGTGGGCCACGGGTCTCGGGGAGTCTCAGGCAGGGTCTTGAGGGCATCACTGCTTGTCGCTAAAAGCTGAGGCAGCCCCTTTCCCCAAAAACAAACAGGAGGACGACAAAGTGGAACTGGGTGCTGTTTCTTGTCCCCTTCCCATAAATTAAGTGGGTGCTGTTTGCTCCCTAGAGGATGAGTGAGTGGCAGTGTCTGGAGATAGTTTGGCTGTCACAGCAAAGCTACAGCTGTTTCCAACACCTTCTGCCCAGACCAGGGGTACACAAAGTCCCCCAAGCAGTTATTTGGTCCAACCCCTTAACGGTGAAGAGGCGAATCATCCTGACTCATGGAAGTTCCCTCCTCGCCGTGGACCAGATGTGACTTTGAGTATATCTGCCCTGACAGGCACAGGCAGGGCTGGGAGTCACTTCATCAAGAAAATGCCAGCCATGCTTTCAGGACAGATGTAACACTAGGTGTAAGAGATCCAGGGAAAGCCTAATTAAGAGCCATGTGCCTGGCAGGCGTGGTGGGAACCTCATGAAACTGCCTGGGCATTGCTAACCGGAGCCTTCCCTGCCTACATGTTTCTGACCTCAGTTTTATGTGTTCCTATGGTTAATCCCATGTGTTGATTGACAGGGCCACAGGGTGCCTGATGTCGGTCAAGTGTCACTCTAGGTATGTGTTTGAGTGGTTTCTGGGTGAGATGGCTTTGAAGTGGGAGGCAGGGTGGCAGGTCCTCCCCATGGTGGGTGGGCCGCCTCTGCTCATCAGTAAAGGCCTGACTAGAACGCAAGCATGCGCTCCCCTTGAATAAGGATTGCCGACTGCCGTGGGCACTGGCTTCTCTTGCTCTTGAGCAGATCTGTTTGGGGACGGAAGCTCACACACTGTCCTCCAGGCTTCTATCTGGTCAACTGCAGATCACAGGACTGGCCCAAATCCTCATACTCTCTTACACTAAAGTCTTCTGTTCGCACACACAAACACACACTGCTGGCATCGCTTCCCTGAGAGCACTCACTACTCACGTGTTTCTAATTTGGACATTCACGTTTGATTTTGCATGCACTTCTCTTGAATTTGTTTCGTGTCCTCCGTGACTATGTGAAATAGGTGTAGGGCTGATGTGTGCTGTCAGCCAGGTCCCTTCTGTGGCATTTGATGTCTGTCTCCCCCGCCCCCCAGTCTCAAGTGCCCCATAGTACATTGATCCACCAAGGATCCACGTGTTACCCTGAAATGAAATAACATAACCTACCCACACACATAATTTAATCAGAAATCAATTTCATGCCCTAACTATAATATGAAGGTCACTTGAAGGGAAAGCAATTTAAAGCTAAATACATATTTCAGAACACAAAGGCTCAGGAAGGTCTGGCCTGGAAGACTCAGTGAAATGCTTACTTTGTGCCTTCATGGGTGAAGGAAGAGACACAGATATACATGTTCCTAGGCAGCTTCCACCAGAGGTAACTCTCCAGAGCTGGACCCAGCTGTTAGGATGGTCCCCTTACCACATCCTTCCAAACTCACTGTTCCCAGCAGGCTTTGTGTGCAGTTGTGAGCCAGCACAGGCTCTGGGGCTAAGACATGGATAATGGGAATCTTCCCCTAACCTGCTGCCTGAGTAATGCTCCCGTCATCCATGCAAAGAGGTCCAGTGGCCATCAGCCATGCAAAGTGTTCCAGTGGCCATCATCCATGCAAAGTGTTCCAGTGGCCATCATCCATGCAAAGTGTTCCAGTGGCCATCAGCTGTGCAAAGTAGTTCAGTGGCCATCAGCCATGCAAAGAGGTCCAGTGGCCGTCAGCCGTGCAAAGAGGTCCAGTGGCCGTCAGCCGTGCAAAGAGGTCCAGTGGCCATCAGCCGTGCAAAGTGTTCCAGTGGCTATAATACTCATTCCCCCACTAACTGCCAACATCAGCAGCATTGTCCTACTCACGTGGACACAAAATCCCTCACGATCCTCCTGGTTGAACACCAAGCCTGCCTTTTCCTTTTCTCTGGGTGCTTCCTCCTGCATGGTGAGAGGGAGGTCCTGTCCCTCTCCCAACTTCTCATTGTGTTACCATGTGGATGGGGGAGACACAGACTGAGCCATTTCTGTAGCCCCTGGATCCATCTGACCTAAAGGAAAATGGCTCCAGCCAGATGAGAGACTTAGACTCCAAAGTTTCCCCTTCATTCCTAGACTGCCTTGAGACCAGTTCCAGTGGCTAGAATCAGGAGAGTTGACCAGTAACTACTGTCACAACGATTTTCCATCAAAATGAAGAAGCTTGGCATGCTCAGATCTGCAGCTGTAAAGAAAAGTGTCTTCCTAAGAACCAGCCAGCCATGGCGCAAGGCTCCCAACCCTACTTCAGACACTGAAGAGTACCATGGCTGTGGTTTGCACGCCGGCCTTCAGCAGCAGTGTTTTTAGTCCTAGCCTTCCCTTGCACTCTCACCGAAGTTTAACAAATGAATAAGAAGCATTCCTGACATTACAAGGAATACCTGTTTTCTAGATCCTGTGAAGTAGATAACTGGTGCACGGCATAAGATTCACGGGACTGGCTCAGCCATAGATTGATATAATTTTCTTCGGAGAGAAATCACTTATATGCCATGCAGATGACCGCCTCAGATCCCTGCTCTGAGGATCCACACAGGCTGCCCTCTGTGACCCGATCGATCGGGAGCAAGAGAGAGCAAGCCTGTCCTTGACCCCAGACCAAATACCACACGCTCACCTACATACCTATGACCACGCCCAAACGGGTGTGGTCAGTGTCACAGGTGCGGCCGGGTGGATCTCTCACTACAATGCTGCACTTCGTTAACCATCTCTCCAGAGAGCGGTATTAATGTATCATTGCAAGAACTTGGTGAAAGACAAAGCCTTTGCTGCTGACACTGCCCCAAGGAAACATCATCTCCACCCTGACTGGACTGGACTCTGGACCAGTGACAGCTATACACAGGTACGGAAGCGCGGGAAGGATGGAGGCAGCAAGGCCAGCAAGCGGCTGATGCTGCCGCCACTCTGTTTACAGAGTATTTACCTTTGCCTCTCAGAGCTCCACCCAAAGCCCCAAACTGCATCTGTGTCCGTGAAAGCAAATTCATCTTCAGTGCATTGCATATCAGAAGTTTAACCTTTTATTGAGGTATGTGTGCCGGGGCCATCTCACCGCATCCAAGAACACAGTGTTCCTTCCGCAAGGGCGCTAATGAGAGGTAGTGCCAAGCAGTCTCCGGGAAGCACAAGAACCAATGTTTCAACTTCTCAGCCTCACACAGGAGTGGGGAAAGAATCGTAAGGATTTTGCCCATGGTTCCTCTGGTAATAACTAGACATTGTGCAGAAAATGGAGCCAAATCACTGTCCTATGAATGCTGCTTTCAGATGGGAGCCAACTTTCAGAATCTCTCTGATTCTGAAAGGAGGTGTTCCTGTCTACAAGTGGTGTTCTAAAACCGGAGTTGTAAAAGCAAGGTCATCTTCGTCTAGCTCAAGCGTGTGCCTTGAAACTGGCTGAGACCTGCTTTGCCTTGAGCCAGCCCCTAACACCAAGACCTACAAACACAAACCTAAACACGTGGGGCAGCCTATAGCAGCCTGGAGACCGCACAATCCATCCTGCACACGGCAAACAGTATTTTGGAATCCATGCATGTTCCTGAGGAAGGAAAACACAGTGGGAATATTTTAATTTTGCAATAAATGTCTTCACTGCAAAGGTTTCCTCATTAGAGGGTAATTCTTTGGATCTAAACACAGGGAACTAGCTAGGGATGTGTCATGTTCCCCACTAATTTAAGGAGAAAAAAAAATGTAAAAGCGTGAAGCTGTTTCTGGCTCTTCCAGAAATGTGCATATAAGCAGACAAACCAGGGATTCACTTGGCCTATGGATGGGCATCTCGGAGGTGCCTCTCGCTGGTTCATTTAATCCCACAAAACTCCAGATGTTTTAACTAACGACTTCTTCGTACATTTGTCAAGCTCTCCCTTTCTCTTCCAATGGGGGTGGGTGGTAGGGTTGGTGGGATGGGGAGATGGGGGTGGAGATAGAGGGGGTTAGGGGTGTGAAGTATTTCTCCTTGGGCTTCTGCACCAGACAGCTTGGGGTTTTGCAGGGGCTGGCTCTCCGGAGTTGCAGTCTATCTGAAAATACTTTTGTTCCTTGTACCCAAAGGTGTCTTTTCATACCTGAAGTCTGGCGATTTCTTGATAGGTGACCTGCAGACGGATCTTGTTAGTTGGTTCTGAAAACAGATACATCTGTGGAGAACCTGGGACTGAAGGAGGAAAGAGTCTCTTAGTGTTTAGGGAGATCTTTCAAGTCCCACGGAGTCTGTGGATGTCTCGGTGTGGGGCTGCATCCTGGCTCCGAAGAGGCTCTGGTGCTAATTGGAAGCTGTCTTCAGCTTGTAAGCGAGACCCTAGCTACTTTTCTGCACCCTCATCCTGCCCTTATTCCTGGGAGAGGCCATCTTGGCTCTGCTCCCACGATCCCTCTCTTTAAGAAAACTAGAGCTTTTATCCCTGGTTCTGAGATGATCACCAGCGGTGAGCGTGAGCAGGCAAGGACGAGGTGCAACGGGCTGAGCAGAAGCGGCCACGGCTTCAGCGTTGGCTGAGATTCTGAGCTGTGCTGTAGGTGGCCGTGACACAGATGGACGAGTCCTTTGGCTTCTGAGGAACCTGGCAGCGAGGACATGCATGGGTTGACACCCCTGAGAAGTACACCATCAGAGGCCCCCTTTCACAGGGTGGATGGGAGCCAGAAGCCCAGCAGTTCCCTGACCTATCCCCCTTTAAAGACAGAGGCTGTGCCAGGCTCTGCTGTGGCCTTCCCTCCAGCACACTCTTGCTCAGGGGCATACCCCTAGAAACGACACTCGGGATATTCAGAAATGGCCGATACATTGAGCTTTTGCTCAGCCACACGCCATCTGGGAAGCCCTTTGAGTGTCCTAACTCCTGTGTCCTCTGTTCACTCAGCCCTGAGAGGTGGCAATGAATGTTCTTCCTTGGGTAGGGACTGGCAGCAATTCATGCCATTTTCCAGTTGTCACCCCTACTCTGACCAGCCTTGTCTCTGGGTGTACCTGATTCTTCTGCCTCAGGATAGCATCAAGCACTGAGGTCTGGCTTGATTACTTGCTGGACTCAGCTGTACCTGGAGGCAGAACCCTCCTCAGTTTTCCATCACCTGACTCTGCAGACTCCCTGTGCTGTACCCAGCAGCTTAGCAGCTGGCTCCTGTCCTTGCATCTGGGCATGGTTAGCGTATCCATCTCCCATTCATCCAGGGCCCCTGCAGACAAGTTGTCAGGTTCAGCCTGCAGCTCTCAGGTGGGGCTGTGGGTGCTGGTCTCAGGAACACACAAAGTTCTGTCTGCTCAGCCGGTCTCTGCGGCTGTTGCTGGTTCCATAGCTCTCTGTTATAGCATATGCTGCCATAAACATGGAGCCTTGAAAAGACCATCTATTATCTCGTAATTTGGGATGCATTTCATCCCAGCCACACCATCTGCTCAAGGATTCACCAGGCTGCATTCACCTGTGGTGTTGAGGTTTCTTTTTTGGGTTGATGAAAATCAATTTCTTGCATCTGGAGGAAGTGGGTCTGAGTCTCAGACATGCTAATCTCTTGGACCCTGCTTGTCATGGTGGCTTCTTCGAGGCCAGACAAGAACTCTCTGAGGGAAGCCTGCTGTGACACAGACCCACCATGCTCTATTAACTGGATGTCGTTCAGAAGTTCTACCTCCTTTCCACGGATCAGGCCTGGAGCTTGGGCCAATGGGTGTCCCTGAGATTCCTGCTTCGATGGGCACATGAGGCGTCAAGGGAGCACAGCCAGTCCGGTGACATCGCCAGTTCATGGCAGGGTTTGTCAATGGCACTTTTGGAGGGATTGCCAATCCTGGAAGGGTTGGGCATTGGGTAGGGGAGGTCAGCAGAGAGAGAGAGAGAGAGAGAGAGAGAGAGAGAGAGAGAGAGAGAGAGAGAGAGAGAGGGAGGGAGGGAGGGAGGGAGGGAGGGAGGGAGGGAGGGAGAGAGAGAGAGAGAGAGAGAGAGGAAGGGAGGGAGGGAGGGAGGGAGAGAGGGAGGGAGGGAGGGAGAGAGAGAGAGAGAGAGAGAGAGAGAGAGAGAGAGAGAGAGAGAGAGAGAGGGAGGGAGGGAGGATATCCCAGGCTCTTGGGGGTGGAGATACCTGAGTGCTGCCAGAACAAGGCCTGGGTGTTTCTCTGGCAAACCTGGAGGGTGACCAGCTTCACCAGTGCAGCAAGAGAGCTGGACCCCCAACGCATGGACAGGAATGCCAAGTGTCACCGGGGCAGGGTCAGAGCCACAGGGAGACAAAAGCGTACGTGGCATTTTCAAACTGTTCTCCCCTTAGGGCAAAGCCCTGATACCTGATAAGAAAATTCTTAAGGTGGATGAAAACTTGATTCTGGAGCCCCCAGCTTCCCACCCACCCTCCTGCTTCTGTTAGGGGGGATCCAGACCTGCCAGCCCTGTGGCCAGCCAGGATCCCCGTCTTCTCCTGGGGATCCCGGAGGCTGGGAACCAGAACACAGGCTTTGGTTTGGTTTTCTCACCATCCCCATGTGTGACTAAAACCGATTCCTGTCTCTTTCTGGAGGACTGGGTCCTCTGTCTACTTGCTCGTTTCTCTCCAAATCCCAGACCCGGGTTGGTTGGGCCCTAGCTCCCTGGTGCAGTTCTTCAGGAGGCTGTGGTGTCCCGGCAGAGCTGGGTCAGGGGCGTTTCCGTGTGTAGACTGAGGCCCACATGTCCAGGAGTGAAAGTCGGGCAGGAGTGCCCTATGGAGGATGAGATAGCGTGAGAGTGAGGGCACCATGTGCGGAGGGACGGTGACACACAGTCCCTTACCTTGCTGCCATCCCAAAGAGTCAGAAGTGCGGAAAGTGCCCCAGACTCCTGACCCTTAGCTTTCAGGAGAAGACCCCTCCCAGGGTTGCTGATGAGACCTTCTGAGGTGTTTGACGAGGATGCATTCAGAGGCGTTCAGATCCCAAGTACATGCTGTTCTCACTCGGTTTTGGTGGCCACAGACACATCGCTGATCAATGACTCATGTGTCCCTATCACCAATGTTTTTATCCTTTTCACCTGCCACCCAGTTCCATCCACTCTTCCTTCTACATAAAGATCTTCTGGGTGAGAATTTTCTCCTTTATGGGGGAGAATTCTTCCCTTACCTTCTAGACTAGAGGCTGTCCTCTGCCCAAGTTCAAGTTCAACCTGCCAAGGGGCTTAACTTTGAATATAGAATTGTCACTGGCTCATGGGGTGACAGTGAGAACAGAGCCTTCTGTGTTCCTCTCAGGGTAACACTGCAGGTTCCAGCACGAGGTCCGTGAAACAAGCTGGAACCCTCTGAGGGCCCTGGTGTTGTAAGAAAAGCAGTGTTCCAGAGAAAGGTGCCTTGCGGCAGAGTTCAAGCATAAAGGTTTTATATTAGGGAAAAGGATCATAAAAGGGGAAAAGGAAGAGGGGAGAACGGCCTTCAGAGACAGGAGCAGTGGGAGAGAGGACAAAGGGAAGGGGGGAGAGGAAAGGGGCAGAGAGAGAGGGAGAGAGGGAGGGAGACAGGAAGAGGGAGAGGGAGGGAGAGAGAGAGAGAGGGAGAGGGAGAGATAGAGAGGGAGAGAGAGAGAGAGAGTAAAGATAGGGAAAGGGGGAGAACAGACAGAGAGAGGGGGGATCGGAGGCAGGCAGGACACTTTTGAAAGCAAACATTCTGAATTTGCACAGGTGGTGCTCTTAGTGACTGCAGCTGAGGGCACATCCTGTCAGAACGCCAAGAACAGTCCAGTACAGATGCCTGAGCACTAATACCTGGGTCCATGTTCCTGTGTCCCTGGCGAAGATTCCTCAGTTTCCCCCACCATACTGCTTCATCTTCTCAGAAGCAGGGATGGCTGAGAACTGAGACCTGGGTCAGGAGGATTGGGGTAAGACCGGCCACTTTGCCTTTGCAGTGACTGTTTCTTAGGCTGTGTCCCCAAGGGAACCTGACTGTCAACCAGCCCCAAGCAGCCACTGTGATGTGGGCTGTTGGCCTGAGGACCCCAAGTAATGACCCCCATTGGGTCACCTTTCCCTGGCCCTTGTCACCCCCTCCCATTCCAAAAGCCCCACCCTGCTCTCCACCGGCCGGGAATGTGGCCATTGGTTGCCAGGCACAGCTATCTGGACACCGCTGGGTACGCAGCAAGCATGCTGAGGCAGCTTTGATCAGTGCAATGAAAGGAAGGAGGAATGGGAGATGGACTGCCTCCCCTCCGTCTGGAATGAGGTTTGAGCAGAGGAGATCCCGGGAGCATGACGATGAGACAGGCTCGGGGCTGACCTCCATCCTACAGAAGAAGGCAGAGCCACGGTGGAGGAAAGATGTGTCCTTCCCTGGGCCACTGTGTGACCCAAAGACTGCGTCCACGCTTCCAGAGGGGCCTCATGAGGGGACTTGTGTTCAGTGCGTTCTCTGCTTCAGCGTCTCCTCTTGCAGCTGAGTAATCCTGTCGGAAAGAATGACACAGACAAACCTCTGTTATCTCATCGGACAATCCTGTCTTGGGGGGATTTCCCTCCACCCCCGACATGCCTCTCCTTTCAGAGCCAGAGAGCTATGATTGAGTCTCTCCACTCACAATGACCAATCCAGGGAGGCTGAAGGGACTCAGGCTGAGAGAGAAAATTAAGCAATCACAGCTCTGGGGCTCCCCAGGCAATCCCTGCTGCCCTGGAGTGCTCTTCCAGTTTTCATGTGTGCCCTGCTTCTTAATGAAGTCCTTTCTTGGGCAAACTGCCTAGAAACTTTGGTGGGAAGCCCGACCCTAGAAACTTCCTTAATTAGAAATAATGTAATTAATAATGGTGCCCCAAACTGCTAATCTTTAAGCTCTGGCTTAAAACAAAAAAAACGATATTCAGGAGGAAGGGTTAATTTTTTGCTTGCCTGGAAAGGCTGTGTGCTGGTGTCTTAGGAGGCAAGGGGACTAGGGAGCTGGCACTCGAGGGTGCGTAAGTAATAATATCCAATAAGTAAATAACAACGGGTCTGGGGAGGCGGGTTAGTGAGTAACTACTTGCTGTGCAAGCAAACAGGCCTGAGCATGGGGTTCTCTGCACCCACACAGAAGCCAGGCATGGAAGATGTTTGTGAGCAGGGCACTGGTGCTTGGGGGGTGACGTGGGGGACAGAAGCGTGTAGACCTCAGGAGTTAACTGCCATCTGCTCTAGCCGAATCAGTAAGCTCCAGGTTCACAGAGAGACCGTGTAGAAACAAAAGACACGGGAAAACACCTGATGGCCGCCTCTGTCCTCTACATACACATGTACACATAATCAATCACCCACAGTGCGAGCATGCATGTATGTGCATGCATACACATACACACACAGACACAGAGACACATAGATAAACAAAACAGATTGTTTCAAAATCTAGAGAGCAATTAACACAAAAGGATGACCAGACATCTAAATTTGAACCGAGGGCATGTGGCGTTGGGACTCTCTGGATACCCTTCAAATGCATTCATTGTTCTCGTCCAGGGGGAGCCGTGGCAGAGGGCAGGCTGGCTGCAGGGGTCTCTTTCCCTTCTTACATGGGTGGGGACCTATGGCAGAGGATGAGGAGGAAGGGACGTTTCTCTCCTTACAGTGGTAGTCACCAGAGCATATCTACCCTGTGGGCCCCAGGAGTCCCGAGGCTCCTGACAAGGGCCCACAAAGTGCCAGCTCCTCTCATGGCCACACTAAGGCATGAGTCGCCTTCTTCACCGGATTAAAGTTTATGCTGATGTGACAAACACATGGTGAGCAAAGCCGGCTGCTGTGCTCTGGAGGGTGGGGACCTTGAAACAGCGCTGGCCACTGTCAACACCATGCTCTTCACCTGCACCAGTGTCCTCAACTGAAAACCATGGCCAGTGTCCCCCAGAGACTTGCAATGGAGAGGTTCCTCCATCAGATCGTTTCTGTATCGGTACACAGCCCCCTGAAGCCTGGCCTGACTCTTATGTGCTCTGCATGCCACGTTGGCTGTTCTGGGAAAAGTTGGGCGAGGGCAGCCATGAGATGAAGTGCTTTGTGTTTGAGAATGACTGTTCTCTAAGAAGGGATGATTCCTAAACCATGGTTATTCAGACCTGAACACTCACCGGCCTTTCCTCTGAAACGAATTAGGTTAAGTCTTCCTCACAGATGACATTGAACAAAGCAAGCATCTCCCAGGACTCATAGAGGGGGCAGAGCTGAGCTCTGTGCCCAGGCCTGTGCAGGGAGCTCTCTTGGGGGGGCAAATGGCGGAGGAACTTGCCGGGGAAGTGTGCTGCAGCGACTGGAGCCAGGCGGTCAGGGTCAACTGTAGGGCTGATGGGACTTATGCTGCCTGTGCTGTGAGTAGACTAGGGCAGAACTTCGTGTCTGGGGAACTCCTTCCCCACACCCTTTCCCCAGGCCTAATCACAGGAAAGCTATCTTGAGAAATACTGGATTTATAAAATAGCAGACTGGTATGCCCTGTCCAGGTCACCACAAAACAAGGGAAAGCAGTGGGTTAGAGCCCCAGGACAGGGGATGGTTTCCTGCATGGGGATGGAGGCTGAATAAAAATAAAGGATGGGGGCCAGTGAAGATGCCTGCTGGAGAGTAGGAAGACCCGAGTTTGATCCTTGGGCCCCACGTGATGGAGGAAAAGTATTGACTCCTGAAAGTTGTCCTCTGACTTCTACACATACAGTGTTGCACATGCATACACACACACACACACACACACACACACACACACACACACACACACACACACACACACACAATTATAATAAACAATTTAAATGGTGAGAATGATGGTATATGTTTGTAACCCAGGACTAGGAAAGGAAGACAAGGAGATGTCAAGTTGGACACCAAATCTAGTTTAAAAAACATGATTCCATCTTAAAACAAGCAAAAAGAAACAGAACTGTATCCAAGTAAGGCTGGAATTAAATAGAACAATGTATCAGTGTGATTTTAACAACTGTCCTGCTTACAAAAAATGTCAGCAGCAAGGGGACTCTGTGCCAGATGTGGAGCCCCAAGCTCTCTTCAAATCCACCAATCTCGTGTATCTATCAGGCTTCTGAATTAAAAGGATTACAAAGTATAAAAGGGAAGCCAGGTGTAACGTTCCCAGCGATTTTGGAAGCTGAGGCAGAAGGGTTGTCTGAGCTGAAGGACTGGAGATCAGCCTGGGCAACATAATGAGACTAAGTTTCAAAATAATAAATAAAAATTAGGTGTAGCTCAGTGGTAGGGGCTTGCCTAGTACCCACAAGGCCCTAGTTTCATTCTCAAGCACCTTGGAAAATGAAAGTGAAGAATTAAATAAACAAATAGCAAAGTAAGCCTGTCACTCAAAGCTTAATTAAATCTTGTTCCTAATTTCAGAATAGAAGCTGGAAAACTTATTTGTGTACTAGTTTTGCTTGGCATCCCCCCTCCCAGAACTCACAGACTCTCCTGATGAGATGTGCTCTACAAACCCATGATACATAGTTGTCCCATGATAGATAATCTGTATAATTTAGTGCACAAATGTTTCCCAAATGGCCAGCATGGGCTAAAGAGATGCTTCAGTTCAAGGTTGGTCTGTAGGCTTTCATTTAACACGGTGTGGAAGGGTCAGGGAAGAAGCTTTACTCCCACAGTCATATAACCTGTAAGAAATCCCCACCCCAGTTTGGGGTGCACTCGAGAAAGAATTCCCATGTTGATGGTAAAGATACCCAAAGTCAATTAAAACCCAGCTCCCGTTGCCACCTGCATATTCCAGTGAGGTTTTAATTATGCATACACATGTGTGTGTGTGGGGGGGGTTAGGCATGTGCACATGTGAGTGCAGGTGACCAAGGAAGATGATATGGGTGTCCGGGAGATTCTGACAATGCTGGAGGATGTGAGAAGCCCAATGCAGGTGCTGGTAACTCCAGTTGTCTGCAAGAACAGCAAGCACTTGTGTGTGTGTGTGTGTGTGTGTGTGTGTGTGTGTGTGTGTGTGTGTGTGTATATGTGTGTGTGTTAGGATCTTTCACTAAACCGGAACTCTCTAATATTTGTAAATAGGCTAGACTAGCTGGCCAACAAGCCCTGGGGGTCCTCTCATCTGTGATGGAAGCACAGGCTTCACCACACCTGGCATTTTTCATGGGTGCTGGAGTTTGCACTCAGGCCCTCATGTTTGCTGACTGATCTCTCTCCAGCAGCTATGTTTATTTACATGTACACACATATAGTTATGGGTAGTAGCATATGTACTTACATGTTTATGTATTATTGCACATATTTACATATGTTGATTCTATGGTTGCATATATCTATTACATGTTTACATGGTATTTCTGTTACCCCCCCCCCTCTCTCTCTCTCTGTGTGTGTGTGTGTGTGTGTGGTGTGTGGACAGAATCCAAGACCTTGGGTGTGGCAATCAAGTGCTCATTAGCCCGTCATCTACCAGTCACGTTTGCTTGTTTGTTAATTCTGCCTTGTTTTGGTCTCATTGTGAGGTCCCAGTAGGTAGGACAGGGTCTCAGGTGACTGGTATCTCACTTGGCCTAAGTGTCTTCATAAATAAATGCCCATTGACCTGAGTTAGGTTGGGGTAGAGTGTCTGCCACTGTTTTAATAGTATATTATCAGAATAATGTACTTTCCCCTCTTCCAACAGGAAATGCAGCGAACACACAGCTCTGGGGCCTATCCTATCCCCAGAACCACAAAACAGGTACTGACAGCAACACAGCTCAACATGCAATTGAGGCACATACACATGTAATAAGAATATGCAAATTCCGGATAAATATGCAGCAAGAATATGCAAATGACACATGAATAAACATGCAAGCATGCAGAACTGAAGACCCTATGCTGGAAGCAGCTGGGTGGGGCCGCAGCAGGTGCTTTGTGGGAGTAGGCACAGGTGTGTGTCCGGAAGAGACAGTAAGTGTCCTAGAAGGAGGCACAGGTGTCCTCTTGAGGACTTGAGATGCGTGTGTGGCTGGGCACATTCAAAGCTGATGAGTTTTCATTGTGGATAATCAGTTTAACTATGGGGTGGTTAAAGAAAGAGTAACTCACAGCGAGCTTGGGCTAAGGGCTTTGGCACAGGTGTGCCCTTCTCTGTCTCTGTCTCTGTCTCTCTGTCTCTCTGTTTCTCTTTGTGTGTCTCTCTGTCTCTCACATGTGTGTCTGTACATGTGATGTAGCTGTGTAAGGGTGCTCACCAGTGTCCTCCAAGGTGAAATGCTGTACAAAGAACAGAGCAGATGAGAACTGGCCTGGAGACTTGTGTGCCTGCATCAGCAGGAGCATCATCTCCTTCCCTGGCCTGGATCTGCTCAAAGCCAGACCAAGGGTCTGGACACAGATCTGAGCTGTGAGACTTCTGTGCTTTCTTCTTGGGTGTCTGTTTCCTTCATGGAACTGTAAACATGTGTGGACAAAGAGTAACCAAGATGGTTTCACAAGGACAGTTATGGAGAAAGAGGGAATTTCTGGAGAAAGCAAACCCTGCACCTGTGCCCTTGGAATCAGGAGACCCTGCACCCATGCTCTCAGCATCAGGAGACCCTGTGCCCATGTGCTTGGTATTAGGAGACCCTGCACCCATGTGCTTGGTATTAGGAGACCCTGTGCCCATGTGCTTGGTATTAGGAGACCCTGCACCCATGTGCTTGGTATTAGGAGACCCTGTGCCCATGTGCTTGGTATTAGGAGACCATGCACCCATGCCCTTAGTATCAGGAGATTCTGTGTCCATCCCCTTGGCATCTTGAGGACTGATAGAAAGGGAATTCTTCTTGCTGAGAGGAGCAGCAAGGCCAAGAGTACGCCTTTGGGCCTTAGAGTCCATCTACTGGCTGTTCTTGCAGGAGGGCAGAGTCCAAAGTCTTTTCAGAGGACAGAGATGCTCATCTGTGAGGGCCAGCAGTAAGCGCGTACCACTGCTGTGGATGGTGAAGGCAACGAAGGCGATGAGAACAGCTGTAACACCAGTGGGCTTTTGTTTTGTAATTGCAAACAATGGGCATTTGAAGAATTTGTGTCTAACCTTGAGAGCATGCACAAGTATTTGGGAACCTTCTTCAGGAAGCTGAGGGAGACAGAGACTTCTGTATTGCAGCTGTTTCTGGCCAGCTCAGGCTGTCAACTCCAGCTACAATGTTAGAACCCTGAGCCCTGTCCTGTAGGGGCTTGTGGGAGGGTGACAGACTTGGAAGTGAGCATCGGTAGGATAAAACTGATACCCCATCATTCTGCCCCCTTGAGGGGTCAGACAAATAGTTCTCACGTCACAGCAGGCATGTTTCACCCCCACATTCTAACCTGTGCTCTCTCCATTCAGGTTACCGAGTCTAGTTGGACAGTTTGGGATTGTAGGTGTGGGGCGGTGACATCAGTCTCCAAACGTCTGCTCCTTCCTCTCTAGGAGGGAGAGCAAGACAGCTGTCCATCTGTAGACATTCTTCTGCATGCTGGGCAAGGATTGATGACATCTTTTTTTTTCCTTTTACCAGAGAAGGGGTTCTTCCCTAGGAACCTCTGGGAAATTGCAGTGGTAAGAATTTTGTTACAGGGTCACTTCTACTGCTCAGAGATGGAATTATTGAGTTCATTTCCAAGGTGCAGAATATACCCGAAATATGGTAAGATTACAGGCACCTTGGAGCATCTGTAAGACTCAGACAGACTGCCATTGGTAGAGACCATCTTGAACTGTATAGTAGCTACCAAGTCAACTTGGGCTACAGAGTAAGACATTGTCTCAAATAAAAGAAAGAATGGATGTTTGATGAAAGAGAGAAAGAAAAATCCCAGGAGACTGCAGGGAAGGTGGGTGTGTGGGGGAGAGAAGGAAAGCTTCATGGGTAGATTTGTGGGTAATGTGAGGAATGCCTAAGTGGAGAGAAACATTGGTGGGGATGCCGGAGGGTGATGAATAGAGGGATAGATAAAAGGATGGCTGCGTGGGAGGTCTATTACATTTTGATGGGTGTAGCTGACATTTGTGGATAGATAGGGGAATATGAGCATAGATGAGTAGGTGGATGGATGGATGGGTGGGTGGGTGGATGGATGGATGGATGGAATGGAATGGAATGGATGGATGGATGGATGGATGGTTGGGATGGATGGATGGAATGGAATGGATGGATGGAATGGAATGGATGGGTGGATGGATGGATGGGTGGGTGGATGGATGGGATGGATGGGTGGAATGGATGGATGGATGGATGGAGTCCCTTTCCCTTCTGACATTCCCACCTTCCTCCATCTGTTATGCTAAACCCTTGCTATTCGGGACCCTAAGAGGGTTGAGCCTGAGGGACCACCACCCCAGATGTCATGCATCTGACTTGGGAAAGTCAGCAAAAGAAGGAAAGCCCAATCCATCAAAGTGTGTGACAAAGGATGGAGGATCTGTACCCAGAGCACCCTTGAGGGACAGCATGCCAAGCTGGCTCTCATCTGCTTGTTTGCCACTCCCCTGAGGTGCCATCTAAAGCCTAGACACCAGGCACAGCCAAGGAGCCCCACGTATTGGTAGAGGTGGGGGGCAGGGCTCACCCTAGTCCAAGTGTTTGGGGTTAATTGTTGACAGGATTCATGCCCACTGGATAAAATTAGTCATACCTGCCACAGGCTGGGACCACACTACAAGCCGTGTGTGTTCTGAGAGCTACTGTCTCTCTAGGGGACCCATGTGGACACTTTGAAGAAGCAGGGGCTAAAACCATCTGTTTACAGAGAATAACTCAGCTGAGGAAGAAACTCGCTCAACATCCCACACTGTAAATGATCGGGGGTCAAGTTCAGACATTCCCTCTCTGAGCCCGCAATCATAGCCATTCTACCAAATCCTTCCAAGAACGAGCGAGGTCCACCTCACGGTGTCTCAGGGACCTCAGACGTCTGTGATGAGCTCTCATTAGATGCCTCATAGGAACAAGCTGCTGAGAATGCTCTGGTTGTGCCCTGCAGAGTATGAGATGCTGAGGACCTTTGTATCTTGTTGCCATGGATACCACTCCCCCTCCTCAGGTAGAAATATTTTCTGTATGCTGCCTGGAAAATAGTAACTCACTTTTATCAGCCAATTACTTTAAAGACAAAGCTTTTCTTTATTACAGGGAAAGGAAAGTCAGAAGAAAAACAAAACAAACAAAAAAAAAAAAACAACAAAGAACAATAAACTCAAACCAAACTCCAAATCAGCATGCTCTCAGGCATCATTCTCAGTGCATAGATAATTTAATCCTAAGGCAGTTCTCTCTTGCAGGAAAACACCTGAGTGTAGATTTACAGGAAAGTTCAGAATGGATTTGGTGATGCTACAAAATCCCCCCCCCCCACCTATGGACAGGAGGACAAGTCCTGGGTGTCCTTCTGACAGGAACTTAAGTTCTCATCCTGGGAGGCCCAACAACAGCTGTATGAGAAGGCTTTGAGCACAAGTCAGGACCAGTGGACAGGGAGTCAGGACCAGTGGACGGGAGTCAGGACCAGTGGACAGGGAGTCAGGACCAGTGGACGGGAGTCAGGACCAGTGACGGGGAGTCAGGACCAGTGGACGGGGAGTCAGGACCAGTGGACGGGAGTCAGGACCAGTGGATGGGGAGTCAGGACCAGTGGATGGGGAGTCAGGACCAGTGGACGGAGAGTCAGGACCAGTGGACGGGGAGTCAGGACCAGTGGATGGGGAGTCAGGACCAGTGGATGGGGAGTCAGGACCAGTGGATGGGGAGTCAGGACCAGTGGACGGAGAGTCAGGACCAGTGGACGGGGAGTCAGGACCAGTGGATGGGGAGTCAGGACCAGTGAACGGGGAGTCAGGACCAGTGGACGGGGAGTCAGGACATGACTTCACTGATGGACCAGTTCCAGAAGCATATTTAGGAGGCTGCATGGTGCTGTGTTCTGCAAAGTGCTCGTATTCCAAGCAAAAGGAGCAGGGTTAGACCATAACCCATGTCAGAATACTGGATGTGGTGGTGAGCACCTGTCATCCCAGGGCTGGGGAGAGAGTGATGGGCAGATCCTCAGGACTCAATGTACAGCCAATAGAATATAAGTGGTGAGCTGCAGGTCAACGACAGACTCTCTTAAAGGAGGTGGATAGTGTTTTCGTGCATAATGACACAGGAGGTTGTCCTCTGGCCTCTACATGCATCTACGTGTGGGCACTGGTATACCAAACATGCATGCACAAATACAGGCACATATACATGCACACACACACACACACACACACACACACACACACACACACACACACACTGAAGTCATTGTGCCAACCAGCTGCTACGATCCAAGATGGCTGGCTGAGCAAGAGAATGATCTAGAAGACACCAGACAAGAAGCTAGGCTCATATTCCCCAAATTGTTTCCCAAAGGACCTGGTGAGGTTCTGAGCCTGGGTGTCTGAGGAGCTGCTGGCTTAGAAATAATATTTTATGAAGATATAATTAATAAAAAACTCAAAAAATAAAATAAAATAGCAATCCAGAATTAAAAAAAAAAGATACAATTTCAGTGCAGGAAAATTCAGCCTTGCTAGTATGCAGTTCTGTGTGAGTTTTGACAAATGCATTCTGTCATGTCACCATCCCCATAAGAACTCAGAGCCTCTTCTCACCTGCGCCCCTGGCAATTTGGCTCTGTTCCTGCCTCCCCCACCTTGCCTGCTCTTGGATGTCCAGTAAAGAGAGTGCTGCAAGGCTCAAGGCCCAGAGCCTGGCTTCTGCCAGTAGCAGAGACTGCTGGGACTCGCCCACCTCGCCCACCTGAATCAGGAGCTCCCTCCTTTCACCGTCATCAGTCTGTCTAGCCGCTCCCCAGTGGTGAGACCCGGTGATGCACCCGTAACATGTGGCGTGCGTTTCTGTACACAGATAGTTTCACGTGTGCCTGCTGAATGGATTGCAGGTTAAAGAGCAGGCTTGGTTTCATAGGAAAGCAGTACAGCCCTACTTCACTCCAGGAGTGGGCCCTGTGGTTCACTCACACCAGCACTCCTCCTGTGGTGGCTGCTTTGGGCTTCATCTCCCTGCTTTCACGTTTAAAGGACGAAGCTGGCAGCATCAGGAACCAGATAGACCCAAGGCTTTCTCAGAGGAACCAGTGACAGGACAGAGGCAACTGTCCTTCTGTGACTTTTGCCCGGAAACGAATTCAGAAAGGCCATTCTTTGTAATGCTGACTCCATTGCCTCTGCAGGAGTCAAGGTTGTGACTTCTAGGGACCTGACTCCTCCCCACGGGCTGTGGTTATCATCCGCAAGGTAGATGCGTCTGAGGAATCCTGCATTCTCTTTGCCATAATTGTCTGGTTTAGCTCTCTGCTGATCTTGACAATTTCCCCCTTTGCAAATTGTGCACACACACACACACACACACACACACACACACACACACACACACACACACACATATATATGTATATGTTTCACTTAAACTTGCTTGGCATGAATAACCAGTTTGTCCAAGACTTCCTGGTCCCTAATGTTGCTTTTATCTCCCTTATTTCTCTTTACTTTTTCATCCTTGATCCTTTGTTTTGACCCCTCACCCTTAGGACCCAAATTCCTGTTGATCTGGGACACTTCACCATCTGTGTGAAGACTATGGAGTTTTAATGATCCCATTGCATGGATATTACAAGTATTGAAGTGATGCTTATTATCTAAAACACAAGCAAACAAACATAATACCCACTAGGATCTCTTTTGGTTTCAAGAACTGCAATCTTTATACTTGGACAGAAGATTAAAAATGTGCTCTAACACTAAGTGTTGAAAGTGAGTCCTAGAAATAATCCTGCATGGGACAGAACATTGTGGAGCCTGGAATGATCTCCCTGGAGAGGGAGGATTGGGGCAGCCATAGAAATGTGACAAAGGACTGTAATGATAGTTCAGCCCTTACAAACGTAAAAGCCTTAGTTCAGTTCTCTAGAACAGAACCCACAGGGATAAAATGGGGTGTGGTGAGGCTTAGAACACCACTCCCAGGGTTCACTGACCTGCCAGCCAGTCAAGTTCAATGAGAGACCTTTAAAAGATGGTCAGCTCCTGAGGTACAAGGACAGGGCTGTCCCCTTTCCTCCATGCACACACTTCCTCCTGCACACACACAAACACACACTCCCCACCTCCCACACACACTCAAGGGAGGCAACTGCAAATGAGCAGATGAGCTTACAAAGAGATAGGGAAGGGGATGCCAGCTTAAAAAGGTACATGAGGGACAGCATGCTGAGGTATGGAGCCGGCCTGCAGGAGCAGAAGGCTGGCATCACAGCCAGGGTGTGATAGAGACTATGGGGCTTAGGAAGGACGGGAGGGGGAGTTATGGTGGCTACTACCTCAAGAAGCAGATCTTGGCCTTGATATTTCAGAGATCTGATTTCTCCAAGTCCTGCTCTAATTTTGGCTCCAGAGTAGCTAAGGTCACTGGGGAACTCAGAAGAGGTACTTTTCAAGTAAAGATCTTGCTGTTAGGTTTGACTGGAGGCAGGCATCACATCAATCCATCCAGAAACTCCCAACATTGCATCAGAGAAATCAGCTCATACACTGTTGAGATGCCAGGCAAGAAATGCAGAGTAATCCAAAGAAGAGGACCACTGGGGGCCTCTCTTAAATATTTTAGGTGTGTGTGTGTCTATCTGTCTGTCTGTCTGTCTGTCTGTCTGTCTGTCTGTCTGTCTGTCTGTCTGTCTGTCTGTGTCTCTGTCTGTCTTCATTTGGGTGTATGTGGTAAGTACAGGTGCCTCCAGAGGCCGGGTACATTGGGTCTCCCTGGAGCTAGAGTTACAGGAGACCGTGAGTTGCCTGGCCTCTTCCTTAAGAGCAGAATGTTCTTAACTGTGGCATCATCTCTCCAGCCACAGAATGTCTTAATCAAGTGCCTTAAGAGCCACATGCAGCCATGTCTGGAGGCCCACATCCAGAGTTCCAGCACAGCCACATCTGGCGACCCACACCCGGAGTCCCAGCATCTGGGGAGTGGAGGCAGGAGGATCACGGGTTGAGGCTGAGCTGTGCTGTGAGTTGGAAGCAACAGCTTGTCTCAACAAATCACAACAAACAGACAAAAAGGAACCATCAGCCCACTCGCCTGGGTTGTGACCACTTCTCAAGTCCCTTAAACACCTCCTACTTAGCTTCCTTTATTGAACAGGAAATCTATCCCATCATCGATCAGATTGCTGCAGAAACACAGCTGCCGTCCCATCGACATGGAAACGAAATCTATTTGCTAAGACTAAACCCACGGTCTGTCGAACGACCAAATCCCCTGGGTTCTCCTAGAATGGGGTGGCACGTGGAAAGTCCACAGCAGGGTTTGCCGCTCTTAAAGCTAGCGTGTTACCTTTGGTTTCCTGGCCTCATCTTAGAGAATTATAGGACAGAACCGAACCATGGCTTCTTGTTCTTGTTGGCTACTCTCCCTGGAGAGTAGCTGAGGTCTCTCCAGTCTGTCTATCCGTCATGTGGCAGCCTAAAGTGAGGGTGATATTTGATATCTGCCTTGATTTCTCCTGTGTAAGAGTGCCACCATGCCTCAGTGCAGACAGCCTGCTGCCACGCCAGTGTTTCTGGAGAAGCCGTGCTCAGTGGCATCTGCAGAGTTACAGGAAAGGGACCTGGCAGATTGAATGGGTGATACTGGTTTTCAAAAGCTTCAGCCCACGCAGGCACATTGCCAGGGGGAGCAGAAGATCATGGTCACTGAGAAGCATCCACACCCTCCAACCCTCCCTTCTCTGGGAAGACCTGGCATCAGCATTTAAGAGTGGGCATACCTGTCATCCAGTCAGCAGAGTGACAACATGCTAGGCAACCAGTTAGCACCCTGCTGGCTTTTCTCTGCTGCAGAGGCTCCTTCAGAACGAGTTAAGACGAGGTTTGACCCTTCAGGGGTCAGCATGGTGGTTTAGTTTATATTGTCAGCTTGGTTCCATCTGGAATCAACCAGGAGACGCATTTGTGGTGTCTGTGACAGTGTTTCCAGGAAGGGTTGACTGAGAGGGAAAACTGTCTCCTGGAGTGAGCACCTCCGGCCGGGGCCCACATACAAAGCCGTCCAGCAATAAACAACAGGGCAGCTTGCCTTCTGCCCCTCACATCGCTCCCGTGAGTGTATCTATTGTATTGTTGCTGCATTAGAACCCAACGTCTTCAGACTTGGACATGGACGGAAGGCCAGAGGCTCTCCAGGAATCCTCCAGGCCTTCATCGCTGATTGGGATTGCTGGTGTATCCAGCCTCACGGTCTCTCCAGTGTACAGAGAGCCATTGTTGGTCTACCCATACCATACCCTGTATGCCCCCACACAAACTCATGCACGCACACACACACACACGTACACACATGTGCATATACACAGACAGACACACAGACACACACACACAGACATATACACACACATGCACACACACTCACACACACGTACACACATGTGCATATACACAGACAGGCACACAGACACACACTCACACACACGTACACACATGTGCATACACACACACATCACTCACATGCACTCACATGCACACACACTCACACACACGTACACACATGTGCATATACACAGACAGGCACCCAGACACACACACACACATACACACATGTGCATACACACACAGATACACACACATGTACACACACTCACACACACGTACACACATGTGCATATACACAGACAGACAGACACGACACACACACACACACACACACACACACACACACACACACACACACACCACACTCCACCAGTTCTATTCTCTGGAGACTCCTGGCTAATGCACTCACACATGGATCTGAGGGGCTCTGTAACTTGGTCCCGTTGTTTCACTAAGATCAACTTTGAGAGGCTACGCTGCCCCACGTTGGCTCCATGTCTCCCTGCATCACATGATCATCCATGTGCAAAACACCTTCCAGGTGACCCTTAGACCCCAGCCCAGCACACTGCAGCCCATAGGCCACAGACACACAACCTCATCTTACAAATAAAATTGTGTTTCGACAGAGGAATGCCTGTGGCTGCATTGGCCAAGGGGAACAGCTATGATAAAAACATCTGGTATCTGATTCTGAGATATTTATTGTCTCTGGCATCTACAGCAGAGAGTCACATCCCCGTGACAAATGCAAACTATCCTCAATGACCTCTAATGCTTGGGGTCAGTGACTAGAGGGAGACAATGTAGGACTCTCTCTGAGCAGGTAGAGTGTCTCTCTGTCTTATCTCTCAGGCACCTGTCCACCATGGATCACATCTGCTCTGCCTGCCGGTGATTTTTCCAGCTACAACCATGAACTTGGTGTAGTGAGGAGTGAGGGGCTGTGGCAGCTCACCCGTGCCTTAATGGAGCTCCAGAGGAACCAGGGAACTCTGGGTGCTCTGGACCCCACCTCCTGACTTTCATGGGGTGGGGACAGCTGTGACTTTAATAATTTGTGCAGAGAAGCCACGTGAAGCTGGAGGCAGGCACAGTCCCTGAGCTGAAGGCAGTGGTTTAGCTGGCATCTGTTCCTTCTCCTCCTGGTAATGGTGGCCCCACAGCCTCTGTCCCTGAGAAACCAGGCTTAGCTGGGGGAAAGATGGAGTCTAGAGGTCACAAGTTCAGAAATTAGTCCTTGTTCACATTCCTCCTGGCTCTTTAGTTCGCTGTACTCACTGAAGCGAGACATCCCATGGGGGGGGCATGCGGCCCCCAAACACCATGTTCGTTTATGTTCCAGGGAGTCAGGCCAGTGACTCAGAGACTGACGTCATCAGCAAGCTCTTGGGCCCAGGCATCACTCTGTGGGGTCACACTTTTAGGGCTGGACCGGTTTGGGGGCGTTGGTGACACTTGCCCTGATGCTCTGCTCCTCCATCCCTGAATGCAGGGAAGAGCCCAGACCAGAAGAAGAAATAGTCTTTCCTGCACTGGGTGTCTGAGAGGGGAAGGTTTGGGAGGAAGAGTGGGCTGTAAGGAGAGCTGGCTCCTCATTCACTGTGTCTGGAATCCACCAGACCTGCAACACATGGCAGCTACACTCAGTGCCAGTGTGTGTGCGGGCGTGCGTGCATGCCTGCGTGTATGTGAGTGTGTGTGTGAGTGTGTGTGTATGTGTGAGTGTGTGTGTATGTGTGAGTGTGTGTGTATGTGTGAGTGTGAGTGTGTGTGTGTGTTGCGTGCATGTATGTGCGTGAGTGTGTGTATGTGTGTATGTGTGTGTGAGTGTGTGTGTGAGTGTGTATGAGTGTGTGTGAGTGTGTGTGAGTGTGTGTCTGTGTGTTTGTGTGTATGCGTGTATGCGTGTGAGCATATGTGTCTGTGTGTGTGTATGTGAGTGTGTGTGTGTGTGTGCGCGCGCGCGCGTGCTCATGGCACACATGGATATCTGTGTTTATGGCTATGTCTATGCCTGGATGCTGACTCTCATCCTCTCTGTATCCTCTCTGTATCCCGCCTGTGTACCTCATCCTTATCGTCTCCCCTCCTCTCCTTCCCCTCACCCCCTCACCCTGCCTGTGTCTGATCCTCCTCTGTCCTATCCCACACCCTTCATATCCATCTCATCTCTGTGGCTTGCTCAGAACCATGTCTGTAGGCAGCCACATGACCTCTGTATTCTGTAGTCAAGCCTGTGTCACGTCACTAGCCTCACCATAGTCACACGGTATTCATTTGCCACCTTTGTCTATACCTGGGCCATTGTTACCAAGCACCTAGCACCAGGGGGCCCCCATTTCTGCGATGGACACAACCTGGAGGTCAGGTTCGGAACGTGCCATCATGTTAGATAACCACCCAGCTTCTCTCTGTCCTTTGCTGTCACAGGGAGTAGGGTGTGCTGAGGTGCCCACTCTTGGGTGTGATGGCGTCTCAGGGAACAGTTCTCAGCAGAAGACAGCTGCAGGCAGATATGGGGACAGAGCCTAGGAATGGCATGGAGTCCCTCGGGCCGGGCAGGGGATTGAGTTTGTGGAGGGCTTAACTCTTTTGTCCCTGTTGGACCACAAGGAGAGGTGCCTGTCTGTGTGGAGAATCGAAGGTTGGTCTGCAGAGTGTCCGTCCATCTGTCTTCATAATCAAACACCATCAAGAAGTCACTGACATTCCAATGACACCCAAACTCCTCAAGGTTGTGACCTGGCATATAGGTCCTTGTGAGTTTAAACCTGGACTCCCTCACATATTTGCAGCCCACCTTTTAGAACACAGAGACCTTCACAAGGGACCCTGGGAAAGTGTGAGTTCTGTTAGAGGAAAGCATTCCCTTTCAGTGAAATCGGAGCACAGCGGAGGCCCCTCTGTTTCTGGAATTGCTGGAGGAAGCCGAGCTCACACCAGGCCCAATTATGATACTTGGTTAATGAGACATTTCCAGCCTGCGAGGCACATTTACTTTGGGGACCGGTTTTAACCTGTAAATTAAATGAAGAGAAGCCCCTGTGATCTTAGCTCAGGACCTAGAGCGCCTGGTGCTGCCCTCTCCCAGGACAACCTCACATCACCTCCAGACATGTTGGGAGGGTGAGTGCAGACGCCCTGAGCCTGAGTGCTGCTCGCTTCCTCTCTTCCTCCAGGCCCTCCTCTCTGTCTCGTCCCTGTTTCTTGGGCTTCCATTCTTCACTAGGCACTGAGTTATTTGATAATTTGTTTTCACAATCAAGCTGAATGCAAAACTGGGTTGGAGGTATCACAAGGTTCCCCATCTTCAAGCGCAAACATTCACAGGCATAGCGTTCACACTGGAGCCAAGCGGAGGCGTCATAGACTATGAGAAGGTTTGAAGTCAGGGTTGAAAGCCCTGGGTGTCGAGGGTTTCCAGCCACTGCCCCAGTTGTCTTAGAGATTGGTTTATAGAATTTTTCACAAGATGGTGGGTCCTCCCACTTCCTTTCCTGGGGCTGAACAATCGGTGTGGGGGAGGTGGGAGACCATAAGCTCTACATGTCACCCCCGGACTGCCCTGTGGGAATGGCCTCCTGCAGGCCGAGAATGGGGGCTGATGTAGTGCGTGCTCCCCAAATCTCCAGGGCATCTGCTTCTTTAGGAAAGAAGTAGGTCTCAAACAACAGGCTGAGGCAGACTTTCAGGCAGGTAGCCTTGGAGGCGTGTGTGTGTGTGTGTGTGTGTGTGTGTGTGTGTGTGTGTGAAATGTGTGTGTGTCTGTGTGTGTGAAGTGTGTGTGTGTCTGTGTGTATGTGCTTGTGTGTGTGTGTGTGCTTGTGTGTGTGAGTGTCTATGTGTCTGTGTGTGTGCTTGTGTGTGTGAGTGTGCATGTGTGTGTGTGTGTGTGTGAGTGTGTGTGTGTCTGTGTGTATGTGCTTGTGTGTGTGTGTGTGCTTGTGTGTGTGAGTGTCTATGTGTCTGTGTGTGTGCTTGTGTGTGTGAGTGTGCATGTGTGTGTGTGTGTGTGTGTGTGAAGTGTGGATGTGTGTATAGTGTGTGGATGTGTATCTGATGTGTTTGTGTGTTACTCTGTTTATGATGTGTGTGTTATGTATGTGCGTGTGTGTTTGTGTTGTATGTGTGTAGTGTGTGTTTGTGTGCATGTGTTTATGTGATCCGTGTGTGATGTTTTTGTGTATGTGTGTATTGGTGGTGATCTAGGGACAGCAGACAGTGGGAAAGGAGACAAGAAGAAGCCGGAAGCTGGGGTGGGTGAGCTAGAGAGTAGGACAATGTGTGGTCCCACTGCGGACTGTTGGGTGCGGGAGAACACTCTGTGTCACTAGCTGGTAAGGCACTTGCAAATTTGTCATCGATTGCTGCCTAGCAGTGATGAGAGGCTGCCTGACAGTTCTGCTTTGGAGTGACCAGGACCTAGGTCTGGGGAGGAGAGGGTAGAGGCTGACAGTTCCTCTGTCCCGTCTCTGTCTAATTGTGTCCCTTTAGGATTTATCACATACAATGCAATGTGGTGGCTGGCCACACTCTGTGCCCTGCCCCCACTACCATCCGAAGCCATCCAGACTGGCTGTGGCATGTGGTTCAAGAGTTCCTCCTAGAAAACCACAGCCGGGGCTGTAAACCTGGAGTCTGCCAGGTCTGCCTTCTGCTGGGACTCAGCTACGGCCACGAGAGAGAAGAGGAAAGAATTGAAGGGGAGAGGGGAAGGGAGGGGGGTGAGAGGGAGGGAGGCCATGAGCTGCTGTTGAGCTGTGCTCATTGGAAGGCTAAACGTCAGGTCAGAAGTAGGTATCTGCCTTTGAGCTCAACGCAGCCATGCTCTTAAGCTAAGCCGGGACCTGAACAGCAAAGCACCGAGAGAGAGAGAGAGAGAGAGAGAGAGAGAGAGAGAGAGAGAGAGAGAGAGAGAGAGAGAGAGAGAGAGAGACAGAGACAGAGAGAGAGAGAGAGAGAGAGGGAGAGAGAGAGAGAGAGAGAGGACATGGAGGGGATGGAACAGCCCAGTTGTCCCCACAGCCTCAGAGAGTTGGAGGTGATGTGCCCAAGGAGCCCCTGTGGCTTCTGGATACCCGGATTTGGTTGCTTTGCTGAAGGTATTTTTCCTAGGGAGCTTGGCAGGGGACACAAGTTCAAGAGACATTTCCAGCATGCAGAGATGATCAATCGTCTGATTTCCATCACTTCTGTGACAGTGCGCTCAGCCCACAGCCTCCTGTTCCATTTGTGTCCAGCGGTGTCTTGAAGCATTGTGCTTGTGTGCTCGTTATTGTGTGACCCCTGGGATGCATTGTCCTCTGTCATATTTAACTTGGCTCTGAGGCACTTACAGTCCCCCAAGAAATAGGACATGGGGAGAAAAGGGGCATTAGTGGTAGGCTGGGGATGGCCTGGAGGGCTGAGTGAGAGGCTGGATATGCAGAGTGAAAGGCTGGAGCTCGGGCTCTTGTCATGTGATCCTTATCGATGACTGAGGGTTATGATGGCCAGAGTATCCAGTCTGCATGCAAACATCACAGAGACTACAATATACCACATAAATCTAGGATGGGATAGCGTCGCTGTTTCACAGGTCTGCTCAGGATCATAGATCTACTGATGCTGGGAACAGGTTTAGAACTCCTGACCTTGGATTCAGGAGAAGTGGGAAGGCTCAGAGCTGGGCAGGAGACAGAGAAACTCCTGAATGACAAGTTGGTTGGAGCTGGTTCAGAGGTACTCCAGACTGCAGCGGAGCACAGCCCTGACCTGTCTGGGGACATATTTTTTTTTGCTACTACTTTGCATTCTGGGTATTTGGGAATTCCACAGGAGACAGGTGCCTGGCCATCTGTTCTTCAGAGGAGGCCACCCCTAGCTTCTGTGACATCCAAAGCCAAGGACTTGGACGTGCTGGAGGCAGAGGTGCTCCTGGGTGGGGAGGGAGAGTGAAGCCTCACTCTGCCCTCTCCAGACCCCTCTCCCCTTAGCTCGGTTTATTTGCTGCTCCCCTCTCTCTCTCTCTCTCTCTCTCTCTCTCTCTCTCTCTCTCTCTCTCTCTCTCTCTCTCTCTCTCCCTCTCTCTCTCTCTCTCTCTCTCTCTCACTGCTATGGAACCTCAGGGCCCTGACTGGGCTTGACCATGGTCTCCAGGACAGCCACATCCTCGGTTTAGGGAGGCAATCCCGGATGCTGACATTGAGACGATATCCCTGCGGCCACTTGACACCTTCATCCCCTCTGGACCTTTACGTGGCTATTCTGTCACCTTTACTCCACCCAAGATGCTCTCCTGCGTCAGTGCTACCCCAGTGCCCGTCTTTTCCGCACCTCTTCCCATGCTACCTCCTCCTCTTCCTGTTGACTTGTGTCTGGACTGCGTGAACAATGTGGACAAGTCCCTGTCATAGGCCACACTCATCAAGTGTCTTCTTTCCCGGGATGAGGGCAGCATTGGAGCACTGAGTTTCCAGCACCTACTGACCTGGAGACAAATGCTATCTGTGGTGATTCTCCTGCAGCATGGAGGGAAAGCACTTGAGGTCTTCACTCTGCTCTTGAGATTTGGGGAAGATGGAACTCTCAAGGGCCGAGGAACGCCAGGTCCCAATGAGGCTGAGAGGTAAGCCTGGCTTCTGTGGGAGACAGACAGGAATTGTCCTGTAGCCCTGCACATCCTTCCAGTTGCCTCAACAAAAATGTGCCTGATGTCTGGTGATGATTCTGCCAGTTCTCTGCATGAACCTAGGACTCTGGGGACAGGACACACTCTTCTGACACGAAGCCCCAGAAGTCCCTTTGGGCTGGCTTGCAAAGCTATTGGCATCCAGTGGTGTCCAGAGCTGACTGAGGCAACAGTCAACGATCCCCAACCCCTGGATGACTAACTTTCTGAAGAATGCCACCAAATTGCCTCCATTGTTTCATTGTTGTGACCCAATAAATACCTGTTAAGGAACTTGAGGTAGAAGGCAACTCATTCTGTGTCCCGGTTTGGCAGAATATAGGCCATCATGGTGGGGAAGGTATGTCAGCAGGAGCATGAGGTGGCTGGCCACATGGCCTCTGCAATCAGGAAGCAGAGAGCAGATAGGAAGTCAGGCTATAAAACCCCAAGGCCTGCCTCCAATGACTCACTTCCTCTGCCAGGGCTCCATCTTCCAAAGGTTCCATAATCTCCCAAAACAAGGCTATGGTCTGGGCACTTCATGTTCAAATAAATGAGGCCATGGAGGGACATTTCAATTCACAGTACTTCACCCGAGGTGACAGTTGTATTGGCCCAACTGGAGTGCCACAACTGGGGCCATATCTGCAGCTGCTGGAGTGGCACGCCCTTTACTGTGTGGTCATTCCTTCCCCATCCATCTGGGAAGATGATGGATCCGCCACGGTGTGAAAACAAGACATGAAGTGTGGTTAGCACTTCAGTTCATTAGCAGAGTGAGACTTTTGCAGAGGCCAGAGAAGAGGGTCAAATTCCGGCTTCCCTGACATCTTTAATTTGAGTGTTCTTAGGAATGTCATCTGGCTGAGCACTGGTCCACTGCCAGGAAGAAAGTTCTCAAGGTTATGTCAAACATCCCTGAAAACGATCTCAGCTTTGAAAGGAACTCAGGAAGTCACCATGGAATCATGGGCTGGCCCCACTGAAGGTCATCAAGAAGGAGAGAAGGGGACACAGATTCCAGAGGAAATTAGATGTCATCAAGTTCAATTTTAACACTGCAGTAAAATATGGGGGGGGATGGGCCTGCTTTATTAATTATGTACCACTTTCAAAGTTATCTCTAAAGGAAATTGTTTGATAGATGGTAAATTAAGCAAAACTGCCCTATAAATTTGGATTAAATCTTACATTGCTTTTAATATTTATTATAGCACCGTGAATCACATTTTTACAAACCGCAATACAATTTCAGTAGAGGCTTTAGAATGTGTCTGTATTATTATCATTATTATTATTATTATTATCATTATTATTATTATTATTATTATTATTATTATTATTATCCACTGAAGCCTTCCTTTAAAAGATGGAATTGGTTGCATTTTTCTTTGACATAAAACCCATCCCATCTCACGGACCACGCTTGTTGGTGGTTGCTCCCTTTCTAGGGACTCCCGCTAAAATGACATCCCATAAGAATCATGTTTGCAAGCTTATTCCCTCCTGATGTATTTTGCAGATTTAGAGAAAGTTGTCTAGAAGGCTAAGGCTCCAGCGTGTGGTGGTGCAGAGAGCAGAGAGGAGGAAGGCCTTCCTGCTCGAGAACTCAGAGCGGGGAAGGGTCCGAGACCACACACCTAGCCACACTGGTGGCTGTCTAACTAAGACCCCAGCTGACAGGCCCAGCCCAGGAGACACGTGCAGATACTTGTGAGGCTCATGCAGCTCCCTGTGGAGAGGTGTGTCTCAATTAGAACCTTGTCACTCAGCTCTATGCTCATATTAATGAAGCCAAGCCGCTGTAATATAATTTATACTGATAAATTGTCCTGTACTGTTTGTGCTTGTTGAGCGATGACTCTGAGGTCAAGATGTGCCTGTCTCCACCCTGCCCCCAGACTCAAACATGTTGATTTCAAGTGTCATCCAAAACTCTGTCCTGGTCAGGCTGGCCCCAGCTCTGTGGTGTGAAATAAGGAGAACAGAATACAGCTAAAGGCATAAGAAAACATTGCACCCTTGAGAGCAGCTAAAAGGTAAACCATTCACACTGTTCTTTATCCCACAGAATAAGAATGCCTGCAGTGGGATTGGAGGCCAGGAGCTTGCCCATGGAGCACGAACTCCAGCTGGACCGTTTCCGTGGGGCGTTCCAGCCACTCCTGCTGCGTGTTGTAAGCCCTGGCCTGGTGGTGTTTTGCATTTCTGTCTGTGGGTTCTGTTACTTTTCAGTCATTGTCTTTACTTTTGCTCACTATGTGTTTAATAAAACCACTTATTCTAGAGTGTAAATAATTCTGTTGCAGATTATTTCCCACCTAGAGCAGTCTAGGTGGATGGGCCAGGCACAAAGAACAGGAAAATAGGGGCAGAGAGCAGCCAGAGGAAGTGTACAGCTTAGTAAGACGGTTGGGGTGAAATGGCACCTGGAGCGGTTTGAGAAGGACCTGCACAGGCAGTTTGGATTCCCCTTACCTGCCCCCACACCTGTGGTGCACTTCCACTTGGCCAAGTGACCCTGGAGACCCCTGACCTTTCCTCGTGGGTGACAGGAGTCTGGGCACCACATCAGGCTGGCGGCTGTGTGCTTCCATGGGAAGGAAGATTTTTAGGGTGGCTGAAGCTACACTTGAGGAGGACACACAGGCTTGGGGGATGTGGAATCAAAGGGCTGCAGGAGCGGATGGGGAGGTTGCAGGAGCTGTTGGGACTGTGGGGAGACACCATAGGTAGTCCAACTGAAGAAGGAGGACTTGCCAGGCACAGCATCAGACTAGGGGAAGCCCAGAGGCCGCTGGCCATGGTGCTGAAGACAGGCCAGGTTTGAGCAGGAAGAAAGACACAGGGAGGCTGATACTGGCAACCTGCCTCATACCCAGCCACTGCTTCTCAGACCTCACCACCAGAGCCCGTCAGCTCTTCCCAGGCCCACTCCCAAACAGCTGGTGATGTAGAATGTCCATGATAAGGTCAGGAATGGGATAAAGACAACCTAGGTTTGTCCTTGCCATCTGGAAACTGTGCCAGTCCCAGAAGTTTGCTGTCTTAGAATGATGCTCTGGTTCAGAATGTGAGGGCTCACAGTCTGTTTGGGGCAGCAGAGGCAATGCCAAGAGGCAGCGGAAGGGAATGAGCAAGGCAGCAAGGGAGGCGGGCCGTCTTTGGAGGACGGGCTAACTTTTGAGAGCACACTGTGCATGCAGGCTGGGTGGCTCGATCTGGGAGCTCACATTTGACAGTGAGACTCTGCAGAGCAGCAATCCAGAGAGACTGGAACCCTAAGACAGTGCTGGAGTGGATCTAGGGTCACCAGTAAGAAATTACATAATGAGAGGCGACTATTCACATACAGAAATGCGAATGGATAAGCTGCATGGTTACTACTAGACACAGTTACTACACACCCAGGATGTCTTGCACTGCCCATAATTAATGGGCCCCCAATACAAGGAAGAAGGAGTAGTGGAAAGCACTAGGGTGAGGGCAGAGGATGTGCCAGAGGAGCCTAAGACTCCACGGGTGCCAGAGAATGAGCAAATGCTCAAAAGACAAAACCTGCATAAAGCCCCACCCTGCTGGGTGCATCTGGCAGGACACAGGCACCCACTGAAGCCCACCCTGATGGGTACAGCTGGCAGGACACAGGTACTGACCATAACAGCCCCAAAGAGCCAAACCACAATAGCATAACTTTAAGACAAACCAAGGAGGCCCAGGCAAGAGGCCAGGCAGACACATCCCCAAAGGGAGGGAGGAAGATTTAAGAGTTGTGGAGAGCAAGCTCTCTGAGGGTTTGCTTTGGGCAGCTGGAACCCCTGATTTGGATACAGCATGCCTCCATACAGGTGAATCTGGAACATCGGAGGGAGACATGACTATTCTGGAAAATACAGCCCTTCACCCCAAATTTCTCGTCTTTCTGAGAACCATGGCATTTTGTTGAGAAAAAGCCGGTCTGCAGCTAGGCTCTCTTGAGACCCCAGGGGTGACCTTTCAATTGTGTAGTCACTGCAGTTCACTGTAGAAAAAGCCTCTCGCTAGCTAGGCCCTGTAAAACAGGAGCAGGGACAACTCAAAGGGGTGAGGTGCCTGCAGGGAAGATGTGGTAATTAGTCTGGGAGGTCCTGCCATTCCCTGACTCCCACAAGGAAACAGGGCAACTGGTTCCTGGGGGAGGGGGTGCAGGTGTTGATGGGTGGGGCTCTCCTGTCCCCAGGCCTGAGTTGGAAGGGCTGAGGGCAAGGCCAGCTGTCTGTAACTGGAGCTCAGGGTTCTTTCAAACCCCTGGGAGAGAGCTGAACAGTGTGGATTTGACACGGACATGACAGCACGGTGTCTACAGGATGTAATTTGGGTCACATTTTCTCAATGGGTATGCTGGTACGGAGGAGAAAAAGAAAAAGAAAAAAAAAATGGCCTGGTTATTCTCTGAAAGCTCTTCCCTGTGGATATTTCAGAAAACAGAACCATCCTTCTCTGCATGAGGAGGGGCAGAGACACAGCAGTCAGTTCCTCCCTCACATATGCAAGTGTCCTCCCTCCCCACACATGCAGGATTTCTCCCCCACACATGCAGGATTCCTCCCCCACACATGCAGGAGTCCTCCCCACACATGCAGGATTCCTCCCCCACACATGCAGGAGTCCTCCCCCACACATGCAGGATTCCTCCCCCACACATGCAGGATTCCTCCCCCACACATGCAGGAGTCCTCCCCACACATGCAGGAGTCCTCCCTCCCACACATGCAGGAGTCCTCCCCACACATGCAGGAGTCCTCCCCACACATGCAGGAGTCCTCCCTCCCCACACATGCAGGCGTTCTCCCTTCTACACACATGCAGGATTCCTCCCCACACATGCAGGATTCCTCCCCCACACATGCAGGAGTCCTCCCCACACATGCAGGAGTCCTCCCCACACATGCAGGAGTCCTCCCCCACACATGCAGGAGTCCTCCCTCCCACACATGCAGGAGTCCTCCCCCACACATGCAGGAGTCCTCCCCACACATGCAGGAGTCCTCCCCACACATGCAGGAGTCCTCCCCCACACATGCAGGAGTCCTCCCACCCCCACACATGCAGGAGTCCTCCCTCCCCCACACATGCAGGAGTCCTCCCACCCCCACACATGCAGGAGTCCTCCCCACACATGCAGGCGTCCTCCACACACATACAGGAGTCCTCCCCACACATGCAGGAGTCCTCCCCACACACACATGCAGGCGTCCCACACACACATGCAGGCGTCCTCCACACACATGCAGAAGTCCTCCCACACACACATGCAGGCGTGTACAGGGGTCCCTGTCACCCTGTCTCAGGGGCTACAGTGCGACTGAGTTGTGCCTTCCCACAGATGTGTATTTGAATGCATTTATCAGGGATTTATGGGAAGAAATTTTAAAGATAATAAAGTGTTGCATGTGCCCCCATGAGAGTGCCCCGTTCCCCAGCCATTCCCTATGATTTCAGTTTCCCAGCCTATACGTCATAGGTGATGGCCTGAGGTGGATGTAGCATTGTTGTTTATGATGATGATGATGATGATGATGATGATGATGATGATGATGATGATGATGATGATGATGACCATGGTTTGGGGGACAGGATCTCACTCTGTAACTCAGGCTGGACTGGAACTCACTACATAGCCGAGGCTGATTTCACACTCGTGGTTCTTCTGCATCAGCGCCCTGGGTGCTGGGATTCCAGGCATGTGCCGCTCTTCTGGGTCTGAAGTTGGTGACGGAAGTTAGCACTTCCTCCCAGGGTGGCCTTGCTTCCTCGGGACTTGTCTGGGGAAAACCTCCGAGTGTGGAGTGTGAGCATGTCTCTCCTGCCTCTTCTGGGCTGATGTGGTTTCTCAGACTTGCCTCGTTTATGGTGGCCCTGGCAGCACTGAGACGTACCGGACAGGAGCTGTTTTAGAATGGCTTTCAATCCCACGCTGTCCTTCATCTCGTTGCTCAGGCTGGCATTGATGGCCTGGAGACGGAAGACAGCAGAGGCGCTGGGCCAGGCTCCTCACATCCCACCTGCCCCTGGCAATGGCCTGGCTTGCTGCTGCCGGTCTGGATCTGGATCGCCTGCTGGGACAGATGTTTTATGTTAACTGCACCATTGCCTTTCCTTGTCCCCACACTCTCTGGAAAGAACTGGCCCACACGCCCCACATCTACAGAGTTAAAAATTGGCTTTTACTTTCTTGTCAGTTTATTATCTAGGATTTTTTCTTCTCTACATAGCGTTGTTTCTTCTCTGTGTTATTTACTTAGCCATCCATTCATACACCTTACTTTTGTTCAAATTGAAAACTGATTTGGAATTCTATATCCAACTTCAAGATTTACTCTAAAGCCACACAATCATGACAGAGGATATTGACGAGATGTAGATGTGTAAATCAATGCAACAGATCGGGGGCCCAGAAATAGACCCCCCCCAAGCAGTCCAGCCATCTTTGCTAATTTCATGGCCAAACAACAGTCTCTTCGGCATGTGGCAATGGGGTGACTGGATATCCACAAACCAAAGGTGTCCACACAGACCGTACCTCATGATATTAATGCCACATGTACCCTAGGGTTAGAAATGAAGGCATTTCTACAAATCCTAGAGAGGAATGAAGGATAAAGTTAAGATGTTCTTGGGTTTGGCAATGGGGGCTGTGATACAACACCAAATGCAGGATCAATGAAATACAATAACAGGCAATTTATACTTCACTGAAATAAGAGGCTTTGTTTCTCAGTACTGAAAGTTCAGAAATTGAAAGCAGCCACAGGTGGGAGAGGCACTTGGAGCCCTCCCCTGGTAAGGAACTTCTCTCAGACATGTGCAAAGAACTCTTAAATCCAAAACCAGAAAGAACCCACCTGCAGTGCAGCAGAAAGTTCCACACTAGATACATAGCACAGAAGGTGTGCAGACAGTTTCCACATATAAAAGTTCCAGGATGGCACCATATAGTCAGAGATTTTGTAAATAGGCTGGAAGGTTCTCACCAGACCAGACAGGATCTTCCTTCCAGCTCAGTCAGATCCGTCGGACAAACCGAAGGTATACATCACAGAAGAAAGCTGCTTAGGCTACCTGTGAGCAATGGGAGGAACCTAGAATGTTCCAGTACGTGCGTCTGAGGAGCAAGGTGAGTGACTCACCTGACAAACCCAGTGCAAACACTTCAGCCATAAGAGAGACGTACAGAGCCTGGGCTGTCCAAGGCCTGACCGATGGTTCCTGTCTTAAACAGTTGCTACTATCAGAATATTGCATCCAAGCACAACGCTCAATTATACTTGAAACCTCCAACAAGAATGAAGGAAGGACTGGGCCCCCCCAAGGCTGGTCTGGAGGATGGTTTTCTGCATATGGTGACATCAGTACCAACTCATTACAGGCTTCATAGATCAATGCAGGTACCATTAAAACATACCCGTCTGCATGATACACAGCTTCCTTTGTCAGCTTAGGTGATTCAAAATAGTGATGGCAGCAAGCAAACCTGGCTCCTTGAGTTTCCAAGGATACCTATGACCAGGGCTGGGTTCTTCAGAACTGCGTTTATTCTGGGTCTGGGGAATAAAATGGATACAATGAAGCTGGATTATCCTATGCTGGAAAATGATGAGGTACTCAACACAGAGGCACAAAAGCCTACCACAACAACACACAAATCGATGAATGGGGCTTGGAAAAGGTACAGGAGCCAACAGATAATCTCAGAGCCAAAGGTAGACTGAGGTGAAGGACAGAATAAGAGAACTGGGCTAAAGCTCAAGTGATAAATGCCCCTGGATGCAGAGAATTCATTAACTAGTGAATGAAGGAATGCATAAAGGAGAAAAGGCAAATAATGCTTGTAGGGAAACACCTCACTCCTTAGGTGTTAGTGGTGCACATTAGAAAGGAGTCAATACCATGGAGGAAAAACCGGACAGAAGCCATGTCAGCCAGGCACCCACAGTCACCATAGACAGTAGTCACGTGGGTGTCATGGTGTCTCAGGAACTAAATGGTGACAAGAGAATCTTGCATTTGTGAGCTTTGACCCCAAACCGGACACTCAACCCAACCATGAGAACAACTATTATACCAACGTCAGTAAAAGGCCACCTGTTACAGCAGGTTCTTCCCGCCAGCTGCAGCAGGTCCTGCCGCCATGGTCCCGCCACCACGTGAGCCCCAAATAACACTCAGAGACTCTGTATTTGATACAATCCTGTTGGCCAGTTACCATTATTGTTTATGGGCTAGCTCTGTCTTAATTATTAACCCATTTCTACTTATCTAAGTATTTCCACGTGGCCGTCTTATGCTGGAGCCACGGCGGGCATCTTCCTTCTCCATGCCCTACATCTTGACTCCTCCCTACTACTTCCTCTTTCCTCCTCCTGGTCTCCTAGCCCCGCCTATCTCGTTTCCTATTGGCCACAGAGCTTTATTAACCAGTATGAGAAACATATATACAGAATAACATCTCCCATCAGCCACCCCACGTGTATTCAGCCAACACATATACATTTTGTGTTTGGAAGGGTCTGAGATAAGGTTCAAGCTGGCAGGACCCAGAGTGTGTGGCAGGGTGTGGCCTTTGCAGGAGCCTGGTGCAGGGACAAGAATTTGTGTACTAAAGAAATCGGCAAAGTGTCAATTTTAAAGAAGTATCGGTGTATTACAGTCTAAAACCTTTCTTTATAAACAAAAGAAAGTCTATAAAATTGATCTATCTTAGGTAGTTATGGTCGACATTGCAGGTGTGGTTTTTTTTTACACATGGAAATTATGATTATTATCCGTGCAATGAATACACATAGAATGCAGTATACACATGACACATCTCTATAAATAGAGGAGAGAATGTGAAAAGATTCAGACCCATGTTCAGCTACTAAAATACACATACAAAATATTTTGGGGTGCTCATTTGGGTTGCAGGAGTCTGTGGAAGCCAGCATGGCTGTGCATGCATGTGGGAGCCTGAGACGGATCACTGCCTTCCCAGATCGCCCTCTACCTTAGTTTTTGAGGCAGAATCTCTCTCTGAACCTGCAACTCACTGACACAGCTAGACTGGCTGGCCTCTGTGCTTCAGGAGTTTGTGGCCTCTTCTGCCTAGTGCTGGGGTTGTAAATGCGAGCCACCATTCCCGACTTTTATGTGGGTACTAGGGCTGGAACTGAGATCTTAACCTATGACCTTGCTCTCCAACCCCCAAATTATCTTTGAGCTGTGTCTGGTTAAATACGCGAACACAGGATTTACAGATACACAGAGATAATTGCACACCTCTTAGAAACTTGTGAAGTTCCTTCAGCTCTCTCTCTCTCTCTCTCTCTCTCTCTCTCTCTCTCTCTCTCTCTCTCCCTCTCCTTGTCCTCTCTGTATACATGTGCCACCATACATATGTAGCGGTGGCCATGGGACCTAGACCCTCTCCTTCTGCCCTGTGGGCTCTGGGGATCAAACTCAGGATGTCTTCACCTCCGGGTCATCACACCAGCCCTTCACCTGTGTTTTTTGAGACAAGTTCACTCACTGAACTGAAGCTCACCGATTCAGCCTGGTTGACTGTTGAACCAGCTTCAGAGATCTCTCTGCCCCGTCTGAGTTTCCTAAGGCTGGAGTTACAGATGTAAAGTGCCATGCCTAGCAAGCTCCAGATATCCAAACTCAGATCTCCCCGCTTGCATGGCAGGCACCTGGCCTGCTGAGCTGTGCCCCAGCTCTTCTGTGTGTTTTATTTGTGCCTGGAAGTCCTGCCTTCCCCAGGTGTGTGACCCATCTGAATGTGCTCAGGTGGTTGCGTCCAGCCATGAAGTCCCAGTGCCCAGTGCAGAGCCCGACAAGAGCCTGCAACTGATAGACTCCTCCCCTCGCTCTCGCTCATCAGGGAATTGTCAGACACCATGTGTTCTGGGCACTTGGCATAGTCAGGACACACCGCCAGAGGCTGTCAGAGATGGAGTTAGATTTCTTCTTATGGAAGCATATGTACAGATGAGCAATATCTTTGAACCATGCCACAGTTAATAAAGTGTGACGACCACCAAGAGTTCTAGAGAACTCTTGCGCCACACACCCTGGTAATGGCATGCATGCAGCCATCTCTACGGTAGAACAATCAGGCATTCGGCGCATGCTGGGCCCTCCAATAGAGTGAATGGTTCTGATAATGACGTTGTTATAAATAACTCACACTAATCAGAAGAGAAATTGCCATGAATTATTGACGATCCTCTCAGAGGCCAGGAAGGGAAGGAAAATCCTCCCAGATTTGACTTTCCCTGCTCTTCCAGTCAGGGAGGGGCAGTGGCCGAGTGATGCTGAGAAACTTGCCCTGCAGTGCACTCTCACACCCTACACCGTCCCTGTCAGTCAGCTCCCTGACTCAACTCTATGCTGGCTCCCAGGCCAGCTCTGATTCCACAGATGGGCCCTGGTGCTTTTCCGTCCTTACACTTGTAGGAAGTACTTCTTGAGGTCAACCCTAATATCTATTAGTGTGTGAGGTACAGAAAGGGCACTATTTTTGCCTTTACGCAGAATTCTGCCTTCTGGGAAAGTGAGAAATCAATGAATAAACCAAAAAACAAATCTTACTAGTTATATATGCTTATATATGTGCATATACATATCTACATGCACATTCATATATATACATATATATACATTCATATATACACATTCATGTATATATAAATTCATACACATTCATAGATACACATACATGCATATTCATATATACACACATTCATGCATACATTCATATACATATATACATCTGTGCACACATATACATCCATATATATACATTCATACATATGCATACATTCACGTTTACATACACATTCATAAATCGTACATTCATATGCACCTATACATGTCAGTGATCACGGACTATCCTCTTTGGGTCTTTTCTCTGTTGACATTCCTGTCCCTGGGTGACATTCCACATCTCCTGAGTGCTATTCAGCCCCACTCCATCCGCCCCTCTCTCTGGCCCCTGGGATCCATCATGGTGTCTTCTCTTGCTCATTTCATTGGATGTCTCACTGTCCATCCAGAGTCCGTGTCACCTTTAGCACCAGACTGTTGGCTGTTATCTGGCCAACAGTCTGACAAGGGCTGGCCCTTGTCTGACAAGCCTCATCTAAACTATAACGTCCTTTCACTCTATGGCAGGGATGGAAACAGCCCGCTGTGCCTCTGTCCACTCTGGCCCTGAGCTGTGCGGCTGTGTGGCAGAACCACAGACTGCATGAACTTACAGTCACTTTGCCTTGGACAATGAAAACTGAAGGGTCCAGGTCTGATTTTGCACACTTTTAATCCTAGCCCTTGGGAAGCAGAGGCATGAAGATCTCCGTGAGTTCAAGGCCAGCCTGGTACACAGAACAAGTTCCAGGCCAGCCGGGGATACATTGAGATCCTGGCTCAAAACAGAAGAGCAGACATGAGAGTGTTGCTGAGCCGGAGCAAGACATGGTGCACAGTTGGACTGCAGTGGGAGAAGACGGCCTCTAGCCTCAAACCACAGGCAGCAGGATCAGGCACAGCTCAGGTAGGGGTGGGTGACTGGAGCAACAACCAGAGAAAGCAGGATTTAGGCAGGCACTTGATGGAGCTGTCCTGTTCAGCACCCTGCGTGGCTGTGCAAGGACTCCCAGATTCTGAAGGAACAGTGTTCACACTGGACGTAGAGTAGAGGCCAAGGAGTAAACGTTCAGACTGCCATGAACTCTCAGCTCAGCCTGGCCACGGCGGCAATGCTCCACACACCCGGCATTATGCAATAACCTCTGTCTGTAGTGTGGTGGGATAGCCCGCCCACCTCTTGCCGGCTGCTGAATGCACATCCACAGAGCCTAGACTACTTCATCTAGGAAGGAGCCTTGGAAAGGAGGAGGCATGGACTCACCTCCCAGATGTACAGAGGAGGCCTTCCAGTGCTTATGGCCCACTGGTTTGCAGAAAGAACAATTAGTGACTCAATATATATATATATATATATATATATATATATATATATATATATATAAAGCCACAGCATGTGTGACCCCTAGAGGCCATCCAACAGGTGACTGCCTCGAACCCCTGAGAAGAGCCATCAGCAGGCACAAATTCCTCGGCCTGTATGTCACAGCCTGTACCAGACTTCCTGGGTGATGCCCTAAAGGGAAAGGCCATTTTGGTGCACAACAACCCCCTATGGTTTCCCAGCCTGTTTCATGGAACTCCATGCACTTCCTGTGTGGGAGGCTGCAGGTCAGGCTGCCCTGACACCAAACACTGTAGCTAATGCGCAACGTTGTCACAAGGCGTGCCCTTCCTAGGTTTCTGTCCATCTTGCTGACAGAAGGCTGGCAGCCGCCTGTGGAGAGGCCCCCCCATTACCGGTGCTTGCTTGAGCCTTTCTTCTGCCTTCCCTGCTCTCAACACAGTGAGAGGCTGCCTTCCTCACAGCTGGGACCCCATCACTGTTGATTTAGCACTGGCTGGGGTGGGGCAGGGTGGAGCACGGTTTCCAGAAATAGCCTGTGTTGTCATAGAAAGTGCAAACCCTACCTTGTCCCCATAGTGACCACACAGGGCTCATTCCCCTTAAACATGTAAATATGCCACCGCTTCTCTGCAGGTGTAGCTGCGAGGCTCATGTCTCTTCAGGCTGACTGCTCAGAGTTGAGGATTTTTGACAAAATATATGAGAAAACAGCCAGAAGAAGGGAGGGGGGAGGAGAGAGCGGGAATAGGCAGAGACGGACAGAGGAGAGGACAGAGAAGGCAATAAAGGAGGCAAGAAGAGGGAGGTAGAGGGAAAGAGGCAGAGACTGGAAGGGGGAGAGAAAGAGGGAGGGGAAGGGAGGAAGGACAAGCAGGGGTGAGGGAGGGACTCCAAGAGGAGCTGAAGTCTAAAGTATCGCATTTCTCTTCCTTGAAAGAGACACCAAAACTGACAGATCCATCCTTTTATTTCCGTATTGGGCTCTCCAGAGCATTCTTATTTAGTAGTAATCTTTTAGAAAAGATAGCGTGTTCAGCAACACACACAAACACCTAACCCACCGGGGAGAGATTTGCTATGGCGGTTTCAGAGATGAAGAGCTGTTTCGTGGCGTTTTGTGAACAAGCCATCTTTAAGAGTTGGAGGCTGTCCCTGTCTTGATGGGAACATTCCCACAGCTCCCAGCTAAAAGCCTGAGCATTTCTCTTTTCCAGGAAGAGACATGGGGGACTGAGGCTCACTCCATTAAAATCCATATGTGGCAGTCCTGGCTTGCAGAGCTGATCCTTAGGAAAGCCTGCCTTTCCTGTCCTTGGGCTGCTCATCTACCAGGTCACAGGCATCTAGGAGTAGATTGTAGGAGCAGGAAATAGGATGGTAAGGCAGCTTCATCATCCTCACCCTCATCTCTATGCCAAGGATGTGGGTCATTAACCAGAGAAGCATCAAATGCTCTTAACTCCCGAGCGATCTCTCCAGCCTCACATACTCACAACTGTGGTGTCTACTAGCGAGCTTTCACATTGCACATGCCCCTGAACACTGCTGCATTGGCTTTCCAGGTCCCTGGACTGCTTTGAAACTACTGCTTCTCACAGCACCTGTGCAATAGCCTTACTGTAAGAGCCTGACGACATTTCCGTGGGTCTGCTCCTGATGCAAAGGCGTGCACACATAGTCTAGTATAACTGATTGCTTTTATGGGAGTCTTACAGACTCTCTGCCAGACTCCATTTGCTCTTCACACTCAGCTAACCCATCTCGGGCAGTCTTCCAAGAGCCTCAGACCTGACTCACTGTTTTAATAACTGCTGATATTTCATGGCATGTTTTTAAATCATTTCATTATTTGACCTGTTTCCGGCTCCTTGATCATCCTAAGTGGGTCTACCCTAAGCATCTTTTCTGTTTATCATTGTGTGCTATGTTTTCATGTCTATAGGATAAAAAGTAGGACTCTTGTCATGAAGGTTATAATTAAAAACACAAAATTTAAATAGATCTTATATGATCCACTTGTACAAAATTCATGATTCATTTTTTTTTTTCATGGAAATGATCACACACATGCTGGGGCCACATCTCAGTAGACTGAATGTTCACCCGGCACAAAGCCCTGGGTTCGGCCTCAGTTCTCTATAAACTGGGTGTGGTGGATCATGTCTGGGATCCCAGCACTCAGAGGCAGAGAGGACCAGTGCTCACTGTCATTCTTGGCTGCACAGTGGGGTTCAAGGCCCAGCTGGGCCATAGGAAACCAAGACTCCAAAGAGAAAGAAAATCAGGGTACTAAACAAGGATACTCATCACCCGTGATTCTGACAGGGACACACAGGCCTGCTGACTCTGTTGGCATCAAGGGCCTCTGTCTTCACTAGCAGATGCCCACCTTCTTGCCATATTTGGTGCCTCATTTGCATTCCGAGGTCACCCCTACCCTCTTCCTGTAAGAGACCAGTCCTAGAGACTTGATGGCTCTCTCATGGCCGAACCCAACCTCGGTGAGCTCACCAGGTGTTTGCTGGATTACCTGGTGGGAGGTAGTTAGCACTGAAGCCACTGGAGACTTTGTGACAGCTGTTGGCAAACAAGAGCATGATATTAGAGAGTGGTTTAGAGAGGGGGGTTGATGTGGGGGCTTTGGAACGGGACCTGAAGAAAGGCCAGTGTGTGTAGAACATAGTGTAAGTGACCAAGAAAGACCTTTGAGGGCTCTGCTTGGCCGTGGTGTCTAGAGAGGACTCTGTACAGGAGGACTCAAGGCAGGGGTGAAGCTGTGACAGGGAGTGAGACACGTGCCCGATACAGAGATACACATCCACCTTTTAGCACAATGTGGGCACTATCTTGTTTTCAGCTATTTAAATCATGGCTGATCAGTAAGCAACACTGGATAGTGTCTCACGAAAGGAGACACTTATCTAGAGAAGTCAGTCAGCAAACAATTTAGTTATAAGTGAATAAAAATATTATAGAAGCTGGAACTATGAAGCAGACCGTTCTGCAGTTAACCCTTACTTACAGAAATAGAGGGTCCCAAATGGTGGGGTATCAAGGCTGGGGAGCAGGGACGGACCAGGATGTCATGCATAAGCTGATGACCTAAGCCAAGCGAATCTACCGGAAAGTACAGCATTTTATACACTGTTTGCCGAGGGAGTATGGGTCAAGGTCAGCAGATGGCGAAGTCAGACAGTGTTGGCAAAGAGAACACAGAACGCCCCAAACACTCTGCCTTATGATCGACAACTACTACATGGGCGTGTGTGTGTGTGTGGGGGGGTGGATCCCAGATCCTCGGCTCCTTCAAGATCATGGCTCTAGCTCCAGATCCGACCTTGCCAGCTCTGATCCTGGGCAAGGACACAGAACCTGTGTTTCCTTTGTCCTTTCGTTGGGACCTCCTAGAAAGCCTTGGACTTGTCTGGCTCCCAACAATCTGTCTCGTAGTAGCTTTGATAATGAGTGAACCAGTGGAACAGATGTTGAGCCAAGTTGAGGCGGTCTTGGCCAGCACTGTAAGCCGCCTGGACCTCCCAGTCTAGGCTGAATTCTTACACCATAGCGTGGTCTTCAGGGTTAGTGATGGGTCAGACCCCGGAGCAGGCTGTAGTGCACCCTAGAGAACTGGAGTCATTTAGAGCAGACTGGGTGTCAGACATTGAACTAATTTACGCTCGGTAACAACAACAAAAGTGTTACTCTTACAGAAGTGTGGGAACTAAGAGGCAGGCTTCTCTGCTACTCTTTGCCAGCAGGTGGGGAGAGGTGAAAAATGAACCGCAAGGCCCTGAGAAGATGGAAGCAAAGGAGGACAACAGACACAGTGTGTCACAACCGCCCGGTACACCTTCCTCCTTGAGACGCGCAGAGGAGTCCACAGACAGCACCAAGAGGATTGTAGAGCGCTATCTGTCTGCATGCGCACACACTCATATGCACACACTCATATATGCACACACTCATATGCACAGTAGAGACTTTCGGGAAAAATAATTTCCTCCTGGTGAAATTTCTAAGATCCACAGTGCCATATGGTCCTTCAGACTGTTTGAATTCGTCATTCTTAATCTCCCGACATTTTTGTACCCCTCAATGACTACGGACAGTGCAATTACTGAGTTTAAATCAACTCATGTCTTTACATTTTGATAATGTATCAGAATTATATCCAAGGAAGTTTGCCAGATGCTATTTCCATCCACTTAAATTTTTTTCCAATCTGATGAGTGAAATAGTTTCGTTACTTGGTTTGAAGTTACATTTTCCTTGACCAGTTTTGATTGATAGCCTACATGTATTTCCTCATTTGTGAGACAGCTGCCTGTGTTTATTGCCCTGATTCCTGTTGGAAACATATGCTAAGGGTGCCAACCCTTTGCTAAGCTTAACATAAATATATTCCTTTAGCGCTTGTAGATTTGAATGTGTGTAAGTGTGAGGCGAAGGCCTTATTTTCATTTAGGTAACGGATTGGTATTTTGTGTTTGACAAACTGCCCCTCTTTGCATCATTATAGTTAAATATAAGTAATTTTTCTCGAACTTCGATAGTCCCCTCTACATTTGAATTTTATGCCATTGTATTTGCCCTATGCAAGGAGTGAGATTTTTTCTTCCTTTTCCTTCTATGCTCCAGCAGACCCATCACCTATCTCAGCAGAAAGACGTTTCCTCTATTAATGCAACTGCTCAGCCATTGGGCTGATTCGTCTGATACCAAGGTGTGTTCTTTTCCCACAGATCTGTCTAGTTTTGTAACTTTGACACTACTCTTCTTTACTGTAAGAAAATGCATAAATGGCATTAAAAAAATATACCCTGACTTTCTTAACAAGGATTAGCACTTCTGCAGTGTACGGTCCACTCACAGAAGTGTGATTGGCAGCACCGTCAGGCACCCTCACTGCAGAGCCACACTGCTCAGCTGCCGTGTGACATGAGAGCACACCCAACAAGACACTTCCATTATATCTTTTTGAAAGTGTTTTCATTTCTGCTCCGGATTCTTCCAGTGAATTGTAGAAGTACTCTTTAAAGCCTTTTCCAGAAAACATTACCTTAAGAAATTGGCTTGGGAATGAACTAACGGGTTGAAGTTACTTTTCAAAAGTATTTAGTGTACCAAATCTAAGAGAGCCCCAGTCTTCATATTAAGCCATCAACAACATGTTGCTGTGTTTAGATATTCTGTGATTATTTCTCCACTGCCCAAATCTCTCAGAGGGTCAAATGTGGCCAACTGTCTGGTTCTTCCTTGTATTCCAAATATCTATCCATCCATGAGAGAGCTCGGTATGTAATCATACATTTGTGTATGCTAAATGGTATGTCTTTATGTTTGTTTTGAGTTCATTGATTTATTTCATGTTTATGGAGCCCTCCCCTGCCCTGGGTGTGTGTACACACTCAGGGTTTCTGGGTTTCCTGTGATGAACGGAGCATATGCCTTTAAAGTGTCCTTAGATGGCTTCTGGAAGGGGTCTGTCACAAGATGAATAATGTTCTCAAAAGATCCACATTTCATAGACCTTCACCACACCTCATAAGTCCTTGCCTCACAATACCGATCAATAGCGTGCTAAAGTCAGGTATAATTAGCGCAGATGAATCGGACTGCAGCAGGATGAGCCCCAATCCCACATGATCAGGGTCCTTCTGCAAGGGAGAATTTAGTGCAGGGACCACGTGATAGATAGGTGATGAAGGTAGACTTTCTGGCAAGCCAAGGGCATTAAAGGCTGAAGGAAAACCACCGGAACCTCCACGGATCTTCCCTCACAGTCTTTCACGGAAACCAACCTGGCAGACACTTGACCTTGGCCCTCTAGCCTCCAGGAACATGAGCCACAATTGTCCATTACTGAGGTTGTCACATCACCGTGGCTATAGAAGACTGACACTGGCCTTGTTTCCACAGTGACAAAGGCTGTTGCCTACTCTGCTTAGGTGGAGGACTTCGGGGACATTTCCACATCCTTTTCAGTCTTCCCAGGGCCAGCCTCCTGCTGGGCCTCCCTTCCTTCCTCAAATGCCAGTTGTTCCCTGCTTCTGTTCCTACCTGCAAAAGCCCCCCGGGGATGCCTGGCTGTAAGTGTGCAAGGTGGAGGAACCCAAGGAGGAATCAGGGTCTCAGGCCTCTCTCAGCTCTCAGTGTGGAACCTGTATTGGCTGTGATAAGATACCAACCTTGTAAAGAAAGGGTTTATTCTGCCTGTAATGCCAGAGAGGGAGTCCCTCCCCCACAGCATGGAACACACGGGAGCAGACAGGGAAGGCACAGCAGTGGGAGCTCGAGCTGGCTGATGACACCCAATCTGCACACGTGGAAAGCAACAGGGACAAGAAGTGGAGTCAGCCCTCACAGCCCACACCCAAGTCCTCAAATAAATACGCAAGTCTACGGGGCACGTTTCTCATTCAAACCAGCACAGCACCTGCAGAATGAATGACACGGTAAGAAACACAGAGACTCAAAGGAAGTGAGTCTCTGTCCGTGTATAAAAATCAAAACATTGATACACCTGTTTATAGAGACGATACGGCTCATTCAATCCATCTTAATCAACCTGAACGTGTTTCTCACGCACCCCAAAAGGTGTTTATCCACACTAATTGGTGTTGCTTCTTTCTCTTGCGTCTCACACAGGATGTGCGCGTCCCTTTGAGTCTGCATGGCCCTTGTGATCTATTTCCCTCCTTTTCACTCTCTCCATGCCTTGATGTGCACTTTCCTGGCAGCTCTTAGCCAACAAGGCGATCTGAGAGTATCAGTGTGTAGCTTTACCTCCCACTTTACCTGGATACAACACTTAAAAAATATGTTAATCATTTCGTGCAACTTTCTGAGCCTCGTTCGTATAAGAGACGCAGCTAGTCTTTAGTCTGAAGGCAATCTAGGTTGAAACCAAGAGGGACCGAAAGAAAAATAAAACCCCTCCGTGTGCATCTGGGTTTTGGGAGAGATGGCTTGCAGGGCTGACGGGCGCTGGGATGGCCGAGGAGGGAATCGTGCTGTGCAGTGGCTGCTGTGACAGAGCAGCACAAATAACCTTCAATAAATCAACTCCCAGAAATGTGCACAGAGAGTCAAACCGATAAATCAAACCCCAGGGCTCCGGGAAGAAATCCCAGCCCATCTTTCTCCTCCAAGGCTCTAGGGACAGCTCCTGTCCAGAGAGGTTGGAACAAGGACACTAACCACAGGCCTGAATGACACAAAGGCCATTCTGTATCTTGGTCACCTGGGGGTGCTAGGCCTGCAGCAGAGCGTCTTGAAGAATGTCAAATGCCAGGCATCACATAAGAGGTCGGCCTTTTGTAAATCATGTTACTGCTGTCCCTGCCTGGAGTGGCTCCTGAGCTCTACTTCTGTGTGGATGTGCCTCTTGTCTCTTTCCAGGTCATATCCATCCACTACTCATCATTGGGTGTCTATATTGGAACCACTCATTCCTCAGTGTTGCCTGCCATGTTTGCTGAGTAGATAACTACCGGAGTTGCAGTTACCAAAGCCATTTTCACCACCATCTCCACCATCGCCATCACTATGGTCTCTTAAGCCACCAACAGAGCCATCAACATCACATGGTCACCGTCATCATTATTGCCATCAGCACCATCATTATCCCCGCTATCTTCCTCATCACCGTTACCAGCTCTAAGGTTACCATCACCATGGTGACAGAATGGCATGGTCACTTTCACCACTGTCACCACAACCACCCTCATAATCAATGCCGTCCAGACACTTATATTGAAGAGCTTTAGCTCATGGATACTAAGCTTTCACAGAAGGTCCTAGGACCACAGGGATCGTTGCAATCCCTCAGCCAGCACCATCAACACCTGCTGAGAGATTAAGGGAATGCTGAGGGTCAGGCTTGATCCCAGCCTACTGCTACCCAGTTGGGATCTGCACAGCTCTGCATAACAGTTGGGATCTGGAATCCTGAGCTGAGATCTTGCTACAGTGGAGAGTGTTCTGGCCCTGCCCAATCCCTCTGCTTATGCAGACCGGCTCTGAAGCAGGCCACGGTTTGGCCTTTGCTGAGCAGAAGTACCTTAAGGATGACTTCCTCCAGTCCCACTCTCATGGGCAACACTCACCTGGGTGCCCGCTAGTTCTCTTTCAGAAACAAAGTGGACCATAGCCACGATCTACAGGGAGCAAGGGAATGGGGGGTGCGGCCTCTCGCGGGAAGTGTAATCAAGCACGAGCTTCAGGGAGATTGCGTGTGCCCACACAGTGCTAGGTAAGACACCTCTGCCCGTTTGCTCGAGAGGACTGGCTGAATTCATTAAGGCCTTCCAGCCCTTTGGGGCCCTTGCCTTTCTTGGGAATGAGGTGGGAAACAGCGGATATGCCTCTGTTACAGGCAAAGACTTAAAAGTACGCATCTGACCACTGGTGGTGATGTGACAGAAAAAGGCCTACGAGGACCGGGGAGGACGCTCAATGGACAAAGTAGCTGACTAGAAAGCACAAGGACCTAAACTCAGGTCTCCAGCACCAGTGTCCAACCAGGCCTGGCAACATGCGCTAGTAGTCCCTGACTGTAACCCCGTACCCAGGAGGAGAAGGCAGTTGCTGGTTCTGGGTAAAACTGGAAAACTCGGAAAAAAATCAATGTGGATAGCAACTGAGGGAGATAGCTAGGATTGGTCTCTGCCCTCCATACACACACACACACACACACACACACACACACATATACATGCACACACTGGAGTGAAGAACCCCATGCATGTGCACCTGCATACATACATTATTGCACGCCTACCTCAACCAGCAAGGAAACTCGCAACCATGACTGTTCTTCAAGCAGTTTATTCAGGATCATTGTACATCAGCTTACCCTGCTTCTCTCATCAGCTTACACTTCTCCCAGCCCCAGCAAGCCCTTAAATGTGCTCACAGCCCAATCAGCTCATGCCACCTGGTGATCCCGGATAGGCCACAGAAGGAGGAAGCGCACCAGATCCATCAAGCACTTCCAAATAAGGCTTGTTTACAGCTAAGAGAGAACTACCTGGCATCCAGCCAGGCGCCATCTTGGGGCTGTGGCTTCCCACAGTTCCCCCTTTTATGTTTTAAATGCAACAGGCAAGGGTAGAGGTCTGATCTCTGATGAACAAGGGACATTGTAATGGCCCCACACCCAGTTATCAGCCAAGCTGGTGCCACACCCGCCCGGTATCTTTTCTCAGATGGGATCAGGATACCAACCCATATGCAATCAGACTTGCCCTCCATGAAGCTGCTAGAAGCTAGCCTCAAGTGCAGTACTTTGTCTCGCATCCTGAGCGTGATGACAGCTTAGCACTTTCAAGCCTGAGGTGATTGCCCTGCCTCCAGGGCTGCGAAGGCTTGTGCAATCATGGCATTACTTCTCCTCTGTGTAACCCTCATCCTGCAGATACACCATAAGGCAATGAGACTGAGTAGGATAAGCACCCCTCCCAGGGCGGGCATCCATTCCCACCCATTCTTTCAGATGATTCGTGGCTTGGGTGATCCATGCAGACAGTCCCTCAGCAACGGAGACATGGACCCAGGTGGAATTCTCATTCACGATAGAGAGCCTCAGGTTGTGCATCAACTTATTGAAGTCGCCAGACCAATTACCTAAAAGATACTGTGAAAGCTGTTTAGACATATTGGCTGCTAAAGAATAATTCTGGTAGGATACTGCAGTCACACATAAGCCGGTCATCTTCCATTCACAGCCCAGCTCTGCCGACTGCCACAGAGCATTGACCTGTTCCTGAGCAAGGTCAATGCTTTGATTCATTACCAATTGTTACTAAAAAACCTAGGAAAAACTTGAGCTGAGTGTCTAATTGGCATGGGCTTTGGGAACGCCAACAGGATTCCCCACAGCTGATCCACTTTCATCTCGTCAATCAGCATCATCAGCATCAGGAATCAACCTGCAATGTGTCCTAATATGTTGAATGTAAAAGGGCTGTAAATGCCTCCAAATTAACTCTTGCAGCTGTATTATGTATGGCTGAATAGGGCTATTTACCTTTACCTTCCCCGCCACCTGTGGCATGACACAGTCCTTATTTATCTTAGCCCCTAAATAATTAATGACACTACCCTGCTGGACCTTTTCTGAGACAAGCTGTTTTATCAAAGGCATGGCTGTATCAGGGTCTCCAAATACCCTCCCAGCTGCCTCCACCATTCTGGCCACAAAATCAGAAAACTTTTCAACAGCCTTGCAGCATTTTTGACCCTCTAGGCAGCTGCAAACAAAGTTTCCAAACAGGCTTTGTCCCTGACTTCAATGTTCCCTGTGTCCAGGCAAAATCTAGATCCTTCCCAAGTTTGTCCCAGCAGCTGGTAGTTACAATGCCCGAGATGGCAAACCAGGGAGCTACTGTCTCAACTTCCCTAAGAAATCTTTCTAATGTGCTTTTCTTTAGTTTCAACCCTTTTATTTCCTTTTTATCTTTAAAAAGATTGCTCGTGTCATTAACCAGTTATAACCAAGACCACTTAAATGAAAACAAACATTTATAAACAATATTTGGGAATTTGGGTGTCGTTCTTTCCAAACTACTTCCTGCTGTTAGGGGGCGCTGTCATGGGGGATCCTAAGAAGATGCACAAATCTTGGCTGTAGACATTGCTTTAGGGGTCTTGCTTGATCAAACCACATTAGTCTGGAAGTAATCCACAGCTTTTCATTTTTTGTGGAAACAAAAATAGAAATCCTTTTCTCCAGTAACTTGTCCTTAAGCTTAAATTTTGGAGTCAAAGCATTTTCAAAATATATAAATTGGATTAGTCCAGCAGCATTTCTTTTATTAGTTGTTTTCTCAGCAATCAAATAATTTAAAGACAGCAGAATTGCGTATAGTATCCAAAATTTTTCTGCGCTTTCCATCTTTACGTGGCTTTTTTATTATTCTATTTCTTCTACTTCTATTTTTACATATTTTGAGACAGGGTTTCTCTGTATAACTTTTATCTGTCCTGGAATTCCCACTGTATACCAGGTTTACTTTGAAATCACAGAGATCTGTTTGCCTCTGCCTCCCAAGTGCTGGGATTAATGGCGTGCGCTGCTATACCCATCCATTCTACTTCATTTTTTCTTTTTTAAACCTTAGTCCAAACCCGGAACTTCATCGCTCCTTACCGGAGACCTTATCACCTCTTTACCGAGGGCCTTAACTTGGTCCCAACTTACCTGGGACTTACCAGTTGACTGCCCTGACTGCAGGAAGTTCTGAGACTTTCACCCACGGAGAGGTTCCCCTTACGGGCCACCACTTGTTGCGCGCCTACCTCAACCAGCAAGGAAACACGCAACCACGACTCTTCTTCAAGCAGTTTATTCAGGATCATTGTACATCTGCTTCCTCTGCTCCCATCAGCTTACGCTTCTCCCATCAGCTTACTCTGCTTCTCTCATCAGCTTACCCTGCTTCTCTCATCAGCTTCCTCTGCTCCCATCAGCTTACCCTGCTTCTCTCATCAGCTTACTCTGCTTCTCTCAGCCCCAGCAAGCCCTTAAATGTGCTCACAGCCCAATCAGCTCATGCCACCTGGTGATCCTGGATAGGCCACAGAAGGAGGAAGCGCACCAGAGCCATCAAGCACTTCCAAATAAGGCTTGTTTACAGCTAAGCGAGAACTACCTGGCATCCAGCCAGGCGCCATCTTGGGGCTGTGGCTTCCCACAATACAGGAACATGTACACACACATACACACACTCACAGAGATAGAGAGACAGAGAGGGGGGAGGTATTGCGATTTAATAAGGATCAGGATAAGCAATTAGGCCGAATAGATGTTTATTCAGGGAGAAATAACTCACAACATAGGCAGATGAACACGGCTGGATCCACCGGATCCTAAGCCTTCCAGCATCCACCACCAAAAGGAGCCGCCCCACCCTTTCCCAGCCTTTTCCCCCAGCTCACATCCGACCCTGTCTCTGCCCCCAATAGGCGTGGCCTAAGCCACAGGTGCAGACAAGGTGAGTATCTCGCTACTGGGAGGGAGACAGAAAGAGAGAGGCACAATGCGTCAATATCACATCTTTTTGGAGTTGTTTAATTGATTAGCCATCATTCGTGCAAGCTGCATGTGTGCCTCGGGGTCTCTAAATTCTTTTGCGACTTCATGTGTGCCTGTAATCACATATGGGCGAATTGGGGAATCTTTGCTTGCCAACCACACATGTGGATCAGGCCAAGCCTAACAAGGAAGGAGTGTGTGTCTCAGATGGACATGAAGCTACAACCTGGCACACACACACAGAGGACACAGGAAATGCCAGCAGCCTTCTGCCCTCGATCTTGTTGATGGAAGTAGATGAGCTGGCCCATCTGAACACACTTCCCATGCTATTTCACCACTGGGCTGTTTGCTCCAATGGCAGACAGAGAGCTGTGAACCGGTGTTGACCACCTGCTCAACCAGGGGACAGGGTCAGAGGACAGGGGATGGGGACGGGGGGACAGGGACGGGGGACGGGGGATGGGGACAGGGGGCGGGGGACGGGGGACAGGTGATGGGGACAGGGGACGGGGGACGGGGGACAGGGGGCGGGGGACGGGGACGGGGGACGGGGGACAGGGGGCGGGGGACGGGGACGGGGGACGGGTGATGGGGATGGGGGATGGGGGACAGGTGATGGGGACGGGGGATGGGGGACAGGCGGCAGGGGAGGAAGCACATGTATGTGACGACTCCTCTCTCCTGAACTCAGTCTCCCAAAGCATTTGAAACTTTTTCTTTTTTAGAAAGGGTTTCACGTAGCTCAGGTTGGCTTCAAACTGTCTACGTAGCTGAGGCTGACCCCTAATCCTCCTTCCAGCTCCCGAGAGCAAGGGGTACAGATGTGTGCCGCTGCAACTGGAAAAGCATCTGGTATCAGTTTTAAAAGAGTAAAAATTTTAACTAGTTGTATGTGTATGCATGTGTAGTGCAGTGACTCGGGGCCAGAGGTTGGGGTTGCAGACAGCTGTCACCTGCCTGACATCAGTTCTGGGAACCAGATTCGGGTCTTCTGCACATACTTTGCATGAATGCCTTTCCCACTGATGCATCTCCCCATCTCCCATTTGACTTTACTATGGCCAGCTACTAGCTAGGTATCCAGGCCTGCAGTTGCTGAGGAAGCTGAGCCTAGAATGGCATGCCTCCCAGCTCCTCTTGGGCACAGAAGTACAAGAATGCATTAGCTCAGGGGTGGGGTAGCTGCTCATCCCAGCTCAGGCCCCCACAAGCTTGCTTCTTACACCCATTCACATTCCTGTTCTGAGATGTTTAGAATGTTCAAGTTGCTTCTTTAAAGGAGAAAACAGATGTCACTCCCTGGTCCTCCCTTTGTAGGAGCAAATATTAATACAGTTGCATCCATAACCCCCAAAGCACTTTTATATCTTAGCATAAATTGCTTCTTCAAACACTTCAAGCAGATCACAGGGGTCTGGAACTGGGAAGTGTCTCCCGCCGACTCCTTATGGTGAGATCTTATGACAGAAGAATTGTCGCCCTAGCCCTCCATGCAGGCATATCAAGGGTGGCCCTGGATTGATGCGCTGTCATTCGTGCCCCTACAGTGTCAGCTCTCCGCAAACACAGGCTCGTCTCATAAATAAAATCTAATAATTGTGTGACCCCTCGGTTGTCCTGTTGTCAGGAGAGACGGGGGCACCTCAGTTCTGAAGAGTCTAGAGACAACAGAGTCCTCCATGAACAAGACGGGCCTCACCCTTGCCCCGTCCCTCCTGATACCTATTACTCATGACAGCTGGGATTGCTCAAGACGCATGATGCTAATGCAGGGGTGACCCAGTGTCATTACGCAGTCCAGGAGAGCTGACTAAATTGCCCGTTGGGCAAGGTCACTGAGCCTTGATGTGGCTGCAGCTGTCCTGCCCCTGAGTTGCTAGCAGAGTCAAGGAACCCTGGGAATGACAATGTCGTTGTCTAGGGCATCCTGTTCTAGGTCACTCCTCACAAGGTGGCTTTTTCTGCAGAATCTCCTTCTTAAAGCCACAATCTGCAGGAGCCATGGGGCGCCTGGTTGGACAGCCGCTCTTGGGCCTATTTCTGGAGCCTTGGTGAGGCCCACCGATGCCAGAGTTAAGGGTTGCTTCCTTCTTCTCTGAGAAGGGCAGCAAAGAGAGTGGGTCAGGAGCTGGACTTCGTGTCTGCCACCGTCTGAGACCATGCATTTGTAAAGCCAGGTTCAAGGGTTCCCGCTCGGCCGTGGGGCAGCTGTGATCATTATTCTGCATGAGAGGTCAAGGGTCCCACCTACCCTGGGGTTCTCAACTGAAACGTAAGTTTAATTGTAGGTGTGAACAAGGATTTGTCTAAACAAACTGCGCAAGGGTCCTGGGTCTTCTGTCCTACTAAACTCTGCCTCAGTCTCCTGCCTGCTCCCCATGATCAGCTCTGCTGCTCTGCTCTGTATGCCCCCAAGTCTGTCTGTCTGTCTGTCTGTCTGTCTGTCTGTGTCTTAGGGTTTCTATTGCTGTGAAGAGATACCATGACCATTGCAACTCTTTTTTTAAAAAATATATTTAAAACAATTTTTTACATACCAATCTCGGTCCAGCTCCTCTCCTCCCGCTCCCTGCACCTTCCCCCTTCCCCACCCTCCATCCACTCCTCAGAGAGTGGAGGTTCCCCATGGGGAGTCAACAAAGTCTCACACATCACATAGCAATAGGACCAAGGCCCTCCTCCCTGTATCTATGCCGAGCAAGGTATCCCTCCATAGGGAATGGGCTCCAAAAAGCCAGTTCATGCACTAGGGATAAATTCTGGTCCCACCGCCACTGGCCCCATAGACCACCCAAGCCACACTGCCGTAACCCATATTCAAGTGGCCCTAGTTTAGTCCTCTGCCAGTTCCTCCCCTTTCAGATTGCGGTCCGTGAGCTCCCACTAGCTCGGGTCAGATGTCTCTGTGGTTTTCTCCATCATGGTCTTTACACCTTTGTTCACGTTATCACTCCTCCCCCTCTGCTGCTGGACTCTGGGAGCTCGGCCCGGTGCTTAGCTGGGATCTCTGCATCTGCTTCTATCAGTAACTGGATGGAGGCTCTGTGATGACAGTCGGGGTATTCATCAATCTGATTATAGGGGAAGGCCAGTTCAGGCACCCTCTCCACTATTGCTTAGAGCCTTAGCTGGGGTCATCCTTGTGGACTCCTGGGAATTGTCGTAGTGCTAGGTTTCTCGATGACCCCATAATGGCTCCCTCTATCAAGATCTCTCTTTCCTTCCTTGCTCTCCCTCTCATCTTTGTCCCAATGTGACCACCCTGTTCCCTCACATTCTCCTCCTCCCCCCACTTCCGATTTACCCAGGTGATCTCATCTCCTTCTCAAGGGGATGCGTGTCTGTGTCTCTTTTGGTCCTCCTTGTCACCTAGCTTCTCTGGGTTTGTGGACTGTAGGCTGGCAGTTCTTTGCTTTGAGTCTAATATCCATTTAAGGGTGAGCACATTGCATGTTTGTCTTTCTGGGTCTGGGTTACCTCACCCAGGATTTTTTTTCCTAGTTTCATCCATTTGTGTGCAATTTCAAGATATCTGTTGTGACCACGGCAACTCTTATAAAGGGAACCATTTAATTGGGGCTGGCTTACAGTTCAGAGGTTCAGTCTGTTATCTTCATGATGGGATATAGCAGTGTGCAGGTAGACATGGTACTGTAGAGGTAGCTGGGAGCAAACAGGAAGTGAATTAAGATACTGGGCGTGGCTTGAGCATATATGAGACCTCAAACCGACCTCCACACTTCCTCCAACAGGGCCACACCTCCCGGCAATGCCATTCCCTGTGAGCTTATGGGGGGCAATTACATTCAAACTACCACACTGGCCCTCAGCATTCTCCTGTAGCTCCCTTTCCTGAGGGATACATGTTTCTCAGCCGCTCCTCTCACCTGCTCTGTTTGAGCTCATGGCTGCCTTGCGCCTCCTTTGTAGTTATTATGAGGATTAAATTAGTGGCCCCGAACTTTAGCGTTTGCTATTGAAGCCCCAGGACCTGATTTCAGATCCCCTTGGCCCACATAACATCTGGGTATGGCAGTGGGTACCGGTTACCCTAGCACTGTGGGACAAAGGCAGGAGCACCACAGAGGCTTGCTGCCCAGACAAACTTGGCAAGATTGATCTCAGGCTGGCGGAGAGACGGACTCAAAGAACAAGGAGGAGAGGAAATTAAGGACACCATCTCAAGATCACCCTCTGGTCTTCACATGTACACCCGGCCACCAATTACACAAGGGTGAAGCATGCAGTGGGGGCTGCCAGCACAGCGCCCAATAGAAACTCAGACGCTCAGTTTGTCCCATGCTATTGCCATGAGTGTGGCTAAGAGGAACGCACACCTAAAGTGAGTTGAGGAAGGTGACAAAGAGGGACACCGGATTATACAACCGAGCTTCATATATGGTTGGGGAGCATAAGGCTGAGAGAGGCAAGAAGGTCTGCGTCTCAGTCATGTCCTTTGTGAGTCCAGCCTCTGTGTTTCAAGAGTACCAGGACAGCTAAAGATGGGCCTAACTCAAAAATCTCAAACTTGAAACATTGTGAAACTTTTTATTTTGGTGACTTGTTTGATAATTCATTTGCACATTTCTGGGGTGTGAACATTTTAGAAGACAAATCGGGGTCACACAAATAAATGTATGTTTGCTCTTGTAACCTGTGGGCCTTGGGTTGGGCATTCTGATCTTTAATTCATAGTCCGAGGTCAGCGTGGTCCAAGCAAAGCAAAAGGTTGCACACCCCTGGTGGAGTGAAGCGGCCCACGATCCCTTCTTGGAAGCTGAAGGGAAGAGAGAGACAGCAGAGGGGAGCTGGGGACCAGGCGCTTCCCGTGTGCAGAACACTGACTTCCTCCTGTCCTCCTGCAAGGGGATGAAGAATCTGGAGCTCAAGGAAGACCCAGAGGGCCCAGAGAAGGCCGGGGCCCACAGAAACTCTGTTGTTTAAGTGTGAGGAGTGTGAGGCTCAGGACACACCCAGCCCCATTGCTCCTCAGCTCGTATAGTGTCCAAGAAAAGAAGCCGAGCTAGAGGAAGGATGCTGAACACAGCTTGATTTCTCCCCGCAGTGAAGAATGTGAGAGAATACCATGCCTGAGTCTCTGTTCGCCACAGCCTCTACCCCACCAGAGCCACTGGCATCTTTGGGGCCCTGTAATTTAAGGGGCTGTCTTGGGATGAAAGTGTGCACCTGAGGCGTTTGCATATGGGGCAAGCTGGAGGTAATTGTGTTGGATGCCGGTGCCTGGCCTCATCCATCTTTCCTCTGGATGCGAGCATCTCATCACACAGGTGTACAGGCTAGGCTGCCTCTATTCCCCAGCACCCTTTTCCTGCCTCCTTTCTCTCCACACACAGCAGGTGCAAGCCTAAGAACTCCCTTTGGAACAACCAGGGAGAGTTCCAAGATGGGATTGGGGCAGAATGTCCCTGTCCCTGTCCCTGTCCCTGTGAGGTACACAGGGTACCCAGGTGTCAGGAAAGACATTCCAGGACACTGATATGCAGAGAAATGGGTATTTGGAGTGTCTGTCATCCCCTTGAATCCCCCACCTGCCCAGGTTCCAGCCAAGCAGAGATGATTGCAAACCTGGTTTAGACATTATCCCACGACATGGCTCTGGAAGGCGGCGCGGGGTGCCGGGCTCTGCCGGGAACCACAGCCCCTGCTCCAGCTCATTTTTCAGGGAGCTCCAGGGCTGGGAGGGGGCAACGGTGTGTGGGAGGCACAGCCAGGTGTGTTCCCCATGCTCTGCATATTGTCATAGCAATCACTCACCATGGCAGCCCCAGAAGAGCTGCCAGGGACTTCTGTACATCCAGAGCATTTTTTGAAAAAGATTTATTTATTTTCTTGTGTGTGAGTGTTTTGCTGGAGTCATATACATGCCTGGTGCCCACAGAAGCCAGGAGGGGGCATTGAATCTCCTGAAACTGGAGTTAATGCTGTGCCCAGATCACAGAGTCCCCCCAAAACCACCAAGGAGTCCAAATCCCATATGTAAAAGCAAAACACCTTTATTCAAGTTCAAACTTGAACTCTCCACAGGTCCAACTCACTGGCACGATCAGAGAGCCTCAAGCTCAGTTGGGGTGGGCTTTCTTTTCAAAGCAGAGATTGGGGTGAGGAGATTCTAAGCTTCAGGACCCTGATTGGCTGGCATTTGTCTAGAGGTGTCTTGGTGAAAGGGGATGGATATGTTCTAGGTTAAGGGACATCTGGTCTTCCTATGGTTGGAACATTAGGTACTTTCCCCTTGGATGCTGGTTGGTCCATTCCTGGCTGGCACCTGAGTGGTTCCAGTTTGTGGTCTTTCCTGGAGGTAGGTGTTGCCTTAGGGTAAACTGAGCCTTCGGGCCTACTCTCTGGTTGGTCTTTATTGAGACTTGGCACTGCAGCAGTATAGCCAAGCAGCGGTATGTACCAAGTTACCCGGAAGCCTACAGTTAACAATTGTCTGTACGCTTCCATGTGGGTGCTGGAAATTAGCCTGGGGTTCTCTGCATAGCAGCAAGGGGTCCTAAGTGCTGAGCAATCTCTACAGACCCAAGTTCCTTGGTGCCCCTCCCCCACAGCTCTCTGGGAATTAGTGTTGGCTAGGAGCCATGCGAGAGGCGAGGAAGACCCAGGTGCACCCTCCTCCAAGGCAGCCGCTGCCTTCCCCCCTTCCTGGGGAGTTCTCATCTGTGCATCTGCAGGCATTTGGGACTAAGGAGTGTGCACAGCCCAGGCTCCAGGCTTCCCTGTTCACGCTGTGATCTGAAATGGTCAGCGGGCAGCTCACCTGCAGCGTGTCTGCTTCCTGCTTGACCCACAAAGCTGCCGAGAGTCATCCACCGATACCAAGTTTGAGACATTTCTCTGAACCAGGCCAGACAAAACAGGATTCTAGGAAACATCAGCCAGGACAGTACAGATGAACCAGAAAAGCACCAGTCAAACTTTCCCACAATGCCCTGCTCTGTTCCTGGGACAGAATACGTGAGCGCATGCACTTCGTCAGAAAGAAGGTTTACTTTGACTCAGGGTGCTGAAGGTTTCAGTCTGGGATTGATTGACTCTGTTGCTGTTGATTGATTCTGTTGTATTGAGGCAGAATATAGTGTCTGAGGGGCAGGGGGAGCTGGGGGAAGCTGGCGATTGGAAAGGCCCAGGGCCTCAATATTCCCTTTAAGGTCACACCCCTAAAGACCCAATGCTTCCCACTTGTCCCACTGTCGAACGTTTCTGTGACCTCCCAATTGACCACACTATCAACTCCTGGGCTTTGGAGGAGTAGATGCAAGGGTGGCATGGAAGGCACGAGGCTGGAGACCTGAGCATCTCTGATGGCCCTGTTTGGGCTTTTGCGTCAGTGGGGGAGGACATCGGTGTGAGCAGTCCTGTCCCAGCACTGGTGTCACTTCCACAAAGAGGAACAATGGGCAGGACCTCCTGGGTGTCTGCAATCCCACACTTAGAAAGATGATTGACAGATCAAAGACGGCCTGGGTCATGTCGTGAGAGTTTGTCCCAAAGAACAAAGCATGACATAGGGAGAGAGACGGAGACGAGAGAGATGGAGGGGGAGGGGAAGAAGGAGGAAGAAGAAGAGGAGGAGGAGGAGGAGGAGGAGGAGGAGGAGGAGGAGGAGGAGGAAGAGCTCCAAATGTGGTCGGAGAGTACAGGTAGCCCTACACTCAGAGGAGCTTAATACCAGGAAACAGCATTCTAGAACATTCTGTCTGCTCTGAGCTGCACTATTCTTCCAGCTCAAATGCTAAGTTGTTTTTTTCATAAACCTCTTTATCAAATTTGGGGCGCGTCCCCGCTGAGCACCCCTTCTGTTCTGTAGTGCCTGCCAACTCCAATGCCACATGGGCAGGGAGACCTCTGTCCCTCCTGGCGTCTCTGCTTCTGCAGCCTGCTAATCCCCTTCACCTGGAGAGTGGGTGGCAGAAGATGGCCACAGTAGGGTTGCTACAGCTTGCCTGGCTTCACAGAGAGTGGCAGGAGGGTCCTCCTCCCACTGTTCCCTCCGACATAAAATGCTGTTGAGGCCACATCTGCTGCTGAGCACGGCTTCAGGCTGCCCAGACCCCAGGATCTCTTTGCAGAGCTCCGGCCTCATCCTGCTCGACTCTGAGAAAACTTGTCTTTCGGTGGCCTCAAGTGATGCAGCTTAATTCAGATGGGTGAACACTGAAGTAAAGGATCTCTTACCTAAATTAAGCCTTTTAGGCCATTCTTTAAAATGATGATAGATCGGAAGAGCCCTTGAATGGGGCTGAGGACATAACTCATGTTGGAGGGATGACGAAGGGTTTAATTGGGCTCTATCTTCTTCAAAAGTCCTAGGGGAAAAATGCAAATGGAAAATTGTGGTTCCTTGAAAGAGTGTTTTGGAATTGGAGAATTAACTGCCCCAAGATAATACCGAAAACTTCAGCTCTTCCCGAAATCGCAGCCATAAATCACAAAGACAAAGGCAAGTCCCCTCCAGTGGGGCCTACTTACACACAGACCAGCAAACCTAGGCGATGCCATCTTCATCTGCAAGAGAAGCTCGGGAGCGCTTAATTGTTAAGGAGGATTAAGCTTGGATTTATGTAATACCAGAGCGTGCAGACTTTGCATCAGTTCTGTTTCCAACAGCCCTGGATGAAACACAACCCTCATTAAACAGTCTGGAGGATTAGAAGCATTTTCTGAAGAGCCCTGGGAGGAGATTACCAACGGATCCCTGGGAGACTGCTTGCCCAGGAGCCCAGTTGTAGCAATCCCCTGGGATGAAAAGCCATTCTTTCCTCTCCCCACTCTCACATGTCACTACTGGGCCCAGGCACGCATGATGATTTTTTTCTCACTAACAATTCTTTGAGGCCAGCTGCGTGCCCTAAACTTAGTTCAGCTGGGTGTGTATCCAAAAGCCAAGGCTTGGGCCCTGCAGGCTGCCTCTACTCCAAGAGCCAATTAGAAGCTCCAGGTTGTTGCTGAGCAGCTGCAAGTTGGGGTTTGCATGATGCTTTCCTCAGGCTTAGACATCCCCAAAGGTGGCTCATCTAAATACCAGACATTAAAGGAAACACATACATTTGTTGCTTTATTACCTAGTGAAGGATGGCTCCCAACTAAAACTTGTGATTGGGTAGTTTATCATGGTCTGTTTTTGTGGTTTGGAGGAAAGCTATCATTGTAATGTCATCATCAGCATTATAATGATCATAATTACCATTATCATTATCATCACCATCACCATCACCATTATCATTACCACCATCATCACCACTACCACCATCATAATTACTTTTATTATTACCACAACCACTCCAACCATCATCACCTTCATCATCATCATCACCATCATCACCATCAACAACATGATCACCCCATTCAGCACAACCTCCAGCATCACTACCATCATACATTGCCACCCTCATCACCGCCACCATCATCATCACCTTTACATCATGACCATCACTCCGCATCATCACCATCACCACTAATCATCAATATCATTACCATTATCATGACCACCATCTGTATAATCACCACTATCATCACCATTACAAACATTTTATACACCACTATAATACAATATCATCACCAACACTGCCACCATAACTACCATGGTTAACGTTACCAGCATTACCATCATGACCAGAATCTTCTTCACCACCACAGACATCATCATCATGACTACCACCATCTCCCCAGTCATTATTAACACTGGATCACCTCCCCTCTGTTCAGTAGAAATTGCAACAGAATTGGCATGGAGCTCACTGTCTTTCTTTGCACTTAGGACTTTCTTCTTGCTCTTCTGGATTGCCTTTTTGTTGTTGTATTTGAGTCGCATAAGTTTCCTTGCTAATGACAGGCAACTCATGAAAGACCATGAAAGTTAACCTAGGAAAAATTGAAGGTCAAAGAAACCTTACCCATGCCCTTTGCAGCACAGTCTTCCAGCTTAGACTATGAGCTGCTCAGGGGACTCCTAGACACAGGCATCATGCCTCTTACAAACTCCATCCCAGCCCTGAGGCCATCAGAGTGGATGCATTTTAATGAAGGCAATGACTGTTTAATCCAACATCCCTCTATTTTTGAAGTAGTATGTTAATATGGGTTAAGACATCATATGGAAGTATTTTTCTGTGACTTACTGCCAATTACCTAGAATAAAACAATGCTTGACCCAGATGATTTAGGATGTGGACTAGTGGCAGAATTTCTGGGGGTGAGTAGCTCTTTGTATCTGAGTGAAAAATTGAAGTTTCAATGCAGGTCTGAAGAAGTCACCAAACACTACTTGAGGCCTCCAGCACAGCGTGCTGCATAGACCTCCAGTAATATTTGTTCTAGAATGATCACCTTCCCTCACTATGTGTCTTTAGGTACTCACCAAGCAGAGGTTTTCATGCCAAATAATAAATTTTTCCCATTGTTTGGTGTGTGAGTTTGTGTGTGATTTCTGGTTAACCATCTCCCTCGCCTTGCTTGTAGAGACTTGACCTTCCTTACACAGGTACCGTCCACCCTACTCTGCTCAATATGGCTCACAGCCATTGTTCAAGGTGTGTCTGGTTAGTTTGCTATGCTCACCAAAGTTAGCGATGCCTCTTTAAAAGGGGGTAGAGGTACTCTAGATTTCCATGGCAACTGGATGAGTCTCAATGATGAGGGATTATTGGGTCTCTGTTCCCTTGAGATTCCCTCACCAGTCACAGGTGGTTTGGGGAATCTGAGTTAGTCAGGCACTTATTAATGAAACCAGTCTCTATTAAAATTAAATAAAAAGGGTGGATGGAATTAATCAGATTCTCTGAAATCCCAGAAGAGAAAAGAAACAGATACTTCTTGGCTAGACACAGAGCTGAAATTTTGTAGAATATTTTCACACTCTATCTTGGGAAATCCATGTGGCAGTGTGTGAAACAGATATCATGGTTCTCCTGTGTTGTCAAAGCTGAGCAAGGGCTGATCAGGTCCCCACAAGTCACCCAATGGAACTGAATGCATGAGCCTCCCATCTCTTCCTTCCTGACGCACTGTCACCGTCTCCATCCTGCTGCCTTTCCTCTCCAAGCCCTCTGGACACCCTCAGATTGTGTTCTCATCACTGCAATCCCCACCTCCGTGTCTTCTCTTCATCCTTATGTCACATGTGACAGCAGCCAGGGCCCACTTACCTCAACCACAATGATAACTGTCTCGGTACCTGTAACCCAGTTAGATATTTTGTCACATCAGGTCACTTGCCCAGGTGCCAGAGATTACGATGGGGACACTTTGAAAGAGGTGTCTTTAGTGACATACAGATGGCAGTGCGAGGCAGACATGGAAGGTACCACGGGGCAGCAGCTGTTCGCCTCAGGGAAAAAAGTGTAATAATCTCAAATAGAGCGCTGCAGGCCTCTGCTCACATGGATACTGAGTGGGGTAGCCTCTGCCTGAGCTGGCTCTGCAGAGCCAGGATGGGAAGAGCTGGAGAAGGAGTCAGCCCTGAAGCCTTGGCTTAGGGGCCACAAGAGGCCAAGGCCACGGGCAGAACACAGGGATGCATTTCTTGCAAACCCCGGATCGCTTTCCTCAGCCAAGTTTCTCATTTTCTTCCTGGGCCCCTGTGTGTTCTTGTGTTGGAACTTGTATAAATTGCACAGTTTTCTTCTGGCGGTTGAGCGGGAGAAGGGAACACATGATAGATCTTCTGCAGTTAATCGGATTTTGCATATAGAAGCATATTTCCTACCTGAAGTTCATGGAGGGACCCTGGAGGATGATCATTTACTTCTTAAACTGGGAGACATATTTACAGTTGGTGGAAATGGTCCCCAAACCTCCCAGGATTTTCCCTCTGGACTACCCGGATCCTCATTAGTTCTGCATGTTAGACACTCCCCACCCTCCGTAAAAATGAGCAGTTCTGCGGGAAACAGACTCACTTAATTCAAATTTAATTAAAGTTGGAACAATGTTCGGGATGTGTTAGTCCTGATTATAATAACAGTGCTGCAAGTGACGGCCAATGGCAGCGAGGGATTCTTATCGACGGTCTTAGCTAAGAAGGATGGGTTGTACGGTAACATTTCCTGGGTGACTAACATGGCACTGTCTAACCTGGAGTCCATTTTTTTTCCCATAAAATATCACATCCAAAGGGATAAAGCTAATAAATGGTGCGTGTAAAGAGAAATGAAAAGCTGTAAGCAGTACAAAGAGCCGCAAAGGAGGAAAAATCCAGCCAGAGTAGACTGTGTCCATAGAAACGGCCCTGACCTGTGTCACAGACAATAAAAGCAACCCATGGCTGTGCACAGGTGATTGGAGGGTGGTGTTACCCCTGGGGTCTCTGGGATGCAAGCTGTAGGTGTCCTGCATGGTGTCATGGATGGATGAGAGGGTTGGCACATCCTGACCTAAGACAAATGTGACTCACAGGTTGGCTTGGCATGGAAAGCCCTGCTGGAACACAGCCAAGTTTACACCCCAGCTTTCTTGCAGGTTTGGGTGATGTGTGCAAAGCACCGCTCCTCAGCCCTTTATCTTATCTCTGTGACTGACTTGTCTGCCACTGAACAAGAGGACCAAGCTTCCCCCTGGGAGATATTTGCCCTCCTGTCCACTGGAGATCCGGAGCTCACACAGGACATGGGCTCTCTGGGTGGAGCTGGGCCTGGCTTGCTAACACAGCTAAGGAGGAGTAAGACCCTGCCCACATTTCCTGACCTGAAACTTGGTTAATGACCTTGGTCTTCAGGGCCTGGACTCCCTGATGTGTCCCCACCTCGGGCAAGGGCGTCTGCAGGGTATCCCAAAGGAGGTAATCGGTCATCAGTGCACTGGGGGACCAGGACTATGTGGATTCGTACCCAGGCTCTAACTCACCCTAGCTGCACTTCTTGGAAGAGTTTTCCTGTGTCCCAGCAGCTGCTTCCCAAATCACCAGTCAAAGACGTATTAATAAGTATAAATGTTTGGCTAATAGCTTAGGCTTGTCTCACCATCTCTTACAACTCAAATGAACCCATTTCTATTCATCTATATCCTGGCTTTTACTTCTCTTATGTGCCTGCTTCCTGGCTGGCGACTCCTCCTTCTTTTTCCCAGTGTCCTTAGTCTGGTTCTCCCTCCTAAACTTATCCTGTCCAGCTATTGGCCAATCAGCTTCTTAATAAACCAATCACAATGACATATATTCACACAGTGTAAAGGAATATTCCACATTTCCCTCTTTTCGTCTAATTAAAAAGGAGGGCTTTAAATTTAATATACTGCAACTATATATAACAAAAGTAGTTATTAAGTAAGAACTACAGTTACAGCACCCACCCCTATCTCTTTCATCCCTTCACCCAAAAGGACTGAGATCTCTTTACCTATCATTCCCATCTCCTGTCTGTTCTCAGTCCTCAGAGGATATAACAGTCCCAGTTCCTTTAACGCTGAGGGCCCCAGGCTCCTTGGAAGAATTGGGACCCTGATATGTAGGCTTTATTGTTGCTCCTTTGATCACAGTGGAAGTCCATGGACAGACAGATACTATGGGATGCATTTGTTGTTCATTCACCATGTGTGAAGGGCCTACTATGTGCTGGGTTTTGTGTCTGGAACTGGAAGTCAAACTTTAAAAGCAGGCCTAGTCATTTTCTGACCCTTTGGAGTTCAAAGTCTTTGATACAATGTGACAGTCACGGAAAAGACACCCTGAGGTACGTAGGGCCCCGACTCTGGGTCATCAGAGCCATGAGAGATGGCAAGAATATGCAGACTGCTGGGACAGCGCTGAACTTGGCATAGCTCCACGCTTTGCTTTGGACTTCGTGCTTGAATGTGCTGGGATCACTCCCACCGCAAGCCCTGGGCACTTCCTGCTTGCTGGGCTGGAATCTATCTCCCCTCATGCCTGCACAAGTCCGACTTCTACTCATCTTTCAGGTCCTCCCTGATAGCGCTTGGTATCTGCCTGGTAGCCGGTCCAACCGTCAGCCACATGGTCTCCTATATTCATGCCATAGTGTTAGCGATGGTGGCTCCTCATCTTGTTTGTTATTTGATTGAGTTTATGTTTGTCTTTCCTTTCTATCTGAGGTAAAACCTCTGAGAACAGAAGCTTGACTGGCTTCCTTGCCTAAAGTTGGAACCTTCCAGGAAGAGCTAATTCCCCACAGAGCAGGGGCTCTGTAGACTTGCGTTGAAGAACCCTGCAAGTCTTAACTCTGCCTGGCTGGGCAGAGTTCTGCAGGCAGAAGCAGGGTGGCCCCAGCCCATGAAGATCCTCAGAGGAATGAGGGCCAGGAAACCGCTTAGCATGTGGAGCCAGAAGGAGGATTCAGGGTTCACGTCTCTGTGGCAGGGCACAGCGCAGGGCTAGCCAGGATCCCGTACCGACTCCTCTAAACTGATTCCTCACTGGTCTCCGCAAGTTGCCTCTCCCCAAAGCCTCAGCTATTTGAAACAAAAATATTATTATTTCCTGTCAGAGTCTTCCAACGAGTGAATTATCGGGCAATTTCCGAGCTGACATCTAGGAGGAAGACATCAGGTCTTAGAGGTTGTGATGAGTGTTCAGGGGTCAGAAGAACTGGGGGGAAATGACTTCATGATTTTTCTTTTATAAAGGCAGCACACATAATGAAATAACAGATGTGTGAGTCCGGGCCCTTCTCCTCTGTGTGTTTTATGCATCATAAAAACACGTCTTTGGAGCTTTCTGAGAGATTTAAAAACCGCATGGAAGCCGGCAATCAGAATGAGTCTACCCCAGTAACATTGTCATCCATTTCCTGGGTAAGTGGGTAGAAATGGTGGCCAGTGCTGTCTGTTGAATGCGGAGAACAGGAAACTTGGCCTCCAGCTAAGTGGCAAAAGCTTTCTATGCATGATGAATTCTTCCAATACAAGGCTCAGCCAGCGCAGGATCAAATTAGAGGCATTAGTCCCCATGTTCTTTCCTACCTCTCATCCCAGTGTCTTTATAGTGAGCTCCCCGGGGCCGCAGCAGGAGCCGCTGCCGACCCGATATTGCTCTTTTTCTTGTCCTTTGGAAACACAGCAGGTGAAGTCCGGGCTCCAAGTAGGATCATGAAGAAAAACAGAAATTAGCACTTTAGTGGAATTCTTCATGCAAGGATGTACAAAGAATTGTGGTTTCTTCTCATGAAGCCCGTGGGCTTCCACAGCTGGAAGCAGGGAAAGCCATATATGCCCCACCCCATGTTCTTCACCCATCTGTTGATCGTCATGGATCAACTGCAGTGACCCCAGACCTGGCTTTGCCACCCAGGACTCCCACTCTGTAAGACTGCTTTTATTTGTGTTTCTTTACCTGTGTTTTCTCTGCTCCAGCCTTCTTCCCAAGAAGTCACCTCTCTCAGGGTCTAGAACCAAAGTGTCTGAACTGTCAATGTGGTAGAGTGAGGTCATCCTCCATTAATGTGTTGGGTCACATTTGTAACTCTTCCTAGATGCATGTGACCAGTGGGTCACAGGTTGGGCACACATGACCCTGCAAGTGTCATTGGAGTGTGGCCCACCACATGTTTCCATCTCTGGTTTTCATTCAAGGAGCCTTTTACATCCCTGGGATTGATCCATACTTTGTTACTTTGAGCTGGCCCAGTGGCTGCTTTTGTGTATCTTTCCTTTTAGTGGCCATACCCCTCTACTCCTAGCAGGGAGACTTTGTAAACTGATGTGAAGGGTGTCCCCAAGTCTGTCTGTGCTCAGGGCTCCATCAGTCTCCTTTTCTGTCAGAGCAAATGTGGTGATGGTCCTGTCCTTGGTGTGGCTGGAGGCTCCTGATGCTCTCTACGGCTGGACAATGGTTTCTCCATGGCTCTCTCAACCATATAACAAGGTTTCGTCAGTTGGCTATTAACTTGTATCTGGTATTGTTACAAAGTTTCCTGTTGGTTGCTGTATGTGTAGCTCTTTGGGTCATAGGAATCGGGACTTGTTCTCCAGTAGGTGTCTGTTCTAGTGACCACCCATTGCCCATTGGCTATCTCCTTTTCCTCTCCTGGCTTACTAGAATTTGCTATGTGTTGTTAGTGTCAACATATTGATGGTGGAGTCTTGCATTTGTCCATCAAAGGACAAGGGGAAAGGTCACAACAGGGGAGGCTTGAAGTCCAGCTCATGCTGCACCATGATTTCTGAGTGCACAGTCGGGACTGAACGATCACATCCCTTTCCATAAATGTGTACAGATAGCTTAATAAGCAGTTTTTAAGAAACAGATATTTGGGGCTAGGGAAATGCTTCAGTGGCTTGGACCACTTGCTGCTCTGCAGAGGGTCCAATTCAGTTCACAGCACCCACATCAGACAGCTCACACCGTCTATAACTCCAACTCCGGGCACCCTACTCTCTGTTCTGGCCTCTGCAGGCACTGCCACACACATGAAAAGCATACATAGAGAAAGACACACACACAAGATTTTTTTTGTTATTTTTCTTTTACAAAAATGCTTTCAAAAGTAAAAATAAAATAATAAAATGCCAGACATCGTGAACAATTTTCTCTGGGCAAGGAAAAGCAATGGAAGCAAGATGGAGGAGAGAGTGGGCATGGGGGAACCAGGATTTGCAGACAAAATGGGCCTCTTGCTATCTGTCAAGTCCAGCTTGGTCACTGCATGGTTCTGTGAGGGAACACTGTGGAAAGATTGACATAGAGTGCTCCGTAGACAGTGGCAGCCCTAACCTGGAACTATGTACTTCCTTAATTAGTGGAAGAGTTTGATCTTCAAATTAAAATCCTGGAGCCCGGATGAATTGAAGGAAGCAGAGGAGCCACTCCCTTATCAAACATTAGGCTTTTTCTTGGACAGAAGAGAAGTGAATTATGTCATTAATGATGCCACATTCAATGAAGACAGCTCATGACAGTATTTAGCTGTGTCTAATTGCATATGGTGCATGTGAGAGTGGGCACTCGCACCTCTGTCTACGGATGCGTGTGCATCCCTGAATGAATGCACGCACAAATGATAACCGCGCTTCCTGTTAAGTGTGGAGACCATAACTCAATTTTATTTTTCTTTTTACTTAACATTTCCTCCGACTTTCTGTAGAGTTAATATGCAATTATGAGCATAATAATGAAAAAATGGAATGTATTAAAATACTTTTTATGGAGCATATAACAACAGAGGGGGATGGCTGTAGTATGTCAGTGGGATACCTGGTGCAGATCTGTGTCTCTGTTTCCATCACAGCCATGGCTAAACAGAACAAACCAAACCCCACAAGCAGGAAACAGCAGAACACGCATACCTGCTCCCTGCACTGCAAACATGTGCTGTAAGCTCGCTTAGGCAAAGTATCCCTTTGCCTAAGAGTTACATGTTTGCCCTCATGGACCCAAGACTGATCCAGGGAATGAAAGAAGATCCAGTTATCATGTGGCTCTACTTGGGAAGCAGCTCACATACATGCAAAGCATGTAGCATGCACATAACAAAGACACCCACATGTGGCCACCCACATGTTCTCTCTCTCTCTCTCCCTCTCATACACACACACACACACACACATACACACACACACATACACACACACACCATCACCACCACCACCATCACCATCACCACCACCACCACCACCACCACTACCACCACCACCATCACAGCCAGCATCATTATCACCTTTACCACCCTAACCATCATTACCTATCATTATCACCACCGCCACCAATACCATCATAAGTAGCTAACTCCATTATCGGTATTATCACCATCGCAATCATCATGGCCATCACAACCATCACCTTCATAGCCATAATCACCACCGCTATCACCTTCATTGCCATCATTGCCATACATGTTCTCTAGTTCCAACCATATAGGTACAAGGCTTTCTCTGATGCACACCTCACTCACTAGGTTGCTCAGGTCTATTCTGGGCAGATGCTATAGCTACTGTGCCCTCATGAATTCTGCCTGTCCCCATTTCTTCATGCTATGTCACTTGATGTCTGCATGTTTGAACCATGCTTCTCTTTCCTTGGGATAAAGCACATGTTCTAATGCTTGCTCAGGAGGTCTAGGGATAAGTGGACCAGGCAGGTGCAAAGTGTGCATGGTCCAACTTTGCCAGAGAGGAGAGCATAGCTACCGCCAGGCTGGTGTTGAATCTGAGGTTACGCAACAGGTACTGTCACTGCCTAACCCTCACCTAAGCAGAGCCCTGTGGCCTGTGTGGGAAACCCTGCAGGAATAGTGACCTAGTCTGAGCTCACCTCGAGGCACCTGTGGGGAACTTACATATTCTTTTACATGCTGCTCTCCTATCTTCCTGTGCTTGCTTGGTCAGCAACAGTCTTTGATTGACAGTAGGCAGAGTCTGACCTCCCCAAGAGAGAATCCAGACCCCTCTGTTCTCAGGAAGTTCCACCCTGATCACCAAACAGTGCAACTCAATGTTAGCCTTGCTTCCAGCCCTCAACCTTTCATCTGGATGTTTAAAATTTAATTCTCTTTCCCTATTACCTGTCAGCTTATATTCATAATGAGAGGCGTCATATTGCATTTGGGTCTGGCTTCAAGCCAAGCAGTCTAGTTTGAGTGCCCGTTCTGTCACTCACCCGCCATGGAAATATGGCAAGCCATAAAGATGTACCTCAGTTTCCTCATCTCTTGGGAACAAAACCAAGTCACTAGGCAGAGTGAACGCCACTGTATTAAAGTGCATGAAAATGTGCATAGTACATGGTAAGTACAAATGTTATCTCAAAGCCTCATTGCTGTCAGCATCATCATTGCCACTCTTAGCATCTCATTGTCAATGCCACCATCAGCACTCAACATCAGTCACCATCACATAGATCCACCATTGCCACCACTGTCATGACCATCACCTCTGTTAGCATCACCATCATGATCATCATCACCCCCACCACCACCATCACTATTGCTATTACCATTTTCATCTCTGTTAATCGCCACTGCTGCTGTCACCACAAATGCCTTCCCCATCACCAACACTTCCACCATTAATTACCATCACACCATGGCCAACGCCATCGGCATCATTATCAGTGATCACTACCATTATTACCACAAATGCCTTCATCATCACTACCGGCATCATTACCACCAACATTATCTTTTTTTTTTTGAGGCAGGGTTTCTCTGTATTGCTTTGGAACCTGTCCTGGAACTGGCTCTGCAGCCTAGGCTGGCCTCAAACTCACAGAGATCCACCTGCCTCTGCCTCCCGAGTATTGGGATTAAAGGTGTGTGCCACCAATGCCCAGCTTAGCACCAACCCTATTACTGCCATCACCATCACCATTACCAATACCATCACCAACAGTCATCGCCATTATTTACCATCACCTTTATCTTCTCCTTCACCAACAATCTTCACCACCACCATCATTATCTTCATCACCATCTGCCACCATCATCCTTGTCACCACCAAGCTGACGACAGCGCAGTTAAGAGCCTAGACCTTGCATTCTGACAGATTCTGATTTGTATGCAGGTCTCAGGTCCATTACAAGCTGTCTGTGCAACCTAGGGCAAGATGTGCTATCTCCAGCCCTGGTTCCTACTTCAAAATAATACATAATGCCTTCCTAAAGGGCTTAATATTAATGACCGAATTATATCATGAACCTCATGTGCTTTTCAGGGTACCAAGAATATGGTAAGTGATCATATCCATACATATGGATACATGTGTACACAGTGTGCATAGTGCAGCTTTTCTTACTGTACCTTAGGCGTACTCTCGAGTGTCAAATAGTCTCTTTTATTGCCTCTGAGTCTCATTGAAGGAGCATGGCCTCTTTCTTTTTTTCTGTCAAGCGTCCATCATTTCTTGATCAGGCTTTCAGCAGGGAAGGTCCATGCTGAGATCTTTGTCACTGGGTTCTGGTTTTGTGACTTTGGAGGTCTGGCCTCCCTCGACGGTGATGGGACCATGTGCACAGGTCCACGTCTTACTGCTGGGATCTCTGGGTAGGTCACTTGCCAGTGTGGGCTACAGTGACCTCTGGAAAGCTTAGGTATGAGGGCTGAATTGCCTGTCATCGGGGCTAGTGACGGTGAAATACATTTGTGTTTTTTCAGCACCTGCTCTGTGCTGGTTGTGGTGTTGGTTGCCAAGGAGGGTTGAAGAGAAAGACGACTTCTGTCCAGAGAAAACCTGGCCATGACATGGAGGGTGATTACAGAGAGGCCTGGTAAGTACACTCCAATTCAGACGTGTTGCCAGGGCGGGGAGGAAGAAATCCAAGGCATGACTCAACCCACCAACAGGTTCATTAGATCATTAGATCACCAACAGGTTCATTAGATCATTCACTTCTGCAACGCCCAAGCGAATGTCTGTCATGGGGGAGCTGGATCTAAAGACGTATATCCCCGCCCCTTGGTCATTGTCACATGCTGTTAGGAGAGAGACCCGGGGCAGGGTTACAGAACATCGATTTTCTGGGCATCTTGTCTTGGATTCTGGTCAATAGATCTGCTGATACCAGAAAGCGGGACAGTGAAGATGTCTATGACTGAGATGGTGTTGTGTGGAGTTTGCAGCCCCATTTCAGGGGCCAGCAGGCTTTCAGCCAGTGTGAGAAGTGGGGCTCAGAGTACGGGTGTGGAGCCCTTCAGGTGTTGATGCACACTCCTGAAGCAAGGGCTGCTGGGAAGGGTACAGAGGCAGTCTGGGAAGGGGCAGGAGCTGGGCTCCCTGGGGTTGGTGGAGCTGGAGGATGGACAGGCGGGGCACTGATTGTGGGGCAGATGGACAGCCGTGGTGCTGGTCATGGAGGGGAGGATTTGCGAGGAAGAAGGGCTGAGTCATTTCATCTTTACCGCTTCTATAATTGCCCCAGAGGAAGCAAAGTCCCCTTCACACTGCCCATGCTGCTCTCATAGTCAGTTCTGCACTGCAGCCCAGTTCTTGCCACAGCAAGGACGGCAGGAGTTTCCCACCAGGCCTGAGACCCACAGGGTCCTCACCCCGTTCTTTCTTTGGGTAAATCCTATTAACCCCAGACAAAGACGTGGTCCTCTCCTTTAACAAACATGGCCCCACTGGAGCTAACAAGAGTTTCTAGTCATGGCCAGAAGCTTTGTGTGTCCCGCTTCTCTTTCTGGGATTATATGGCTTCCTTAAGAGAGATGTGACCTTTAGTGGGTGTTGCCTGGAAACAGAGGCACAGTTCATTTGCATATGTATCGGTCTTAGCAGGAAGAAATCCACTTCAGAGCTGACACTGTTGGGCCGAAGATACATTTACAAAAATCCTCCTATAATCTGTTTTCCGTGGGGTGTCCAGGTACAGGGGTTCTGCAGACTGGTGGGCACAGGGCTGGGCTGTCCTCACCTGGTCAGCAGGCTGGGGATTGCTCTGTGCTTTGCTGACAGGGAGGGGCTTCCTGGTTTGGGGGCTCATTAACAACTACAGAAATGTGCTTGACAGGGACAGAGGACATCGTCACACCCAACATCAGGGAGCCTACTCTATGTGTGTGTCTGCCGTGAGTTCCTAAACAAGGCCAGACATGGACCGGGGTCCTTTGCTGCCATGGACTTGGCTTGTGGACTTGGATCTTGAAGTTATCAACCACAGACTCTCATGGTGAATCAAGATCATGAGGGGGTTTTGTCCATTTGTTTTAATGTCACAGGAATCCCCACTTTTCAAAGTGAGTCGAGTCCCCTGGAATTTATTTCATCTGTCTTGTCCAAGTCCTGCAGTTCTCAGAGGCCTGGTCACAGACCCTGGAATATGTTCTTCCAGGAAGGAAGTCTGCTTGCTGGTGTCTTGCTAGGTCGCACTGACGCTTCGCCTCCTCTCTGATTGCTGCAGTGCAGGGTAGACCTGTGTCTGACGCGGACGGAAGGAGCACATGTCCTCTGACGGGGATTTGACTGAGCTGTTTGAGGCACGGGCTGCCAGGTCCAGGGTTTGTGTGAATTTCTCTAGTAAACTACAGCTGTAGACTGCAGGACGTATTTCCACCGACCTCAAACGACTCCAAGACGGCAAAACACATGTGAGGGTTAGGGTTAGCCAACTCAAATTATTCCAGGTGGCTGTGGACAAATGTACTCCCACGGGTGGCCAGTGCTGGGAAGGCATTCAGTACTCTAAACATGGAGTGAGGTGCTTCCCCCTGAACCTTCTGGATTCGTGTGAAAGTCCAAAATGATTGGATAAGACATTCATGGAGAGGACAAGCCACAGAGCTTTGGCTGACTGCCGGTCTGGAGAACTCACAAGCGTACTGAGAACATGCTGATCTTGTAACAGCACCTCTGGCTCTTTAAAAAAGAAAGTTCCAGATCCTTCTCTTTATGTTATATTACCCACAGTAGGAAAACAGTGGAGCAGAGTTGGGGAGGGAGCCTGAAACTTCTTCTTTGGGCCCAAATATAGTTCTTGGTGCCACCCCCCGCCCTCCCCTGCCCCATCAACTGATTGACATATCTCTTCTCCTTTCAGCATTGACTGTACCAACTGCAAACTGAAGACGAGAGTAAGAAGGGGGAAGAGAAGCCTGTGGCCAGGTCATGTCAATTCTGAACACCAACACTCTGAATATGGTCCCCTCGCATCAGGGTGTGTCCCTGGGGGGACACTCCTGGGCATTATAGGATTCCATTTAAAGCAATTTCCTCCAACACCCAGGTTCACAAAGCCTGGTCACTGAGAAAAGAAACAAAAGATTTTAAATATTAAATATTTATGGGCAGCAATCGGACCCAAGACACTGGTGGCTTTTGGAGACATCTCAGAATCTCCTCACTGCAGGTGACATGCTGTCTTGTGGTCTGGGCCACAGGTCATTGTCCACTCCAAGGAAGCTGCTCTCTGCAATCAGGCTGCAGCGTTGGGAGCTGGTACATGATGGCTAAAATGTACATGACACTTATCTGTGACCACGGTACTCAGCGCTGCTTTACAAACCCATTTTCTGCCCCCCCCCCATACCCACAGCCAGCTCCAGAGACCAGAGCCCTCTGGGCTGGGCAGAGGGCAGCAAAAACTCAGGGGTGTGTGTGTGTGTGTGTGTGTGTGTGTGTGTGTGTGTGTGTGTGGTGTGTGTGTGGTGTGTATGTGTGTGGTATGTGTGGTGTGTATGTGTGTGGTGTGTGGTGTGTCTGTGTGGTGTGTGTGTGTGTGTGTCTGTGTGGTGTGTGTGTGGTGTGTGTGTGGTGTGTGTGTGGTGTGTGTGTGTGTGGTGTGTGTGTATGTATGTGTATGTGTGTGGTGTGTGTGGTGTGTCTGTGTGTGTGTGTGTGTGTGGTGTGTATGTGTGTGGTGTGTGGTGTGTGGTGTGTCTGTATGTGGTGTGTGTGTGTGTGTGTGTGTGTGTGTGTGTGTGTGTGTGTGTGTGTGGTGTGTATGTGTGTGGTGTGTGGTGTGTCTGTATGTGTGGTGTGTGTGTGTGTGTTGTGTGTGTATGGTGCGTGTGTATGTGTGTGTGGTGTGTGGTGTGTGTGGTGTGTGTGTATGTGTGTGTATGTGTGTGTGTGTGTGTGTATGTGGTGTGTGTGGTGTATGTGTGCCTTTTACCTGGGGTCTGAATGCTCTCGGAGGCCCAGGTCTGAGGGCTCCTCACATGTCCAGGGAGTCAATCATAAGAAGGCAGTGTCTGTCAGGCCCAGGGTTACCCTCAGAATGGAGACACCTGGCTCCTTCAACCCGGGGCTGGGAGACCCGCTGAGGAAGCGTGTATAACCAAGAACCACTGTGATTTCTGCCTCAAACACGCTGTGTCGATTTCCTGTGGGAATCCTTCCTTTCTCTGCAGCCTTCAATTTCCCAATATCTGAGAGCAAAGGCTTTAAAAACGTGCCAATGCCTTCATGGGCCCTGGGCAGGGATGTTATTCACAGAAAAAGAAAAGTCCCTCTCCAGTTGTGGGTGTGCAAAGTGCACCTCTACTACATTCTCCGTGACTTAATTCAAGTCTATCAAAACCCTCATTCCCTGCAATAGTGGGGATCAGTGGAATCACCCGTAAGTGGGTTTTGTCTAATGTTGTAATGTCTCAGTTAATTCAGGTTTAACATTCAGTCACATTTAAGGTTATTACCTGCTTCCCCGGGGTTTTCTGTCTTTCTCCCGTCTAGGGTTAATTAGCGTTGCCTGAGGAGTGTGGGGCACCCTAGGTGATCTCCATATGGCTTCCTGTATATTATCGGTATCTTCCAACTCTGCTTTGATGCCCATTGTAGCCACCAACCTATGGCTGTGGCAGCCTGCCAAGGCTTGTGCCGGCAGTCCAGCTGCATGTCCTGCTATTGTTCCACAGATTCCACCATGTCACCCTGCAGCATCTGTGACTTAGAGGCGGAATGAAGACTTGGCTCCGCCCTTTAACCTCTCTGGTCCTCATTGGACTGTGTCAATCTATCTGCTGCAGTAAGCACACTCTCCACATGACCAGCTCATCTCTGCTGTCAGGGGTTGGAGCTTTCTCGTTCTGAGACCTGGGGGACATGCTGTGCTCTGGACCCCGACCTGGTTACAAGATGCAGAAATGTGATCCGAACATAGTGATCACATGCCATACAGCCAGAATGCAATGCCACCTGTGTCACAAAGCCATGTCTGGGTTAGTAAACAGCAGCACCTTGACAGACCTCACAGTGTGGGGCTTAGGCCAGGCAGGCATGGGAAGGGTTAAACCAGACAAACTTCAGCCCTGGGAGGGGCTGTGCGGAAGGCTCTGCTGAGAGGGTTTATGTCTGCAGTCCAGGCTTAGGACAGATTAGCAATGGCTGAGGCTGAGGGAAGGGAAGATGGCTGTCCTGAACCAGCAGGCCAGCAGAACAGTAATGCAGTCTGGTTTGGGATGAGAAGGAGCTGGGAGAAAGAGCTTGAAATGTGGAGAGAGGAGGGAGCAAAGGTGAGCATTACAGGAAGCTGAAGTCATCTGCTCCCTTGGTCTGTGGTGCGGCTCTGAGATGTGACAGTGACATGTGGCCACTAGCAGAGCCAGAAGCTGTCATCCCCCATCTGAACTGAAATATAACCTGCATTGTGTCAAACTCTCTGAGTGGCTCGAGTGGCCGGTCAGAGACGTCTGGGACATTCTTCAGTAAGTCTCAGTTTCATTGTAGCCGTGGCAGATGCCATGACTAGATGCAGTGTGGGAGAATAGGTTTCTTTGACTCACAAATCCAGTAGTTCTCTTTGGGGGTGGGTGGGTATGTCAAGGCAGGGACTCTAGCAGCTAGACACGACACATCCACAGTGAGAAGCAGAGAGAGACGGACATGCTCATGCTTACCTGCTCTCAGTTAACTTTCTTTTCTCCTATGCTGTCCAGAACCCTCTTCTCGGGGAATGGCAACACCCACAATGGGCTGGGTCTTCCCACATCAACCAAGAGTCAAGGCAACCATCTCCAGTGGACATGCCCACAGGCTGACCCTGTCTCCTCATTAGGACTCTTTGGAGGTGACTCTGCGTTGTGTCAAGGTGATAGTCCCCAGGACAGGGGGCTCTGCTCCATCACTCCTGACCGAGCTGTGATCACCAGGGTGGTTGGGTCCAGGCCTCAGAGTAAGCGGATCCCGTGAGAAAGCAGCACTTGAGGCCATTGGGACTATATGCGGGTGGTACTCCTACATAACCCTAGCTGAGAGCAGACTGACTATCTGGACGGAGGTCCGAAGTAAATCAGACTTCTGAGTGGGAGACACAGCTGTCTCTGAACAGGAGGGCTGTGACAGGTGCCCGCACAGGACAAGAGGCTGAGGTCACAGATGGAAAGGCTGGGTCTGTGGAAGACCTGTTCATCCTGTAGAATGAGGCTGGGTAAGCAGGCTGATGCCCCAAGCATATCCCCACCATGTCCCTTAATTTCATTGTTGAAATATTGAACCTCTCTTTTCTTGCTGTGTGTCTGGGATTTGGAGGCTCATTTTCAGAAGCCCCGCACAGTGCTCGTGTGATCAAAGTGAGGACTCTCGGAGCTTCAGCGGAGTAATTGGGAGGATTAGGAGCTGTCACATCTTGTTGTGCACAGATCCCACTTCTGAAATTAGCTGGAGAAGGTACAAGTGGCTCTCCACGCTCCCTGCAAGGAGCCACCATCTCCAAGCATGTGCCATCACAGGTCGTGGGCGGCAAGGTCAGTGTCCCTGTCTATGACACGCTTGGTATGCGCCTGCAAATGCTGGGCTCCAGCCCCAGAGTCACAACTGCTCCATGTCTGCATGGAACCAGCTGGGCCTTCCTAGTATCCCCGACCTCTGTGGCTAACTTGTTTTAAATGGCTGAATCAACAGTGTTTTATCCATATTTCCCTGCAAGGCTTGCTAGAATCTAGTGGGTTTCTGCTTGTCTACCTTGAAGATCTGGCTTGGCCTGGGGCCTCCCATCTTTCTTTTTTGGAGTTCCCTAACCGTGTAGCCATCTTTGCTCAGTCCTCAGGAAAGTGTGGCCACACATTATAAGGAGAAGGGTTTGTGAAAAGGTAGCGAGAGCCGGGGGCTGTTGGATTACTGTTTGCTTCTCCGTGTTGGAGGACACGTTCAGGAATAAAAGCAACAAAGCACCTCCAGCTACCATGATGTGTGTGAGCACAGAGAACGCCTAAAGTTACAACTGTCATAAAAAACACAGAAAAGAGAGACACAGAAAAAAGGCCACACACGCAAAGGGCAAGCTCCACTGTGCGGTTCTGTGTCTCCGGCGAAAAGCACCGGCTCTGTAAGTGTTGGTTTAATGAGCAGTGGCCGAGGTAGCACAGGTGTGCGTGTGGGTGCTCAGAGTCTTCTCCACGCAACGAGAGAACCAGGGCTGAGTGACAGGTCACTGGAGAGCAAGGGGCTCGGGGGCCAGCAGCAACAGCTGGTGAGTGTAGAAACTGGACAGCAGAACACCGTTGACGCGTGTTTGAACGCGGGGCTGGCCCAACACCAACAATGCCCCCTCCCCCTCTTCCTCATCTCTGCAATCACTCCGTTCCCTCTGGGCCCCATAAGCTGTTTGTAGTGAGATACTCACCTTGTCTGCACCTGTGGCTTAGACCATGCCCATTGGGGGTGGAGACAGGGCCGGATGTGACCTGGGGGAGAAGGCGAGGAGGGAGAGATCTCTTGCTGGCGGGACGCGGAGAGGGGAGGATCCGGTGGAACCTGCTGTGTTCATCTGCCTATGTTGTGAGTTATTTCTCTCTGAATAAATATCTATTCGGCCTATTTGTTTCTCCTGATCCTTATTAAACAGCAATAGCTATTCTATGCCTCGGCCTTGTCAGGTCCTGCTAAATGACAAGGCTTCTGTTAGGACAACCACGTGGTTTCTTCCCATGGTCTCTCTGGTCTCTCAGTTGCCTCCAATGAAGACTGACCTTCACAGCAATCAACTTGTGAGTCTGAGAACCCAGAAAGCACACTGTGCCCAGGTGATGTCCCAAACAGAGGCTGTCGATGTCCCCAAGGCCAGTGCTGGAGAGATACCCTACTGCACACGAGGGTCCTTACAACACTTCTCTCAGTAAGAATGTGATTGACAGTCACAGGGTCGTAGTTATTGGACGGGGCGACAATTGCACCAGCAAGGTTCTGCAGCCAATTCTCACTTTTGTCATCTATCCCACAGGCCTTTGCTGTGGGCGTGAGCCAGTGTAGCACTGACAGGAAGTGGAACCCTTGTTTGTGAGCCCCGCTCGTCTTGTGACTGCCTGACTGACAGGTTGGGTATGATTCAGAGCCATGCTTCTGAATGATCAGTACTGGAGTCTACGTACGTGCAAGCTGACCTCCATGCTAATGAGCAGGGCCTGGAGACGGAGACTGCACTTTTCCAGACAGCCCCGTGTCACCCTGGGGTGGCAGAGTACAGACCTAGCAAATCCTAGACCTGGGAGATGACTCAGTGAGTAACTTGTTATGCAAGCAGGAGGAACCGAACTCAGATTCCAGAACCCACCTAAAAGCTGGATGCAGAGAGTGTGTCTGTAATCCCAGCAGCCTCTACTGAGAGGGGTGTGGAGACAGGAGGTTCCCGGAAGATGTTTGCCCTGCTACTGAGAGGGGTGTGGAGACAGGAGGTTCCCGGAAGATGTTTGCCCTGCTACTGAGAGGGGTGTGGAGACAGGAGGTTCCCGGAAGATGTTTGCCCTGCTACTGAGAGGGGTGTGGAGACAGGAGGCTCCCGGAAGATGTTTGCCCTGCTATTGAGAATGTACATAGCGGCACGCATGAAGCGACTCTTCCTCAAATAATACAGCAAAGGAGGACCACCAAGCAAGCTCGCTATCTGGACCAATGTGTGCTCTGTGTCACATGGTCATGCCTGCTCCTGGAGAAGCAGGTCGTGGCATGACCACATTTTTAACACAGCAAGACCCACCTCAGGCCTCTGACCTTCAGAACCATACAGCTGTGTCCCGGCTGGCTTCGGTTCCCTGATAAAACACTGACCAAAAGCAACATGTCCGTGGAGAAGGGTTTGTTTGGCTTGTGTATCTTGATCACAGCCCACAGCTGAGGAGAGTCAGGGCAGAGGCGGGAGCCATGGAGGACAGGTGTTTCCTGGCTAGCTTCCTTATACAGCCCAGAACCACCCCTGCCCCACCCCTCACCCAGGACGACACCACACACATGACTGCACCTCACACACCAAACATTAATCATGCAAACGCCCCCAAAGCACGTCCGAAGGCCAATCTGACGGAGGAAATTCCCCACCCAGTTAAGGTTCTCTCTTCCAAGCAAGTGCATGACTTTAGCTGGCGTCACGTTGACGGGAGCTCACTAACCAGCAGGACCTATATGACAATGTGACAATGACATTGCAGTGTCAACCATTGCTGCTTCTGCCACAGGGACTCTCGGGGTTGTGCAGAGCCCCCGAGGGGCACGGGGAACACATACACACCTTGTTTTGCTGCCTCCTAGGACAGTTAACTGACCCTAGCTGCCAGCAGGGCCATAAGCTGCTGTCCTGTCCTTCTCTAGGATATTTATAATTTTATGGGGAAGAATTTAAGAGCAGCATGTCTGCAAGCCTCAGAAGAATAAAGATGTCATGAAAGGGAGGCAGAATGTCGGCAGGGATTTCTGACAGTCTCTGGGACCTCAAATTAAGCCAAGGCACAGTTAGCACTGGGCTTTCAGATGGAGGGACATCTTGTCTAAGGGACAATTTTTATAACCATCGTATTTTTTTCAGACAATGTTAGAACATCTGGTCCCATGATGGCGATGGCGGGGATTGTCACTTCAGAAGTGCTACCTGCAATCTGAACTCACCGTCTGCAAGAATGGGAGGTGACGTGATTCATCTCTAGTGGTCCATGCTGTACATACAGGCCCTGCTTCCCTTTGAAGTTATTATACAGATCGACAGTAACCCCAGGCTCTGACACCCAGCACACCTGGCTCAAGATCCCTGGCAATAACCTTGGTGGAGGTCCTGATTGCCTCTCACTTTTCTCATCTAGGAAATGCAGATGTGAACAGTTATGGTATTCAGGGTGCCAGCATGTGAATGAAATTGATGAGTTCGTCGGTGGCGGCTGGTGCTTCGCATGTCCATCCTATTGGCTGCCTAGAGAGCTGCTCTTTCCTCTCCCCCAGAGTGTCCTCGGCCTTAAAGATGCTGGGCACCAGGTTGGCCGCTCTCAGTGTGGACTTTTCATCCTCTGCCACGGCTCCTCTGAGCTTGCATGATCACCATCCTGCTGCTGTTTGCCAGGAATCAGGTTGGGTGTTGCCACATGCTGTGGTTCAGGCTGGGAAAGTCATGTGTGGATTCCCTGCTTCTCCCGCAGGTCCTGGGGGCCTCTCAGAGGCAATAGAGCCACCTGGAGTGCTCACCAATTCTCCTTCTGTTTCTCCCCTAAGATCTTCTCTTCCCAGGAAAATGTGTCTGGGCTTTTACCCAAGGGCTATTCTCAACACAAGGGCCCAGCTGACAGGGAAAAGCAAAGTGACCCTCTGTGCTGTGACGGTCGTTCTGCCTTCTTTATTCCAGAGGTTTCTACAGAGACACCTCCAGCGAAAATGAGCTCTTGACGCTACCTGGAGAGAGAAGACACAAAGTGCGGGTTGGCAGAGAGAGTCCATTGAGAACCCTTTGTGTTTGCACGCAGAGATGTTTTAAGAAAACAATGGGGGGGGAACAAAAGATAAATAAGAACAAGAACAAAAACATCCAAGATCCAGGGGCTGGAAATTTAGCTCAGTATAGTGTGTGTGTGTGTGTGTGTGTGTGTGTGTGTGTGTGTGTGTGTGTGTGTGTGTGTGGTCAGTGCCATGTAATCAGGAGGCTCCAAGTTTGGGTCCCCAGCAGCCATGTTAAAAACCTGGAGCCTTTAACACCAGTGTTGAGTATAGAGAGCCAGGCAGGTTCTTGGGACCCACTGGCCAGCCAGCGAACCTAACTGAAAAGCCTTAGCCCAGAAAAGGACCCTGTCTCAAAAATTAAGGTGGATGATTCCTGACCAGCACAATAGGTTGACCTCTGCCTTCTACAGGTATGCATATGTATACCACACACACACACACACACACACACACACACACACACACACACACACACACACACAACACACAGCCAAGCATCAGCAGCCGACTGGCTTTCCAGGGGTGGTTGTGACCCAGCAGCAGTTGGCACAGACACCTCAGACAAGCACTTTTCACGGAAGCCATAGAGACCTTTAGTGTCCCTACAACACAACATGGTCCTCAGTTTTCTACTTGACCAGAAGTGAGTGAGATGCAGGAGGGTCTGAGGACATGGCATATCCTCCAAGGATTCCTGGGCCTTCTTCCTCCCGTTGGACAATGCAGTTTCCTATGCAGGACCCTCTTAGGTGAGGCTGTCTGCATCTACTTTAAATCTTTCTGCTCTTCAAGCCCCAGGCAGCATCTAGATCAGTGATGGAGAACAGAGAGACCAACCCTTATCACACAGGAGGTCTGCATTGGCAGAATGATTACTGCTTCACAGCAATTGTGAGTTCAGCTACCTGAAGGGTCCTGGGATGTCCCCATCTGGCCATGGTTCGTCTTAACACAGACATTGGGAAGAATGAAAACCCCCACAGTTTGCCAGTATAGCAACACTACTGGTTTCTGTGGGCCTTCAGCTTTCTCCTGCCTGATTCATTATTAGATTCTCAGGCAGGCACACAGGGCCCTACAGACGGCTTAGCCACAGGTCCTGTTCTGTGGGATCACGGGGGATGTCATCACCTGTCAGAGAAGGGCTCAGAAGCCTGACACTTGGAGGAGCTTAGAATGTGTTAGCTGCATGTGAATCAAAGCTCAGTTGTCTGTCTGTGGCTCCAGCAGCCTGTTCCTCTAGATCAGCCTTTGTGAGACGGCTGTCAGTCAGCCTGAGGAGACAAGCCTCGGGCAGCAGTTTGGGACAAATGCACAGGCCTCCCACACAGTGCATACCCCTCTGAGGACCAGAGAAGAAACTGAATAATTTACCGCCAATTTAGTCACCTTCTGTTCTCTGTCACTGAAGGGGATGATTCCTGGGATGAGGCATGTTGTAAACTTTTTTGCTGCACCCAGAGGCTCAGAGTCACTGACACATACATTATGTAAGGGAGCCATCTCTCCTGGTCTCCCTGTGCCGTGCCCGGAGGAGAGGTGCAGCTAGCTTTCTGTGTGAGTGCTGGAGAGAGAACTCAGGTCTTGGTGCTCACATGGCAAGTATGTCAGTGGCTGAGCCATCTCCCAGCTCTGTGACACTTCATGATGGCAAGATGCATGTCATCATTGTGGGAGGGGCTGGCTGGTGAATGACATCACTGTGGGAGGGGCTGGCTGGTGAATGACATCACTGTGGGAGGGGCTGGCTGGTGAATGACATCACTGTGGGAGGGGCTGGCTGGTGAATGACATCACTGTGGGAGGGGCTGGCTGGTGAATGACATCACTGTGGGAGGGGCTGGCTGGTGAATGACATCACTGTGGGAGGGGCTGGCTGGTGAATGACATACTGTGGGAGGGGCTGGCTGGTGAATGACATCACTGTGGGAGGAGCTCGCTGGTGAATGACATCACTGTGGGAGGGGCTCGCTGGTGAATGTCATCACTGTGAGAGGGGCTGGCTGGTGAATGTCATCGCGGTGGGAGGGGCTGGCTGGTGAATGTCATCACTGTGGGAGGGGCTGGCTGGTGAATGACATCACTGTGGGAGGGGCTCGCTGGTGAATGTATGTCATCACTGTGGGAGGGGCTGGCTGGTGAATGTCATCACTGTGGGAGGGGCTGGCTGGTGAATGACATCACTGTGGGAGGGGCTGGCTGGTGAATGACATACTGTGGGAGGGGCTGGCTGGTGAATGACATCACTGTGGGAGGGGCTAACTGGTGAATGTCATCACTGTGGGAGGGGCTGGCTGGTGAATGTCATCACTGTGGGAGGGGCTAGCTGGTGAATGTCATCGCGGTGGGAGGGGCTGGCTGGTGAATGTCATCACTGTGGGAGGGGCTAACTGGTGAATGACATCACTGTGGGAGGGGCTCGCTGGTGAATGTATGTCACCACGGTGGGAGGAGCTAGCTGGTGAATGACATATTGTGGGAGGGGCTGGCTGGTGAATGTCATCACGGTGGGAGGGGCTGGCTGGTGAATGTATGTCATCACTATGGGAGGGGCTAGCTGGTGTGGGGCTTAGTTGTCAGCTTCTGAAAAAGGCTTTATTTTAGCTTGAACTTCAGAAGGGGCTGGTGATGAAAGATGTTATTCTGTATATATATTTCTCATACTGGTTAATAAAGCACTGTGGCCAATAGAAAACTAGATAGGAGGGGCTAGGAGACTAGGAGGAGGAAAGAGGAAGTAGTTGGGGAGTCAAGATGTAGAGCATGGAAGAAGGAAGACGCCTGCCTCGGCTCCCTGATAAGACGACCACGTGGAAATACTTAGATAAGTAGAAATGGGTTAATAATTAAGACAGAGCTAGCCCGTAGACAATAATGGTAACTGGCTAACAGGATTGTATCAAATACAGAGTCTCAGAGTGTTACTTGGGGCTGGTGTGGCTGTGGGCCCAGACTGGTGGGTTGGCGGGCTGGGGGAAACATACATGCTACAGATTGGCACCAAACCTGCCATAACATAATGGTGTCAGAAGTGGAACTGAGAACTTCCACTTAAAACTTAACAAAAGCTTAAAAATAGTTTTTAGAAACAAGGGAACAGAGACTAGAAAGACTTCTTGGTAGCAGCATTTTCTCAGTTGGATTCGTTTTGCTGTAGACAGAGATTTGTGCGGCTCCTGTAAGGGAGGTTTCCAAAATTAGCATAAGCGGCAAAAAACCGCCTTGCTTTTAAAGAGCTCTGCTAACAATTCATTGGTGTTTACGAGAGCTGCAATGAAGGTTTACACTGTGTTTTAAAAAATACGCTGGCTTGGGAGAGAAAAAGAAACAGGATACAATGGTTTAAAAAAGAAAACAGGAAATAGAATGGATCAATGAAATAGAGTAATAAAAAAGCCACGTAAAAATGGAAAACACAGAGAAATTTTGGATACTATATGCGATTCTGTTGTCTTTAAATTATTTGATTGCTGAGAAAATAACTACTAATAAAAGAAATGCTGCTGGATTAATTCAATTTATTTATTTTAAAAATGCTTTGACTCCAAAATTTAAGCCTAAGGACAAATTACTGGGGAAAAGGATTTCTATTTTTGTTTCCACAGAAAATGAAAAGCTGTGGATTTCTTCCAAATTAATGTGGTTTGATCAAGCCAGACCCCCTGAAACAGTGCCCCAGATGATCCAACATTTAAAGCAGTTGAGACAAAGCCTTGCAGACTACAGCCAAGATTTCTGCGTCTTCTTAGGATCCCCATGACAGCGCCCTCTACCAGCAGGAAGTAGTTTGGAAAGAACGACGCCCAAATTCCCAAATATTGGTTATAAATGTTTGTTTTCATTTAAATGGGCTTAGTTATAAATGGCTATAACCACAAGCAATCTTTTTAAAGGTAAAAAGGGAATTATGGTATAGATATGAATACTTTGCTTTGGAATGGATTTTCTTTTATTGATACAATTTAAGGTCAATTTTGTGATATGTATGTTTCTCCTCTTGTTTAGGTATTGTGTTTATATAGCTCATTGGAAAATATAATGTATAATTTAGTACAGATTATAGAGAGTTACCTATGATAGTCAAAACTTGGAGTTAAGTTAGTTAGGATTTCTAGATATGCAGAGATGTATTTGAAATGAATAGGCATTCTTCAAACCTTTCAAAGACCTACAGAATATGGCATTTAAAATGGTTTAGGGATTTTCTTGACAGTGAGGCACAACTGCTCCTGGCAACACCACCTGCGTCAGAAAGGAAGATGGGTATTGAAGAAACGTGCTATGGAGTTTGCTTCTAATATGGCAAGACTAGCCATTTGGGCAAGGTACTGCTCTTCTGGACTGTTTGACTTTATGTTGTAGAAACTGGACATGCAGGACCCACAAAAAGGTGACTGATGATTCAAGATGGACATTGCTACAGGATTCCTGCTTCATGGAAGAGGCTGCCAGACAGCCAGACAGTCTACAGGACACAGAGAAAAGTGACTGACAGACTTCAATACAGGTGGACAGTTTAAAGTTTCCTGCTTTGCTGAGGAGTCTGGAGACACACTATGGCCTATGGGCTGAAGATGGAACATTACAGAAGAACTTCAGGTGACTGACCAGGCAATGAGTTGTCTCTGTCATTTCTAGAGTTTATATATTATCCTTCTGTGGTCTTTGAAGGACTTGAAGACAGATAGTTATGGTTATAGTTTTCCTTAGTTAGGATTAAAGATAACTTACATATAGGACTTTAGACTCACAAAGATAGGATAGATGATATTTTCTTTAAGTCTTACAAAATGTTAATGGACTAAATATTGTTAACTATAATTCTTATTTGATAACTGTTGTGTGATCTATTTTACTATGTTAAGGTTTAAACCCTTCTTTTTATTTTAGAAAAGAGGAGATGATGGGAGATGTTATTCTGTATATATGTTTCTCATACTGGTTAATAAAGCACTGTGGCCAATAGAAAACTAGATAGGTGGGGCTAAGAGACTAGGAGGAGGAAAGAGGAAGTAGAAGGAGAGTCAAGATGTAGAGCATGGAAGAAGGAAGACGCCCGCCGTGGCTCCCTGATAAGACGGCCATGTGGAAATACTTAGATAAGTAGAAATGGGTTAATAATTAAGACAGAGCTAGCCCGTAGACAATAATGGTAACTGGCCAACAGGATTGTATCAAATACAGAGTCTCTGAATGTTATTTGGGGCACACGTGGCGGCGGGACCATGGCAGCAGGACCGGCGGCAGGGTGGGGGGGAACCTGCCATAACAGGCTGGTCCTGTCACCTGTCACTTGTAAAAGAGACTGAAGGGGAAAGTGACTAACCTCATGGCCAAGATGTGAAAGAAAGGAGGAGTCAGGCGCTGGGGTCATGCTATCCCCTTTGACCTTAACACTGCCTGTTACAAGTATGTCTACTCGTAACAACTGCCCACTATAAGCTCCACCCATAAGCAGGAATCTGGTGCCTGAGCAGTGACACATCACTTCCTCTCTGCACACTGGGATGGTTAGGATGCAAATCATATTTTAGCACCATGCCTGGAGTACTTTAATCCATGAATTGACTGACTCAGACCCAGCACAGCTGTCTGTCAATGCCTGATCACCTGGGCTCTCCTCTGAACACTGAGTTGTAGCTTCCTGTGTCGAGTCTGGTTCCAGAACCTCTCTCACACAACGGAGGAGCCCTCCTGGATTCTAGCCCCCACATGGTCAATGTGCCCAGGTTGAAGGAAATAAATGCATCCTTCACCAGCCCCTGGCAGGTGCCCATCACTGGCCTTCACTCTGATAGTCCTCGGATGGATGTGATTAAACTCATTCCTGGCTCAAGGCCAGGTGTGAGACATATGGGTGGGACTCAGTGAAGAGACAGCAGGTGTGTGTGGCGAGTCAAAACTGGCTTTGTAGGCTTAGGTGGGTGCCAGGAGCCTGCCCCTGTTCTCTCAGAATCATCTTCTCATTTGTTGTGTATGTCAGAGCAGGGCTTTCGCTTTTGTGCCTCTGAGGACATTTCCGTTTTCACTGGCGATACTCTGGGTTCTGACTGTCTGCCTAAGTTGGTACCTGCTGCCAGGGTCAGCATGAAATGTCCTTGTTCCACTGTTAAGTTGCTAGAACTCAATCCTCCGACAAAGCAGCCTCCATCTTCGTCGGATCGCACTGCCCTCTTGGAAAAACCCTGGCAGGGGTGGGCCTGTGGGTGGCTGATGTCCTCTCACAGGGAGGGAGAGGAGGGCTCACTGGCTCCTTCCGTTCATGGGCTCTGACTGCATGGCCTGGAGTCTCTACAGGCACTGGAACTCTCAGGCCAGAGAAGCCCATGGAAGGGCTCTGTTCAGCCAGCCATGGGAAGCCGCCATCATCCTTGCTAATGGGAGACTTCCCATTGCAGCTGCTTTGGGGTCAGCCAGCCTCTGCAGGAAAAGCCCAGTGAGTCCCCTGGTCTCTAGCTGTGTTTGTGGACCTTGTGTGGGCACATGGCATCTGATCTCTCCAAGTTCTCTCACCCACATGCTCTAGCTTCACACAGATTGTTTCTGTTATGCCACCCTTTCAAGAAAGAAGCACCTTCCCTTCCTGATGCCAAGACTGCTCAGAGCTTGTTGGAAACTTGTGTCTAAACAGAAGTTTAGAGGGTCACATCTTGGAGGGTCTAAAACATTTTATTCTCCAGGAAAAACTCACAATTTGGAATAACTTCCAACTCTTCTTCACACGTATCCAGTCTCTATAAAAAATGTTTTTGTTTGTTTGTTTATTTTGGGTGGCTAGGGAGAAAGTTCAACTAGCAAGTGCCTGTTCTGTAATCATGAGGAGTTCAGTTTGTTTCCTAGAGTCGTGTATAAGGCCAGGTGAGGATGTGGACCCTGGAAGCTTGCTGGACAGCCAGCCCAGCCTATCTGATGCCTCCAGGCCAGTAAGAAGCCCTGTCTCATTAAAATATGGTCAGTACTTTTTGCAGCATTCCAGGCTATCTTCTGGCTTCCACATAGGAGTACATATGTGATGGGAGATGTCATTCTGTAAATGTTTCTCTTATTGCTTAATGAATAAAGCACTGTTGGCCAATAGGAAAGCAAGTAAGGTGGGGCTGGGAGATAAGGAGGATTCTGGAAGAGGTAGGAGGAGATTCAACATGTAGAGACTTGAGAGGAAGAGGTCCGGACCCTCTCTCCAGTAAGATAAGGCCACGTGGAAACACTTAGATTGATAGAAATGGGTTAATATTTAGGACAGAGCTAGCCAATAAAAAACACTAGTAACAGGCCAACAGCTTTGAGTCTAATACAGCGTCTCTGTGTGTTATTTGAGGCTGATGCAGCTGTGGGGCCAGGCTGGTGGGAAAACTGCTCTGTAACACATATGTGTGATGGTTCGAGTGAGAATGTCCTCCGTAAACTCATACACTTGCATGCTTGGTCCCCAGTTGATGAACTGTTTGGAAGGGTTAGGAGGGGAGGGTGGCCTTGTTGGAGGAGGCAGGCCACTGTGGGTGGGCTTGCGGTTTCAAAAGTCCACAGCCCAGGTTCTTGTCTCTGTCTGTCTGTCTCTGCCTTTCTCTTCCCCCTCTTTCTCTTCTCTCTCGCCCCCCCTCTCTCTCTCTGCGTGTGTGTATGTGTGTGTGTGTGTGTGTGTGTGTGTGTGTGTGTGTGTGTGTGTCTACCTCCCCCTCTCTTCTCTCTGCCTGCAGATAAGGATGTAAAGCTCTTAGCTACTGCTCCAGCACCGTGCCTTCCTGCCTGCTGCCACACTCCCCACCTTCATGATAAAGGATTAACCCTCTGAAACTGTAAGCCAGCCCCCAATTAAATGTTTTCCTTTACAAGAGTTGTCCCGGTCATGGTGTCTCTTCCCAGTAATAGAACACTAATTTGGAGAACATGTAAACATGAACACACACCCAAATATAATCAAATGAAAAATGTTTATCTTTCTTCCTAATCATGGATGCAATATCACTGCAGAAATTTGAGAATAAAGACACACTAGAAGGAGAGACAGTCAGTCTGTTTTCCTCTAGTTTTTATGGATCCAGAGTGAGATTTTTGAGATTCTGTCTTCAAGGTAGAATAAAGAGCCTCACTCTGCAGACCCCAAACTGTCACTGCCGGGGTGGGGTGTGTGTGTGTGTGGTGTGTGTGTGGGGGGGTGGGGTGTGAGTATGTATGTGAGTGTGTGGGGGGGATGTGGGGGGGTGTGATGTGGGGGGGGTGTGAGTGTGTGTGCGAGTGTGTGTGTGAGTGTGTGGTGTGTGTGTGTGTGGGGGTGTGGGGTGTGAGTGTGTGTGTGGGGGTTGTGGGGTGTGTGTGAGTGTGTGTGGTGTGTGTGAGTGTGTGTGGTGTGGGGGGGTGGGGGGTGGGTGTGGGGGGTGTGGGGTGTGTGTGTGTGGGGGGGTGTGTGGGGTGTGTGGTGTGTGTGTGTGGGGGGTGTGGTGTGTGTGTGGTGTGTGTGTGGGGTGTGTGGGGTGTGAGTGTGTGTGTGAGTGTGTATGTTGTGTGTGGGGGGGGTGTGTGTTGGATGTGGGGTGTGTGTGGGGTGTGTGGGGGGTGTGTGTGGGGTGTGTGTTGGGTGTGGGGTGTGTGTGAGTGTGTGTGGGGTGTGTGGGATGTGAGTGTGTTGTGAGTGTGTGTGTGGGTGTGTGGGGTGTGAGTGTGTGTGTGAGTGTGTATGGTGTGTGTGTGGGGGTGTGTGTGGTGGGTGTGGGGTGTGTGGGGTGTGTGTGGTGTGTGTGTGGGGTGTGTGTTGGATGTGGGGGTGTGTGTGAGTGTGTGTGGGTGTGTGGGGTGTGAGTGTGTGCGTGAGTGTGTGTGTGGGTGTGTGGAGCTTTGCACTAGGAACTCTCACCTCTGCACCCCAGCCTCCTCTTCAGAGTGCCCACTGACAGCTAGTTTGCCGGCTTGACTTTGAGTGAATGGAAAGTATGTGTGTGTGAAGCTTTCTGATGTGTCCTAATATTTTAAAAATAAATACTGTCATGCTCTTTGCAGTCCTTCACTTTCAAGTTTTCCAGGAATTGAAAAAAAAAAAAAAAAACCAATCTCTGGTAACAATATTGCAGAAAACCTGAAGTGATTCATTTCATGGTTAATTTATTTTGTAATTACAGATCTGTTGGTAAACAGTAGAATAATATTTTTTCATTTTGCTTATTTATGCTATTTATGCAGTGAATATTTTCACTGTGCTATGATAGCTGTTCATGCAAGATACTCCCAAAGTGCATTAATTCAAATAAAATTATCTGTGCTTCTCATGTACACACATAATGATGTTTATGTATAAGCTTACTACCTAGAAAGGCTTTTTTTTTTTCCTTTTTTTGTAAGAGGGAAGCAAATGCATATCATCTATTTTTTATTTTTAATTAAAAATGCAAGTTAAAAAGCAACATTAAATCCCAACTTTAAAAACATTATGTTAGCCAAATATTTTAGCTTCTAATTTTGGAATATATGGGCATGCATATTTTAAAAGATAAATATCAAGAATTTTATCATGGCTGTTTATTTTTATAATCATAACCTCACTGAGTTGCCAGAAGTAATTCAGGACAGTACAAACACAGTCAGGACGGAAATGAGAAAAGTACCCAACAGGTTAACGTTTCTTCTCTTTCAAATAGGCAGGCATGTTAATGTGTGCAGGTATAGGTGTGTGTGTGTGTGTGTGTGTGTGTGTGTGTGTGTGTGTGCATATTTGCACAGGCATGTGTGTAGATGTGTGCAAGTGTGCAGGAATATGCTTGTGTGTGTGTGTGTGTGTGTGTGCACATTTACATAGGCATGTTTGTGGGTTGTGTGTGTGCACAGGTGTATGTGTGTGTGCATGTGTGCTGGCACGTGCATGTATGTTCAGGCAGATGTGTGTGTTCTTTCTCATAAGGCTGGCTTATCTCTTTTACTTCACTGGTGATAAGTAGAGATGTGAGTTCCCTGTTGACTAACATTGTACTTTGTTCTTTGGTTCCTGAGCTGAGGGAGCCCAAGTCCCCTAAGTGAGCTGTGCTGTCAGGCACTCTGCTTCCCACACGAACTCTGCCGAAAGTTTCTATGAGAGCTGCACATTTCTGCAGGCTTTATAGCATGGGGGCTTGCATTTTCTCTCTTACTACTTTTGTGTGTGTGAGGGGGGTATACAATGTGTGTGGAGAGTAGAGAACAACCTGGAGTTCACCTCGCATGCCAGTCTTCAGGGGCCGTCCACCTTGGTTTGTTTTTCTTTGCTTTGTTTTGTTTTTCTTTGCTTTGTTTTGTTTTGAGAAGAGTTCTCACATTGTTCTGGGACTTGATAATCAGGTTCAGCTGTTGGGCCTGGGAGCCCCAGGGATTGTCCTGTCTCTACCTTTCCAGTGCTGGACTGCAAGCTTGCTCACCCCCATGCCCAGTGCTGGACCGCCAGCTCACACCCCCATGCCCAGTGCTGGACCGCCAGCTCACACCCCCATGCCCAGTGCTGGACCGCCAGCTCACACCCCCATGCCCAGTGCTGGACCGCCAGCTCACACCCCCATGCCCAGTGCTGGACCGCCAGCTCACACCCCCATGCCCAGTGCTGGACCGCCAGCTTACACCACGTGCCCAGTGCTGGACTGCCAGCGCACACCCCATGCCCAGTGCACACCCCATGCCCAGTGCACACCCCATGCCCAGTGCTGGACCGCCAGCTCACACCACGTGCCCAGTGCTGGACCACCAGCTCACACCATGTGCCCAGCATTTTCTATGTAGGTTATGGTGATTGAACTTGGAAGCAGAACTTGGAGACTGATACTTCCCCACAGGAAGAAACCTAGAGATCATCCCAGAGGAGACTGCATTTGCTTTTTGAGAGGGTTTGCCCCAGGTAATGCCACATGGCTCATGGTCACAGGAAAGCACCCAGTCCCCATTTGGTTTTGAAGTCACTTAAACAGGAACTCAAAGTTGCTCTCTTAGAGAGATGAGGCCACAGACCCTATCAGTATTAAAGACACTCGCTTATCATAAACCTGGGATAAGCCATTCCTACAGCAAATGGCTGCCAAGATCAAGGCTCCTGTGGGTATACAGCTATATGAATGCTGTGGTAAGAAATTCTTCTATTGCTGGAAAAGAAAACATAGTTGGCTAAGTGATGGGAGATGTCATTCTGTAAATGTGTTTCTCCTACTGGTTAATGAATAAAGCACTGTTGGCCAATAGAAAAGCAAGATAGGCAGGGCTAGGAGACAAGGAGGAAGAGGAAGTAGTAAGGAGGAGTCAACATGGGGAGACAGGAGAGGTAGAACACCAGCTGCTCTGGCCGGTAAGATGAGCCACGTGGAAATACTTAGATTAGTAGAAATGGGTTAATCATTAAGGCAGAGCTAGCCGATAAACAATGATAGTAACTGGCCAACAGCATTGTATCAAATACAGAGTCTCTGCGTGTTATTGGGGGGCTGGCATGGCAGGGGAAAAAAAACCTGCTCGTAACAGAGCAAACATTTCTTCCTCTTGAGTCACCCGTGTGTCCACTTAGAGAGTTATTGGTTGCCACCAAGACATGTTTGCCACTGTTGTACTTGCAGTGTTAGTGAAAAGGCTGGGGTAGGTGAGGGTTCACAGGAGGGATTGAAGGGAGACAAGGGAGGGGGAAATGATATAATCACATTTTAAATTTAAAAAAGGAAACAGTTCATTGTAGGATCTGGAGAAATGGCTCTCTGGTTAAGGATACTTACTCATCTCTGAAAAGCCCTGTGTTCAGTCCCCACAGTCCCCAGCTCCTATAACAGCCTACTCTCAACCATCTATGACTCCACATCCAGGGATCCAACACCCTCTTCTGGCTTCTATGGACACCTTCATTTACGTACTTATACGCAACGTAGACACACACACACATAATTAAAAATAATAAACCATAATAAATTCTTTTTTTAAAACACAATCATTGTAAATAGCTCAAGCTGCTACGAAAATATTAATAACTCAAAAATCTGGAATGCCATGAACATATGACAATGTTTGGGATGTGGATGGAACACAGAGAGGGAAGGCTAAGTAGCTGACCAACTGCGGGCTGAGCAAGAGACTGCTCAGATTCAGGGATGAGTGTTAGAACATTGACTCAAACCTATCACTGATCCTAGGTGCCGTACTCCACCCACGTTGCTCACAAAGCCAACCAACCCAGGTGCAGAAAGGGGGCCTCCATACAGACCATTCTCCAACCCCAGAGCTCCCAGCTCCATGAAGCCCCGCCCTCTCAGTTCCGGCAACACTCACGCATTGAACGGGCGGGCGCGTGCCCTCTTTATAGAAATATGCTTTCATCTTTGCTCCAGACAGTCTGCACATATTTACAGCTGCTACCTCTCATGCTAGCTGGTCACTCTGGGTCCTTTCTCTGGCTAGTATGGCTGAGGGCTCCACTGTTTATAGCTGAGACTCCTCAGTCTCAGAATTTTGTATTAATGATAGCTGCAGACGTTATACTTTGTACTTTTGAGTAAACAAATGTTATCTGCCCACGAACAATGTTGTAAAAGATACAAAGTAGGCCGAGGAGACCGCCCAGTGGATAAGGTGTTTTCACGCTGCTGAAAAGGCCCACTTATGCTATTTTGGAATACTTTGAGTTTAAGGGAGGCAGGTTTTCTATCCAAGGTTAAGGAGGTCCGGGTGCAGTTGGTGCTTAGGTGCCATTTTGGGTAAATTTTCAGGATGGAATGTGGCTTCTTCCACTGTCCATACTGGAGCTCCACTGAAGGCTGATGTGGCCAGAGAGAGTCACAGTTGGTGGACCATCCACTCATAGGGACAGCCCAGACCTGCACCATGACCAGGCTCAGGCACATCAAGGGGAAGCATCTGAAACATGAATGAAAAGTCTGTGGCGGCCAACACAATGCCTAGAAGGCACTGGAAAGACCAAGCGGCTTGCTTGCCTGCTCTACAGCAGAGCACACACCTGGCTTCCTGTCCCCAAATGCAAGAGGTAGCATTAGCTTCTGGCTGGGTTGGCCCCTGCCTCCATCAGCCTGGGACGGTTGTATAAGTTTCTTGTGGGATGGCATTTGATAAGGCAGTTTCTGAGTAAAGATGTACAGATCGATTACAATCTTGATTAGGTAAAATGTTTTATCTATCATTGCCAAATCCATAATTGTACGCATATCCTTAATCAAGACAAGGATGTATTTAAAATCAGAAATTACTTTATTGTTGGTGATTAAGTCTTTAACAGCCAACATAAGGAGGACTTGAAACATTGTTACTTAGTCTTCCTCCAGGATGTTGAAAAGGAAAACAGGGAGGGGCTGTTTCCGCATGGCCCTGGGGGACCATCCTCAGAGTTCAGATGCCCTCCTGGAGGGCAATCTCCCTGGCAGGTGTTTATTGTCACCTGGCATCCCCCACCGTTACAGGTCAGCATTTGGGAATGAATTCTAAGCAGCAAGTCAGGCCTCAATAAACAGAGGCCGCCACAGAGAGCAAAGTTCATGGGCTCTGAGATTTGCTTTTTCTCTCATCTCGGCGGAGTTGCCGTCTTGGTGCCCTCATCCTTCTCCCCTGGCTTCTGATGCTGCCTTGGCTCTTCTCACCCCAGTCAGGTCCCTCTTCAGGGCTGCCTCCTGTCATTGCCTCCTGCTGGTCTCTCTGCTTCTGGAGACTGCTGTATGCTGTGGATCTTTGCTCAGCCCTCATTGCCCAGCATGTGGTCTTGCTGTGGCTTTTGGTGTTGGAGAGTGTTGTGTCAAATGAGTGCGTAAGCAAGAACAGAGGTCAGGGAGTAGCTGCTGGGTGCAGGTTCTGTCCCTCCTCTGCCCAAATTTGAACTTCCTTTACAGCCTGTGCGTGTTGTTATATTGATGTCTTCTTCAACCCCGTCTGAGTAGATGGTTTGAAGTCTCTGAAGGGGCAGTGTGTCTTTCCAGGCTCCCGAGGATGGCTCTCCATGGGTCACATAGCTCGTCCAGGGGTCTTAAGAGCTGTGACTCTTCAAAGTGTGCATTGACTGAGTTTGTGTTCTCACTCTACATAATTAACGTCATTGTTTTGCTTTTAATGCATGCACACACAGGTGTGTGTGTGTGTGTGTGTGTGTGTGTGTGCGTGTGTGCGTGTGTGCTCACATATGGATCCTTAGGTGTCAACCTTAGAAATGCATTTTACCCCCTATGAGACAATGTCACTCATTGGCCTGGGGATCACCAATCAGGTGAAGCTGGTTGCAATGCTCTGGGGTCATGAGAGTGTATCACCAGGTCTGCCATTTTGTGTGGGTCCTGGGGACCAAATTCACGTCCTCACACTTGCATGGCAGGCAGTTTTACCAACTAAGCCATCGCCTGAGCCCCTGTTGACCCTCGTTTCCTGTCATTAGATTCCTTTCTCACCCCTGCCGTAAGCTCCAGGTGCGTCTGCCCTGCTGGGCTCGGCCACTCAGCCTCTGCACCTGCTGCTCTTCCTGTGAGGACACTGGCCTTGTCCTTGCTTTGCTGCTGATCCACAATGGCCTTGGGTTACAGTGGTGGCTTTGTTATCTTTGTGTCTCTTACTAAGACACCTACCTACGACTCTTGATTTAGAGACTGTCCTAGGTATCCCTGATCCCCTGTACCTGCTCCAGACCCTGGACCTGCAATGAATCCATTCTCAGAAGGAACCAAACTCAGTGACTAGAGTGTCACAAAACAAGCAGTCCAGGGTTACAGGATGGAGATGCTGCCGTCTCCTCTAGTTTTCAGTCACAGTGAGGTGACCCCCTTATCTAATTCTGGACAGGGCGGTCACCATCTCAGACACTAAGGCTGAGGCCAAAGGGCAGTGCAGAGGTCAGAGCTGGAACCTTGAACTACGCAACAGTAGGGGGGAATGTGAGCTCCCAGAAAAGCGTGGCTGTCCACAGTCATTTGGAACGCCTCCTTATGCCCTCGGGTTTTCCCTATGCTTCCACTGCCTGTTCCCCTCAAGTCCACACAGCTTCATTTCTTCTGTCTGCACCCAGGTGAGGATCCCTAAGTCAGCTCTCCTCCCACTCAGACCTCCCACGGCTTATGTGTGGGTGAGAAGCCACAGGGAATAGTACCGCCTGTTGCTGGGATGTTCACATTCCAGACCAACTGCACCCACCCCTAGCCCTGTGCATCTCACTTGGGGACAGGTGCTAGCCCTGGGCGACAGAAAAATGGGATACAGGGGTGGGGGAGTGTCTAATCCAGCACCACATAGAGCCTAACAGCTAGTTTCAGTAGGCAAGCGCATTAATGCAAATTTCACCTCCGTTCAGTACCGAGCCTTGACTTCCTCACCTGGAGTGGTGGTGTCCGTTCTCAGAGTCAGAGGGTGGAGATGGAAGGTTTCTTCGTATGAGCAGCCCTGTGTAGACATTTCCCCTCAAATGCTGCTTGTGTTTGTGTTTCTTGGTCTATGTCAGAGGTAAAGTATCCTCAGAGAGGAAAACCGACCTCACCAGGGTTACCAGGGTTACCAGGGACACCAGCATCACAGAACACGTACGTGGGGGCTGGGGCTGGGGCTGCAGACAACCTGCTTTCTGCCTTTCTTTCTCTCCTTCAGATGACAGCATTACGTTAGGGACTGTTTGACTTGCCCCTTGGACACAGGAGCTCCTCTGAGGTCTGGGCCGTGATCTCCATTCATCTTTCCAATGGCCTCATCCCTCCTGTGGTTTAGTGAGTGTCCTGTCAATGCTGTGGGCTGAAGTGTGGTCACTGCGTGATGCAGTTGAGGAGTGGTGATGCATTTCAGAGGTACTGAAGTCTTTGGGAGGGCGTCTCCAAAGGATTGCGGGACTCTGGTGTGTGCGTGTTTGCCAGGAGAGGTGAGAGGTGTGTTCCACTCTGTACTCCTGCCCCAGGGCACTGGCCACACCAGCACCCAAGTGATGAGCCCTATGCTGCTGAAATTGTAATGCAGAACAGATCCATGGTAGAACGCTAGGAGGAGTCGGATGAGAATCATATGTCCTGTGTTGTAAGGGTGCTTGTTTGGAACTGGAACAAGAAGAGGCCAGTGTGGACTGGATGTGTCCTGTGAGCATGTGAGCTGGGTACCAGTTATACTGCCCATCACCCTGGTGTGCAGGCCAAACACCACACAGAATGAGGCCTCAATCCATGGGGAGAATGAAGATTGCCCAGGTGAGGGAGAACATTGCTCAGGAGGATGAAGACATCCAGAGAGGGGGCACCAAGAGCTCACAGAAAGTTATTCCCCCCAGGCCGATGAAGGTTGAGGGGAAATATAAACATGGATTTGTGATTTGAGGGCAAGTGCAAAGATGGGCTTTGTGAAAATGCTGAGAAAGGCATAGTAGATGGAAGGGACTGATCCCCATGGAGATGCTGAGCAGAGAGAAGTCCATCTAGGAGATGAGCTCAGGCAGGTGGGGGTAAGCAGACAGGTGAGCAGTCAGGTGGGCAGGTTGGTGGGCAGGTGGGTAGACAGGTGGGCAGGTGGATGGGCAGGTGGGCAGGTAGGTGGGCAGGTTGGTGGGCAGGTGGGTAGACAGGTGGGCAGGTGGGTGGGCAGGTTGGTGGGTAGGTGGGTGGGCAGGTGGGCAGTTGGTGGGCAGGTGGGCAGGCAGGTGAGCAGGCAGGTGAGCAGGCAGGTGAGCAGGCAAGTGAGCAGGCAGGTGGGCAGGCGGGTGGGCAGGTGGGTAGACAGGTGAGCAGGTGGGTGGTCAGGTTGGTGGGTAGGTGGGTGGGCAGGTGGGCAGTTGGTGGGCAGGTGGGTAGGTGGGTAGGTGGGTAGGCAGGTGGGCAGTTGGTGGACAGGTGGGTAGACAGGTGGACTGGTAGGTGGGTGGGTGAGCAGTTGGTGGGCAGTGGGTGGGCAGGTGGGCAGGCAGCCTGGTAAGGATTTTGAACTTTGGAGGAAGACGGTATGGACACATGATGCAATGACTCCATTAGGTTGTTGCTTATGAGACTGCGGTCTGGTTAGAAGATACCATGAGCGGTAAAAGCTAAACATAGGCCAAGGGAGTCAGCAGGGAAGGCTATCCAGGGCCAGCACCTGAGACCCAGTGTGTGTATCTGAGGGGATGAGTTGCTGAGGGATGCTGGGAAAGGCACAGACACGTTAATAGAGGCTGCCTGAATGAAGGAGCTGTCAGTGGGGTGGGATTACAGTGCCTGGATGGGATTTCAGTCCTGTTACTTGAGAATTCACCTTTACATGAATTGAAAATCCAGTGTCAGAAAAAGGGCTTCGAAATTCTCTAGAGATGAAAGTTACCAAATCCACCTACATCTGCATGTGACAATTTGGGGATCCTGAATGTCACTCATTCCCAAGATATTTTTTTTTTCATTGTAGTAAAGGAAAGTCCTACTGATTTGGGGTCTCCAAGAGAATTCCACCAGGTGAAGTTCTATCCAGGGGATGGGCTTGGGCATCTTTTCCAGCAGGATCTCCCACAGCACAACTCTACCCAAGCAGGGACCACAAATGTTTTAAAGGTAAATGATAGAAATAACACATTATTGACTTTAAGAACAAAACATATGATCAAGAAATAGTTATTTTAAGTGTGTGTGTGCCTGTGTGTGTGTGTGTGTATGTGTGTGTGTGGGGTGTGTGTGTGTGGGGTGTGTGTGTGTGTGTGTGTGTGTGTTTTAGTGGTACTGTGGATGAACTTGTAACAGTACACATCAGGGAAGCACTGAGAAAAACCCCAACCCCCCTTTTAGCTTTTTTGTTTTTGATTTTGAGACAGGGTCTCTTGCAGTTGCCTGGGCTGGTCTTGAACACTCACTCTATAGATCAGGCTGATCTTGAATTTGTCATTCTCCTTCCTCGAGTGTCTGGAGTAGCTGGGTCTACAAGTCTGAGCCACAGGTACAGCTCCTAGGAGGTTTTCTAACACAGGTTGTGAGTTGGGTGTGGTAGCACACCTGTAATCCAGGACATAGGAGCTAGAAGCAGCGGAATCCAAATTTCAAGATCATCCTCAGCTATGTAGAGGCTATCCTGGGCTATGTAAGCCACTGCTCTGTGTAATTAGTTATTCAATCAACCAATCTAATAATTTGACAATGACCAATATATCCCCCTCCTGAAAATACATACTATAAGTTCAGAACTCCTAAATGCTTATGAGGTTAATGCTTAGTCTTCTTTGCCTCTAAACTTTGATAAATTTTATCCCAGAGTCTATAGGTAAATAAAAGTGGGTGCAGGAGATGAGCTGACCATTTATAATTCATTACTGGTGCCACCAAACATTAATGCCTAGAGAAAACAAATTATTGGTCCCTCCTGCCAGAGCCAGAGAATATGATCAATATTTCATTCTACGGCACTCTTCAGACATTTGAATAGCTCATGTGTCCTATTTATGCCAGTTAAAATGAATTCAACCTATCAGGACCAAATGCATTCTTAATGACTCTCTTTACCTTGCGGGGAAGTAAGACCACAGCCTGCCTCCCTCCCTCTTTTCCAAACCCTTCATTCTGACGTGCACTTGTGAACCCTTGTGAGGAAGCTTTTCCTACTAAAAACAAACCCTTGCATGTTAAAGAATGATGCTTTCAGAGTCCCTCGGCAGGTAGTGTGGCAGGAGGTAGAACACACAAACCCTTAGTTTTACTTTAATTTTTTTGTCTTGTCTTGCTGATACAGTGTTCTCAAATTCAAGATCCAAGGAAACTCTGCTCTCATTCTGTATTTCCATCACATTTTGGTAATTCTTGCAGATTATGGTGCTCTTGCCTGCCATGGTGGTCTGAGATTCTGTTGTCTTCATGGGTTTGAGGTATGATGAAACACCACGCAAATGCCATCCACGTTCTAATCACTGTGCAACCCAGCCATGCCGTCATCTTTTCCTTCTCCAGCTGCCTCGTTATGTACTGAAATCTGGCGAGTTGACCTCCTGGTTGTGGTCTTTGTGTGCTTGGTGAACGGACTCTCACAGCTTCTGTTTAAACCCACATCTGCAAATGAGTCTGCTCCCTGAGGAAATCACTCCACAGCTGAAATGGAACAAAGCCAAGGCCTCTCCTCCATTAGCTAACCTAATGAACAGGGAAGATTCTGGAAGGAGATGCAAGACAGTGAAGAGTGAATGGTGAGAGAGGCAGCCACTGATGATGTGGAGAAAACCTCAGTGGTTTGTAAACCAAATATCCCCTTCCGCCACAGCCTAGTCCAGAACAAGACCCTCACCCTCAAGCTAGGCGTGGTGGCATGTGCATTGATGAGGCAGGCACACAGCACATCCTGGCTTTGGTGGCCAGCCAGTGGCCAGCCATAACAGCCCAGTTCGTAAATGCCAGGCCAGTGAAAGACGCTGTCTCACAGAAAGAAGCAACCTCAAGAAGGACACCTGAGGTCGGCTTCTGACCTCCACATTCGCATGCGTGTGTGTGTGTGTGCACTCCCACCACACAAACACATACACAAAAGGGCTCATCACACACCCATTAATTCTGTGAAGGCTAAGAGGGGTAGGAATTCTATAGATAAAAGAATGAAAACTAGCAGAGGTTGGCTCATGAGGTTTAAGGGAAAACAGGTCTCTATGTCACACGGATGCTGGTGGGGCACCAATACAGGCATTGCATGTAGCAGGTCTCTCAAAGATCTCACTACCATTGTTGATGTCGGTGCTACAGCCACTGGCAGATCTTCTACACAGAAGGAGCAGCTAGCCATTGCACAGAGCTGTCATCCAGGACTGCACAGACAGAAGGAGAAGACAATGCTTAACTTCCAGATTTCAAAGCACGGGCCAGCTTTCTTGTTAGGGATTGGTGTGATTGGTGGATGTGAAGCCATGCTCTTTGATGTTCCAAATAAGACTAAGGGGCCCTAGAGGATATAGCAGCTCTACCCAACCTGTGCTGTCAGTGAACAAGGAAGTTGGATGAGAACACATCTGTTTATGGCACAGTTGTACCCCAGTGTTGAGATCCGCTGCTCAGGGGCGGAAAAGGTTCTCAGTATCGGCACCCATTAGCAATGGACCTGACCACACAAGATATGGGTGGAATCCTACAAGGATATTGAGGCCATTTTCCTTCCTGCCTCTTCTGTAACCATCTGTACCTGCTTCCTGGGGCATTAGCTCAAGGACTGAGTGATTTTTGTTAGGGAGCCTCATTATTTAAGATCTACTCTTTGTAGGACTATCATGGATGATGTCATAGGTGGTGATTCTGTGTGCAAAACTTTCCCAGGAAGGATTTTCTTCCATAAGCGCCACTGAGACACCCATGATCTCAGGGAAGAGTTTGAAACACCAAGATGAATGAATAGTGGTTTGGAAGAAGCAGATGACTGCAGGCCAGAGCTGGAAATGGTGCCTGGAGTTGCCTCTGATTCACTGTAGTCTCATGGCAGAACTTGAGCAGAGTGGGGACACTCTTGGAGAGAGGTGGAGAGTCCTGTCCTGAGATGGAAGAATCACTCTTAGAGAAGGTTCTGAGACCATCAGACGGCAATGTAGGGCCACTGTCTCAACAGAGAATTTGGAAAAGTTGATTGGCAAAACAAATGTCATTGTTGTCATATAGTGAGACATTGCCAAAGCCACCCTCACATTCAGGAATGCCATTCCCATAAGTCAGCAGACATTGCTCAGCTAGGACATTATGGCATGATCTACCTACAGTATAATCACACTGTTTTCCTACAGACAACATTAAATTCCATTCTTGGAGCTGCTTGTCTACCCAACTGGTCCATAAGCTGAAGCTGAGATCATGCTGGAATTATCAGCTTGATTACAACTCTTTGAAAGCGTTGTTCCCGGGACCCCACTAACATCAGCATCCCTTGGACTTCAAACCCCCAGGCTCCCAAAAAGGCCCTTTGTGTCTCCAAGAGTGGATACTGATATTTGACTGGCACAGCATAAAGATGATGACAGTTCATGGAAGCCCCCAATCACCGTTGGCCCTGTTGACAACGGAGCCTTCGAAATGGAAGCACATACGTGTTTGGGTAGTGCCTTTGCACGCTTGATACATATCAGTACACCGGAAGCATAGGTTTCATGTGCATGGATGGGGAAACGAAAATTTTCATGTGACAGACACCGTGGCCTCTCAGGAACACCGTTATCGTGTTGCGAGGTCTTGCTTTAGAACGGCAGGCAGTCTTCCCTCGTGAAGTAACTTCTCGTACAGACATGGCAGGAGGAAGGGTAAGAGGAGGTGGCAGGTGATGTTCCCCCACAGCTCTCTCTCACTCCACGCTGGAGTCAACACACCATCCCTCAGAATCTTTCCAGTTTGTGCAAACCCCACTTAGACTCCTCTTAGTGCAAGCTCTTCTCTGGTGTTTTCTGTCTGATGGGAGGGATGATAGCCCAATTTTTTTTCATGATCCCGTTCCCGTGATGAGAGCCAGAGAGCAGAATTTTGAGATTTCAGAATTCTGTGTACTGATCTCAGAAATACAGCAATTTATTAATGCATTTCCCCCACCACTAATGGAGAAGGGACCCTGCCAAAGCAGGAAATGGAGGAGGAGGGTCTGCCGTAAGGGAGACATTCCTATTTTCTTCCTTGCTACAAATATACACCTAAAGGGCCCCGATGTTTTAACTGCTTATCCCTGAGAGACTTTATTGCCCACTAATGGCCATGCTCTCTCGTCATTGTTCTGGGTGCTCCTTATTTATTTTGAAGAGTGATTATACTTTGTCAATAGGAAGAGGTGTCTTGGCAGATAAGGCTTAAAACGGAGGCATCTCTTGCTCAAAATTAACCTCACCTTTCTTCTGAAAAATGTCTTAAAGGCAGTTATTTTAAACATGAAGGAGACACACAATATTTCTTTAAGCATTAAAATAAGAGCACGGTAACAACCATGGTGCCTTAATGGTGTGTTTGGGGGAATCTCAGACTTTGCAGAGGCAGATCGGGCAGGGAAGAGCCCTCAGTATTGTGCGCAGTGGGGGGGTGGGTGGCTGCAGGTTACATATAGCAGGCATCCCTAGCAATACTCATCTGTGTTGAAGGCAAAGCTTGGCTACTTGTGAATCTGCAAGCAGTTTAGTGGGGGTTCAGGGAGGCTGTTGGGGATGCAGACATCCCTTTGCCCAGGCAACCTTCCACGTCGATGTCACCAGCATGATTAAAAATATGTGTTGTCTTATGTGTCACAGTTGAGGGTGGCTGCATTCTGGTGGGTCCCCAGAATATTCGTCAATGGCGTCTCAGTGTGTAAGATCAGACTCAGAGGTCATCGGCTTTAATTTTACTTATTCTTTGGCAGTTTTGTAAGTGTTTGTGTTGACCTTATCAGCCCCAACTCTTCCCACTCCGCCACATTCTCAACATGACCCCTGCCACCTTCATTTGACCACTCTGGGCTGGCTGCTGGAAAGTTGTCCGATCTTGTTGGCATGATTTTATTTGGACCTTGTACAGACAACCATAGCTGCAGTGAGTCTGTGAGAACAATGGCTGTGTCTCATTCAGAAGGCAGCACTCACGCCAGCTACACCCTTGTCACCAGCTCTTATATTCTTGATCGGCCACGTCTGTGATCTCCCCTGACCTTTGGCAGAGTTTGTGTAGATGCCCCATTTATGGCTGGGTTCTCAACAGTCACTATTTTTACCCTTAATTTTTTTTTATCTTTAAGTTCTTAACAGCATTTGCTATCTGCTCCAGAGTAGAAATCTGAGTCAGGATGGCTCTTGGTTCAAAGGCACATACACATACACGGGGACTTTGTATCACTATGCACTCTTAGTGGAGTTTCTAATGCTATGATGACGATCATGGCCAAAGTAGCTTGGGAATGAAAGGGTTTATTTCAGCTTATAGTTTCACATCATAGTTACCAATGAGGGAAGTCAGGGCAAGAACTCAAACAGGGAAGGGGCATGGAGACAGGAGCTGAAGAAGAGTTGATGATGTTGTGATGCTTGCTCCTCGTGGCTTGCTCAGCCTGCTTCCTAATAGCACCTAGGACCACCAGGCCAGGTACGGCAAAGCCTTCAGTGAACTGGACTCTGAAACATCATCAATCAGGAAAATGTGCCATCGTCTTGTCCAAGGGGTCAATCTGGAGGGCGAGATTTTCTCCATTGAGATTCCCTTTTCCAAAGTGAGTCTAGTTTGGGTCGATAACATAAAATTAGGCAGCACATACCCAGAGTCCCATATATTGCTCTGGAGAAGGATAGGGTCCCCTTTGACACATTATAAGACACAGAGAGGGTGCCACTCTACTGGTCAATTACGTTCATGCGCATTGAATGTGCAACCACCCTCCCCCTGATACAATAAGGAATTCGTGATGAACGCTGAGCACAACACTAATTTATGGATATAAACATTGGTATTTAAAATAGCCAGGGCCTTTAAAAGAAAATTGGTACTTGGTGCTGAAGCCGATGTGATCATGGCAATTTCATTCTGGGTCTGAATGGGTGGCTGATGTTAAGCCAGGGTGGAAAGCATAGGGAGCCATGAACCGGCTTCCTTCTGCTGCTGTACACACCCATCTGGGAGGAGTTTTTTTTTTTTTTTCAACCAGGACAGCCATGTGTGCCTGGGCTATGAGGACAGTGAGGCTTGCTGCACTAACATTTAGTGAGCTTCTGTATCCCTCACCAGAGAGCAATTATCCTCTCGTGAGTGAGGGTGTTTTTCAGCCTTGTCTCTGCCTCCATCCTAGGGCCAGCAAGACGGTGCCTGGCATTTTGTGAACTACTGCAGCCTTCCAGGCTCGAGCAACACAGACGCTGTGCTGTCTGCTTTAGCCATGGTAGAACATTTGCCACGGCACCTTCGCTTGCTTTTCACCTATTGTTTCTAGGTTAGCCGCCATGTATGATGAGTAGCCCATCCTCAATTTGGGGAGCTGCAGATGATGTGACCCCCAGGCTGTGCTGTTTGAGGATGCTCTTGCCTCCCCCAGGAGCCTCAGTATCTACACTCAGCCTGTTACTCATCCAGGAGAGTGTAGGCAATCTGAAAATCGCTGTGGGCATCCACAATGGAAGCTAGGTCTTCACTGACTGCCAGACACGTCCAAGTTAGGCTGGAGAGGTGATGTGAACTACTCAGTCCTTCAGAATGAGGCGGGGGCTCAGAGGCCAGAGCAGACTAGGGCAGAGCGTGCTGGGATCTCGCCTGCAGTCTGGGGTTAATGCCATGAGTTTGTGCCTTCCGGTTGACTCATGGAGGATTCTTCAGACAAACTGCTCCCTTACCTCTCTTCTGCCTACCCACCCTTGGCCTCCACCTGAGAGGCATAAGGGAGAAAGCCCTCAGGAGCACCAGCTCTGCCCTGCTCCACATTGTTCCTTGCGGTGCAGGGGGCTGGGGACTTGGTGCAGGTCTTGCTAAAGTGAAGCTGTAGAGGCTGTAGCTCTGGTGTCTACACAGCCCCCATCTTAGAAAGCAGAAACACAGCTTTCTAAGTTTCTGTACAGATTCAAGTGATGCTGTCCCTAGAGGATGCGCTCAGGCTGGGGTTAAAAGTATGCTTGAAGGGACAGTGCCAGACAAGCCTACAACCCAGAAGACAGTGCTATGTTGGCCAACAGATGAAGTGTAGAATATACACTAGAGAGGCGGGCAATGGGCTTTCAGCAATGTGACTCCGCTGATTCTCACATATCCACAAAAACAACTTCCTGGAGCAGAGATTGAGTTCTGAGAGTGACCCAACAGGTAAACAAGAGTGACACTAAGTAATATGTCCCTTAATCAAAACTTGTCAAATGAACCGAAGACTTAAGAGCATGGCACAATGTTACAAACCTTAATTTAAAAGTCACAGGAGAAACTTATCAAGATAAGGGTGAAGCATGCGCTTCTCAAATTTATCACCAAAAGTGTGATCCTTAAGATATCCGAAACTACCCCAACACACCCTGGCTTGAAAGTCCAGGGAATAGTTCAGGGAGGACACTAGAGTTTGCAGTGTGTATTAGACAGAGGGCTACAGTCTAGAACATATGAAGACCCCTCTGAACTCAGCATTAGAAAAAAATAATTACACAATGGGAAAGGGGCATTTTTAACTGCAGAGTCTAAAAATGTCAGCTGTGCACATGGGAAGATGCTAAACCCCATATCCAATAAGAAATGTAAAGGTACCACTACACTCAGCTATCTTGTTGGTAAGGCTGCAGAGACTGACCCTCCATTGCATCTGATTGGAAATGTGACATGACACACTCCGGAAAACAGCTTGAAGTTTCCCGTAACTGTCTACACGGTCACCACGTGATCCAGAAAAGTCGCTCAGGCAGAGAAATGAAATCTTATATTTGCACAAAACCCATGTATGAATATTCATAGATGCATTACTTGTAATGGCTCCAAAATGGAGGGAAATAAAACAAACCCACACATCTTTCAATGACCAAGTGCTTAAATAAATTGAGAGACACGTGTGGGATGGAATGCGGCTCAGCGATAGATGATATTGCACTTTGATCTACTTAATCAGGTGGGAAATCTCTAGAGAATTAAGCACCGGGAAAGAACCGGACGTCAACAGTTTTCACACCTAATGATTTTATTTACAGATGAGTGAAGGTTAACCTTCACTGCCTGCTCCTCTGAACCGAGCAGATCTGCGAAAGCACTTTGGGAGAAATTTGAGTACAGGGAAAGACTCTAAACGGAGGAGCCACAACGTCCTCAGCCGGGGGCCCACAGAATGAGTGTGGATTCTAAGCAGTCGCCGCCTGAAGAGCGCCCGTGGGTCACGTGGCCGTGGGTCACGTGGCAGCAGGGGCAGCAGAGAAGAATCGAGGTGCTTTGATAGTCCGTATGCTTCCCTAGACCACATGACAGCTACACTTCACTGTGACCTGCAGAACTACGGGTTTTGACTTCTCCGCGAGAGGTGCAAGGGCTTGCTTGCTTCCCGGTGCACCAAGAAGGGGAGTGACTGTCCTGAGCACAACATTGTCCCAGGTTTTCCTGTCTGTGAGCAAAAGAGCTGAGTCAGAGAGCATGAACTTAGAGCCAATCTCATCACACAAAACAAAGGTCACCCCTCCCCGAGCAAACACAGCTTTATTGCTTCTGACGGGGTGGTGGTGGTGGTGGTGGGGTCTGCAGAGAACCATAAATTAGTTCCTGGGAAAGAGAAGTTGCAAGTCTCTCCTCCTCTCACTTAAACCAACAGTGATGCTCTCCAAAAAGTCTGTTCTCCACCGAATCCTGGTATTTCAATAAATTCCAATGTGCTGCTATAGTAACTGTCTCCGCTATGATTAATGTCGGAACATTAGGAGAGCATGTTATTATTATTCTAAATTAGGTTTTGCTTGAATTAATTTTTATGCATGGTTACTAAGATGTAAAAGACTTTCTGAATTGCAAATTGTAACATCCCTGCTTTGGGGGTGAGATTGGGAACACAAGAGCCCTCCTGCTGGAAGGATTTCCAGTCAGAGCATTTGCCTAAGGGCCAACATATTATTTAGTCGGTAGCCTGCTAAGAAAATGGAGCTTGGCACCCATGGATCCTTCAGTTAAAGGTACTTTGCATCACCTCCCGAGCCTACTTTGCAGAGAAACACGGTAGATACCAATATGGTGTCGTGTTCACGGTGTGTGGAGCAGGCAAAGAGACGGGCTCCCCCAGTGCAGCCCGCACGTGTGACTGTATTTTCCCTTTTGAAATCTTCATAGTGAAACGATGGGACCCATGGAAAAAATGCTGGGAATCGTGGTCGAATGCTTACTGGCCACTTAGCAGATGTCCTGGTCTGCTTCCTGCTGCTGTGATGAAACGTCAGCCGAAAGTAACTTGGGGAGGAAAGGGTTTGTTTTTTTTTTTTCATCTCACACCTTCCGTCAAGAACCTTGAACTTTGTGGAACCCAAGTGTGGTGGCAGGCTTTAATTATCAACTTGACACAACCTAGGATCACCCAGGAATCCCTCAATGAGGGGCTGTCTATATCAGGTGGGCCTGTGGGCGTGTCCTTGGAGAATTGTCTTGGTTGCCTGATTTGGTATGAGAAGACCCACCCTAAGTGTGGAGGGCCCCATTTCACAGGATGGCGGCTGAACTGTGCGAGAGTGCAGAAAGCAAGGTGAGTACCAGCAAGTCTGTGTGTGCGTGCATGAGTGCGTGCCTGCGTGTGCGCCTTCATTGCTCCCCGCCCTGGGAGGGACTAGCTGAGAGGACTGACTGCTTCAAGTTCCTGCCGTTTTTTCCACTACGATGGAATGTTTGTCACCCGGCACTGTGGAGGGAAATAAACTCTCTCTCTCCTGTAAGTGGCTTTTTGTTAGCACATTTTATCACAGCAGCAGAAATGCAGCCAGGATGTTGGGTGAGGGCTTTGGTGTAACATCCAGACTTCTGTCTTCTCAGAAGAGTTCCGTCTAAGAACACGGTGCATGGACGTGGATCTAGGTTTGGTCATTTCTCAACCCCGGGTGTTTGAGATGCACGGCTACTGTGTCAGACTGGCATATTTTTATTTCTGCTCGAGCAAGGTGAGTTACGGGGCAGTGGGCAGGACCTGAGTGGGGGTTCTGCCCGCCTCCTGCCTGGTCAACATCCTAGATGGTGGGTAGGAACCAGGTACTTGCTCGTTTGGAGATATGTACTGAAGAACTTTTTGTGCTTCCTCGCTTTCCTGTCTTTCGGGTAAACACTCAGGTTTTCAGAACCCGAGGGTAAGAACACCTTTAATTTTATGAGAAACTCCCAGGTAAATTTCTCTTTGAAAAAGGATGACGGAATGGGGAAAAATAGAAGCTCTCGCACTTGGCGGCCTCACTCCAGTATTTATTAGTTCTGGCTCCATCCTTGCTGTAGATCAAGGTTCTTATTTGTTATCATTGCTCTGCAGCCCAAGGCACTTTCCTCATGTCCCTACCTCTGTAATTAGCTGGCAATAAATTGTCTCCGCTTTTATTTGGCTACAAATATCTTCACTTAATGCTCCTCTTGAAAGGTCTTTAGGCCAGTTGTAGAATCCTGGATTGATTTCTTTTCCTCCAGTAGTGGAGAAATCATTGAATTGTCTTCAAGGGTCTTCTGTTCCTGAGAGGGTTTGTGTTATTGTGTTCCTTTCAAATTTAGTTTGTTTGTCTTTCTTATCTTTCAGGGGCCATCATCTGCCAAGCTCTGTATTTTCCAGTATTCTCCTGGGTGGGCTGCAGGATAAAGTTTCTCCCCCTTCAGATTTAGAGTTCAGGTGGGGTTACATGTAGATAAACACACTACAAATCAAAGATGTTATAAGTTTAAAATGTGCTTAGTAACTTAACTGGCTAAGCACCATAGCCTAGCGATGCGGAGATTATTTACTCTCTTGATCAAAATTCAAACTTCATGGTTCTGTTTTTATTGAATATACAATGTTTTCACACCATCATAAAGAAAAAGATCTCAAGTCATTCCACAGTGCAGCCAGCGGGACTATGTCCCCTCACTCCCTGTCTCAGACCACCTCCACTCTGCATGCTGTGCCAGCTTTCCCCTAGCTTCCTAAAGGTCTGAGACTGATAACCTGCAGATATTCTCTGCCATGTCCTGGGGACTGATACTCTGAGGAGCTGTCTCTTGCCTGGTGTATTAGTCAGGGTGCTCTAGAGGAACAGAACTGATAGAATGAATATACATAATACACCACACACACACACACACACACACACACACACACACACACACTATATATATATTAATATATTTATTTATTTATTTATTTATTTATATCTGTATAGATATTGATATATGGGATGGACTTGCTAGCAAAAGTGAGCTGAGCCAGTAGGCAAAGAGGAGATTTCTTTCTTCCATCTATCTAGATAGATGGACAGAGAGAGAGAGAGAGAGAGAGAGAGAGAGAGAGAGAGAGAGAGAGAGAGAGAGAGAAGCAGATGGGGGCAGTGGGAGGAGAGAGAATGGCTTACAGTCTGAGGCCCAGCTAGCCCAACAATGGCTGCCTACCAGTGGGAGGTCCAAGAACCCAGCAGTTGTCCAGTCCATGAGGTCTCAGCTGGTCATCAGCAGTACTGGAACCCGGAAGAAGTAGGCTCTGATGCCACTGAAGGGGTGGACTTGACAGCAAGAGTGGGAGCAAGCAGGCAAAGAGACCCAGCTGCCTTCTTCCTTGTCCTTTATAGCGGCTGCCAGCAGAAGGTGAGGCTCAGAATAGAGATTGATCTTCCCACCTCAAAAGATCCAGATTAAAGGTGTGTGTATCTTCCTACCTCAAACAATTTAACTAAGAAAACTCCCCCACAGGTGTGGGCTTTAGTTAATTCCAGAATAGCCATCACACAGGCCAGGAGAGATGGCTCAGCAGTTAAGAGCACTGGCTGATCTTCTAGCAGACCTGGGTTCAATTCCCAGCACCCACATGGCAGGTCACAGTTCCAGGGTAACTGACACCCTCACACAGACACACATGCAAGCAAAACAGCAGTGCACATTAAAGAAAAAGGAATTTCCATCACAAGCCAACCTTGTCAACTCGACACACGAACATATCATCTTATGTCAAGCTTAATTTCCAAATGAAAATGATGACCAGGTCATAATTATGCCCAGCATGATATAACAATCCCTTCTACAACCACAAATGCATTGTAAATTTAAAATTGATGGTAATGTCCTTTCAGGGACATTTTTTGGTATATCAAACTTAAATATGACAATCAATTATATCCCCTTAATTGATGTTACATTATATGATAAGTAATCAAGAAAAGAAAACTCGAACTCCTGTACAAACACATTCTTAACAAAGCATGACAGAAACACTCATGCCAACTATAATCCTCATTTCTGTAGTGGTCACGCGGCCTTAGCTGGTGTTTATAAGTACCGTCCTCTACTATCCATTCCGTCTTCTCTCCAGCAGAGCAGGCCTTGGTTCCTTTCCTGGAGGTGACCCAACCCTCATTCCCTTTGACTTTCCTCACAGGGCAGGCGTGAAGCTTATGAGTAGAAGGTCTATGGAAGAAGAGTCACAACGTCCCATGGCGTGCAGAGCCACTTAAACAGCCAGGCAATGAATGAGAGGAGAGACACAGAGCCTGGCCAGCACAGTCAGTCACAGGGTAGGCAGCCACCAAACAAGAGTGGTCTTACAAGTTCAGAAAGGGGCTCGGGCTCCAGTTGTCTTCGGGTGCTGTGGGTGAGAAATGCTGTCTGCCGCCGCTTAGTCAAATTAATTATGTGTGTGTGTGGGGGGGGTGTCTCTGTGTATGTATGTGTGGGAGTGTGTGTGACTGTGTGTATGTGAGTGTGTATGTGTGTGAATATGTGTATGTGAGTGTGTGTGTGTGTGTGTGAGTGTATATGTGTGTGTGTGTGTGTGTGTGTGTGTACTCAGAAGCAGATCCTGCCTCCTGCACATGAGTGTTTATGAATGTGTGTTTACATACTCGTGTGTGTGTGTGTGTGTGTGTGTGTGTGTGTGTGTGTGTGTGTGTGTGTGTGTGGTGGTTTGAGAGAGAATGGACCTCAGAAAGAGTGGCACTATTGTGGCCTTGATGGAGAAAGTGTGTCACTGTGGGGGGTGGGCTTTGAGGTCTCCTTTTCCTCAAGATTTGGATCTCTCAGCTCCTTCTTCAGCACCACGTCTGCCTGCATGCCGTCATGTCTCACCATGATGACAATGGACTAAACCTGTGAACTGTAAGCCAGCCACCTAATTAAATGTTTCCCTTTATAAGAGTTTTCCTAACAGCCATGGCATCTCTTCACAGCAATAGGAAACATATGCATATTTGTGTAAGTGTATACATGTATATATCTATGTATATATGTGTCTATAGGCATATGCATGCTTCAAGGTATAAATATAGATAATCTCAAAAAATCCTCACACAATTTCATCCAGGTTTCATTCATGTGTGTTCAGGTAAATGTGGCCAGTGGTCATGGCTTGCTGGGCTGGAGGTCAAGATATGGTACAAGCACAATGAACTACAAATCACCCATCAAAGCATTGTGCACCTGTCTGTAAGAATGGACATACATTCATACAGACTCATACACACGTGCATATCATGCACACCCATACATACACATGTTTCATACCAATCACACAAACATACATTACACACAAAACACTCATAAATACACACACATCACACACACATATCATACAAATGCACACAAAATGATGACTCAACAGAGATGACTGCCAGTGCCCAGGAAAGAGAGGCATGAGTAGCTGTGTGTGTTATACACGGCCATTATTTCAGTCTTCCGGGCCCCACAGACATGTTGAATTTTCTCGTATCCTTAAAGTTGCATTTGATCATGAAGTCCGCTGTCCCAGGAGACTCCTGACTAGTAGAGGACGGAGCACAGGCAGCGCCCGGCAGAGGGAAGGAAGCCACACGATGTTAAAATAATACTTCTGTCAGTCAGTAAGCACATACTTAGCTATGGATGTGCCTTAAAATCTCGGTGTGGGCTGGTGCATCTTTAGGTCCGGCCCTTTGAAGGTGACTTCCCTGAGAAAGCAGCATTCCCCATGTAGATGGCGCTGTCTTCCACACCCCCAGACTGGCCACAGCACACCTGTGAGTCTCTCCCGACTGGACAGGAAAGACTTTCTTGCCCTCAGCGCTTTCTGTCAGCACCCTTGCACTGTGGCCTCAGGTCATTATCTGTAATACTGGGACTCTCCTCCCGAGTCCGTGAGCCTACGAGTGTCTGTGACGCCACCGACTCCCTTGCTCAGACACTGAGTAGGTACTTTACTATCACTGCAGGAACGATGAGCTGTTTGAGCAACCCAAAAGCTGAGGATAATTACACGTCTGTGCTGACCTGTGAAAGCCTTGAAACTCTCGTGTTCATGCAGTGGTCCCCCAGTTTCATTCAGAGGCCAGTTCCTGACCCTCATTAGCTATTCAAGGGGAAGCGAAGCGTATTAATCACTCCTCGGATTTGACACTCAAGACCCCTGGCTCACTCCACCCCCCTTTCAGAGTTCCACCAACTAGAGTAGAGGCAGATGGATCTCACCCTCGGGTGGCAGATGTATTTCATATCTTTGAGTGTGTGTTCAAATTAGAACAATTTGGGACACACACATTGAACCGTTTAACAACAGGGTCAAGAAAGAGTGAGGAGCCTGTTTTTATAAGTTGGAGTTATTACTCCAGCCTTCCCTTGCTTCGTGCGAGCCGAGGGCAGGCATGTCCCATGCTTGTGCTTCCCTTGTGTGTTACAGGCACTGGTATTCAGTTCCAGAGCTTGGGCTCTTCCCCAGCCTCCCTTGAATGACCGAGAGAGAGGTGCAGGCATCCATGGTGGCAGCGAAGACTGCAGACATCTGCTTTAATTTGGGGATCTGGGTCTCAGTTCTGCCCTCTTGTCTTAGCTTTGAAAGCTTCTCAGTTTGGCAAGCAGAGTCAGACTCCTTTGTGGTTGCCTTGTTTGTGTCTGCAGGTTAATTGCTTCTGGTTATCTGTTGAATGATTTATTAAGTGAACAAGCTGCTGTAGTCTATGTTTTGTGAATATATTAGAAATATTTTTTGGATGGATTCTTATGTGCATTTTGTACTTGTGTACACCACGTGAGGGCTGAAAGGGTAGTCTGTAGCCAGCAATGACTGGAAATATTTCATTTTTGAATGAGACTTGTGTGAAGTGTATGTGTGTGTGCGTGTGTGTGAAGTGTGTATGTGTGTATGTATGTGTGAAGTATGTGTGTGTGCATGTGTGTGTGCATGTGTGTGAAGTGTGTATGTGTGTATGTATGTGTGAAGTATGTGTGTGAAGTGTGTATGTGTGTATGTATGTGTGAAGTATGTGTGTGTGCATGTATGTGAAGTTTGTGTGTAAAGTGTGTGTGAAGTGTGTGTGTGCATGTGTGTGTGCATGTGTGTGAAGTGTGTGTGTAAAGTGTATGTGTGAAGTGTGTGAAGTGTGTGTGTAAAGTGTATGTGTGAAGTGTGTGTGTGTGTGAAGTGTGTATGTGAAGTGTATGTGTGAAGTGTATGTGTGAAGTGTGTGTGTGTGTGTGTGTGTGTGTGTGTGTGTGTGTGTGTGTGTGTGTGTAGCATGTATCCATATCCAGCAATAACTAATCTGCTGTCAACAGACAAGGAAGCACTTAGAAAATTGGGGTTGGGAACATCCATTTTATTCCCATTTTTCTAAACCCAGCATCCCTCTTTATTCCCTCTCTATTTATAGTGTTTTCTTATCAAGCTAGCTCTTGCATGTCCTCAGGGCAATTTTGTCACTTTGAAAAGATATATTAAAATGACTGATTTTGGCAGCACATAATCTATGGCTTATGTGTTAATTATGTTTGCCTTCTTCAATATGTATTACACAGAGTGCTGGGCAGGGCCCCTAGTGACCGACTCCATCCCTGAAGACAGATTTAGAGACTGGATATTTCCTCTGGTTTCCTAAGTGACATGCGGTGGACGTTAGCATTTCTCAGAGATGACAGGCAGAGACAGCTAATGGCTCTTTAATACGCAATGAAAACTACAGCTCTCACCCAACGGCATCTATTGAATTTTCTTTATCACTTTCAGGCCTGGAAGCAGAGTGCTAAGGTAGTAATGGAGTAGATCTCGGGGTGCAGAAATAACCCCATATTACAGTTTAAAAGACCCGAGTTGAGAAAAGCAGGTTCCCACAGAATGCAAGCCTGACAGCTGAGAATCCCAAGAGCCTGCCTGCCTTTAAAACTTGAGGAAACGTACAAATAACAATAGTCACCTTACAGAAAAAGCAATGGACCACAGCTAACGTAGGAGTGGGGGACAGACGCCGAGTGGCCGCCTGTTCTTCTCTGTTCACATTTTCTCCCCAGGACTGAGTCTAGAATTTCTCTAGTCAATTTTTACAGAGGTGAGCGCTGAAATCCGGAAGACAGACTCCATCATGCTGGCCCCAGAGCCAGCTGGGAAGCATGGGAGGGGACTGCTCTCCCACTCCTCGTCCCATCTTCCTTTTTCTCCTCTTTCCTCCTAATTTTTAACCTACTCCCCCTTTCCCCTTCCTGTGACATTGCTCTTGCCCCTTTTTTCTGTTCATCCCCTTCCTCCCCCATTATCCTCCCCGTTCTCTTCATCTCCCTTCTCGCTCACTTTTACCCCTTTCCCTGTCCCTGCCCTCCTCTTCCTCCTCTTCCTCCTCCTCATCTTCCTCCTCCTCCTCTTCTTTCTCCTCATCTTCCTCCTCCTCCTCCTCTTCCTCCTCCTCTTCCTCCTTCTCCTCCTCCTCCTGTTCCTCCTCCTCCTCCTCTTCTTCCTCCTCCTTCTCCACCTCTTTGCACTCCTCCTCTTCCTCCCCAATCCTTTCTCCAACGTCACTGAATGGTTGCCATTGTTGTTTATCTTCACATTAGAATTGTGAAAATTCGCACAAGCAATGTTGTCCCAAGTTCACTCCCACCCCTGGTCTTAAGAGAGCAGAGAACCCGGCAGGTGCTGGCACTCACCTTTAATCCCAGCACTCGGGGGACAGAGGCAGGCCGATCTCTGTGAGTTTCAGGACAGGCCCCAAAGCAATGCAGAGAAACCCTGCCTGTGTCGAAAAACCAAAAAAGAAGAGAGAGAGAAAGAGAGAGAGAGAGAGAGAGAGAGAGAGAGAGCAGCGGGAAGGTCAACAACAGAAAGAGTGTTGGGGAGAAAGAAAGGATTCATGGATGACTGTGAAAATCAACAGATGTCCCTGCCTTTCTACCTTCTAGCAGCATATGAGCAGAAGCAGCAAGGGTCTCCTCCACACCACAGCCGCCTAGACTGGACTCCCAGATTACCAGAGCCGATGTACAATGCAAAACTGTCAAGTTTGGCTTAATCCTAACAGTTCAAGGCTAGTTAATCTCTGAGACAAGAACCAACACCAGTGAGATGCTTGCAGAAGAGAATCAGAGTGTGGAGGATTCCCGTTAGCATCCAGAGAGAGAGAGGTTCCAGCTAAGGATTTACCTAATGTTTTGTTGGTGCTGGGGATGGAGCCCAGGGCCTTGTCCGTGCTCAGCAAACACTCTCCCTGCCACTGAGCTACGTACCCAGACCATATTGATTCTTGGTTATTGAACCCAACCAGAATCTCAGCAAATTGGCAAATGGATTTTAAAGTTTATTTGGAAAAGTAAAATAACCATAGTAGCCTATACTACTCCAAAAGACCATAACCAGAAGGTGCCCTGGGAGCAGATTCTTTGTGTCATTTACTCTGAAGCTACAGTAATTCATACAATGTGATGCAGCAAAGAAAATACATGCTTTATTAATTTCTTTTCTTATTGTAATGACATCATATTGTCTGTGAACACCTACCCTGACCAGCAAGGAAGACGAGACTCTGGGTAGATCTTCATGCAGTTTTAATCAGGATCCTTGAAACATGTTTCATCTAACCCACGAGAGAGAGCCCTGGGGGACCCCTGCACAGGCTTAAATACCCTTGAGCTAACCAACCCCAGTGAGCTACGTGGACCCTGCAGATAGGCTACTCTAATGCGGAAGCAGACAGGCTGAACAGACTTAACCAGTTAAGGGCTTGTTTACGCCAGAGAGCCCTCAGCAATGGGAAGGTGTAAGGTGGAAGCCAGCACCACTTTAAGGCTTGGCACTTCGGGGCTCTCTACAATTGTCCTGGAGGTACAGGGGAGCATTTTCTTAGTTAATGGTTGATTTGAGAGGGCCCAGCCCACTGTAGGCGGTACCACCCTAGGCAGGTGGTCCTGGGTTGTATAAGGAGGCAGGTTGAGCAAATCAAGGGAAGCAAATCAGTGAGCATAATCCCCCAGCCTCTGGGTTAGTTTTTGCATTGAATCACTGCCCTGACTTTCCTCCGTGTCAGAGTATCTAAGCTGGAATAAACAGTTTCTTCCCCAGATTTGATTTGTTTATGGTGTTTTACTACAGCAATGGAAAAAATGAAACCTAGGACAACTGTGTACATTCTTTCTGAATAAATCCACTCAGCGATGAAAGGAAACACAGACCGAATGCCACATAATCACATTTGCTGAAGAGAAGATGCTAAGACAATAGGTCACATATAGTATGGTCCATTTCTACCAGTCTAGAAGATAAAAAATCAACTGGGGTAGGAAATAGACTATAACGCTTGTTGAGGATGATGATGGTGATGATGATTGGAGAAACCAGTCCCTCTGTGTAGCTCTAGCTATCCCAGAACTTCCATAGTAGACCAGGCTGGCCTCAAACTCAGAGACCTCTCTACCTCTGCCTCCTGAGTGCTGGGATTAAAAGCGTGCGCCACCACCACCCGGCTCAGACTATTTGTTAGCAGCTGAGATGAAAAGTTTATAGAGCATCTGTCTAGAAGAGGTCAGAGTAAGTGGGTTTGGGGATCAACGGGTGTCTCCTGAGACCTGAGACGCAATGAGCATGTGTGTGCCACAACCAGAGAACTCGGGTAGTAAAGCTGTGGTCCATCACATTGCAGGCAAATACATTTAAAAACAGCAACAGGTAACTGAGTTACTGAAGTACTTCAGAGGCCCACAGCAGGAGGGAGAGCGGACGACTGACATGTCTTCTCACAAACTGATTTCTGATATTGCCCGAGCCCACGTACGTGTCCATAACCCACAGATAGCCCTGCACTCTGGTCTCACAGACACAGCTGTGGAAAGACTGGACCACAGGGAGCAGGCCAGGTCTTATTGTCACAAGAAGATTCACGTGCTTGACAAATGCACAACTAATGTAGGATGGTAACATACTTTAAAAAGATGCATGTTAGCCAAAGAGAGGGAAAACCATGAAAAGCGGGGGAGGGTCTGCTACAGGTTACAGCTTGAGTGTGAAAATGCCCCCGACAGGCTCCTTCCACAAGGGCTAGGTCTCTGGTGGGTGCTGTTATTTTGGGAGTGTCTAGGAACTTCAGGAGGCAGCAGAAGGAACTGGGTCACTGGAGTATGGCTTGGAGGTTATGTATGGTTTTGTCCTCCCTCTCTCTCCCTTTCTCTCCCTCCCTCCCTCCCTCTCTCCTTCCCTCCCTCCCTCCCTCCCTCCCTCCCTCCCTCCCCCCCTCCCTCCCTCCCTCCCTCTCTCCCTCTTCCTCTCTCTGTCTCTCTCTCCCTTCCCCCCCCTCTCTCCCCCTCTCTTCCCCCCCCCTCTGCTTCCTGTCCTCCATGAGGTAACCGTTCACTACTCTACCTCCCCACACTGCCATGATGGTTCTTTCTCGATGCAGGCCCCTAGGAACTGTCAGCCACAGCGTACCGAACTTCATAAAACTGTGAGCCAAGATAGACAGTTTGTTTTGAAGTTGTTTATGCTGGGTATTTTACCGGAGCGTTAAAAGAACCTAATATGTGGTCGGACACAGTCAGCAGCAGTGTCAGTGGCGACAAGCGTGTGCGGTGTCCTGAGCTTTCCTTCCCTTTGTTCTTAGCTGTCTCCCACGAAGGAGCAAGGGCAAAGGAGAAGGCCTGACCTCACTGTGTAACCAGGGCTAGAGTGTCTGGTCCTGTCTGCCACACACAAGCTGAAGAGAACATAAATATCAGATTAGAGCCCACATCCAGCCCTCACACGTGGTCCATGTAGTTAGAGATAAAAGTCACATGATGGGAGATGTCATTCTGTAAATGTTTCTCGTAGTGGTTAATGAATAAAACACTGCTGGCCAATAGGAAAGCAAGATAGGTGGGGCTAGGAGACAAGGAGGAAAGAGGAAAGAGGAAGTAGTTGGGAGGAGTCAACATGGAGAGACTGGAGAGAGCAGAACGCTGGCCCTTCCTCCGGTAAGATGAGACCATGTGGAAATACTTAGATTAATAGAAGTGGGTTAATAATTAAGACAGAGCTAGCCAATAAGAAATTAGTAACTGGCCAACAGCATAATATCAAATACAGAGTCTCTGTGTGTTATTTGGGGCTGGCTGGCACGGCTGTGGGCCCAGGCGGCAAGGAAAAACCTTACTTAACAGTCACAGTATCACAGTCGGTCAGAAATCAGTCAGCTAACTTTCATGGCGACCACGGGAGAGATAAGATCCAGTGATGTCCTCGGCAGTGGGAGCTTCCAAAGGCAGACCTTCAAGGTAAGGGTGTCTAGATGACTATCAACCTCCTTTTTCTCATGCACAGCATGAGAGACCCAAGCCTGCGCCCAGAGAAGAGAGCCCAGAGCTGTGGTTCACGGCTTTGCCTGAATGCTGCCATCGCACAAATATCACTGATGTTTGCATCTGTGCAAACATCCTCCTCTGTCAACAGGGAGGTCTGGGGTGACCCTAGCAAAACAAGCTTATTTTCATCAAATGAAAAGCACGAGTAGGGAAGAGGAGAGGGATCCGGTACTCAGGGCAGTCCATCTGCTCAGAGCACAGAGGGCGGTGTCAGCTCCTCCTCAGGTTGCCGTGTACCCCAGTAACTGCAATTTCAGCGGCGGCCTTACTGTAGCATGCCTTGAGCTGGCTAGCTTGTGCTCTTTACACACACTGTGGCTTTTTATCTGGAAATGCTAACGGGACGGCAAGTGCTTGGCACAGAAGGCAAGAGAAGGATCTGCTGGGTGAGGATCTGGGGTGCAGATCGAAGAGCACGGGCGGCTCAATGCAGACAATATCTGTTACACTTGTAATTGCTACTAAAGTTCAGGGTGGCATTTTGCTGATGTGTCTAAAATGGGCTTCGTGGGGCTGTTGGATCTGGCTTGACAGCAGTAAGGCACACGGGGCAACGATCCAGTTGAGATCTTCCAAGTCAGTCTGATAAGTGGACTGCCTCGCAAAAGCTCCTTAATTGCTCCAACATTCTTCAATTGTTCCATTTAGCACGGTCCTTTAGAAGGTCATCGATCAATCACTGAAGATGGGAAGTTTTACATTTTGCTTGCTTAACAAAACAGCCTTAACGAAATCTCTCCCGTTTAATTTCAGATGAGCTGATACCACGGCGCCTGTGCTAATAGGCAGTCAATCTTTTTAATTGTTGTGGTGGTGACGGGTCTTCTGGGCTCTGGGTCGATGGGCAGGAACCTGGAGTTGAGAGGCCAGAGAGGGGAGGGAGTCTTTGGTAAGGACAGGAGTTCTGAGTCCAGTATTTCTCATTTCAAGAAGGAAGTGGGCTCTTTGCTTGCTGCACCTCAAGTTTGATTGAGACCTCAAGCAAACCAGAAGACACAGTCATAGGAGCCTTGTTCAGGCTTTTTGATCTGAGGAGGATCTCTGACCTCCAATGACCTGTAGTGACAAATACTGATAAAAAGCGGGACAATCCTTCAGAGACTGCGGAGGCCAGCCTGATGTGAACAAATCTTCATGAACTGTAGTGGCGTCTTGCCTTGCGGGTGAACTTGTAGTAGCAGCCACACCCTTTGGGCGTGGTCTCAGGTGGGGATGTGACCCTTCTCAGGTAGAGGAGCTGCGGGCACTTGCTCTTTTGGGTCCTGGAGAGCATCAGAAAGGCAGAGACTGCAGTTCCTTACTCTGGGTACGTTCTTCCCCAATAAACACCTATTTATCATTTATCTTGGCCCTGATGAGCTCATTTTAGCCCTGCCTACAATTACACTTTCTTCTCTGGGGTTCTGGGTTGTGTGGAGTTGATGGGTAAGCTGACTGCCACGGTCTGCTTTTACAGACAAACTCCCCTCATACTTGGTGGACACTCACTGCGCTGGGCCCTGTGCGTGACTACCAGTCCCTCTGCCTGCCTTCCAGTAGCCACCCCTCCAGGACCCCTGTCCTCTGTTGTCACCCATGGGGAGGTATCCTGACTCATACGAGAACTTCTGCTTGAAGATGGCAGAATCCGGCATTGGCCAGTCCATTCATTCTGCAAAACCTCAGGATGGAAACCGCAGGGCGAAGTATGATTGCTTAGGTCTTCGCCATCTTCGTAGTGAGTGTCCTATGTCTGGACCTTGTGGGAGCTTCCCCTCAGGGCTGTCCTACATGTATCCATGGGTGGGATCATGTACCCATAGTTATTTTCTCTTGATCATATTTTTACAATTACTTTTATTAATTATTTAGGGGGAAAGATCCGGGTAAAGGAGTGTGGCTGACAGAGAGGTAGCAGAACTCTAGAGAAGAGCTGGAGAGGTAGCTCATAGGATGGAAGCATGCTTCTCTTTCAGAGTCTGACCTAGGCTCACTTCCCAGCACCCACGGGGCTCTTCACATCTGTCTGCAAGTCCCGCTCTACGCTCCAGCAGAGCTAATGCCCTTCCGGCCTTTGCAGAAGCCAGACACACGCATGGTGCATATATGCAAATGCAGGCTAAACACTCACGCACATAAAATTAAATTAGTGAGCACTTTCGCCAGTTTGGGGCATAGAAGCCCCGACTGCTGCTCATATGCCTCCCAGGCTCCCTGGGGTGCGTGCACCCTGGCAGTGCACTTGGAGGCTTGGGTTCTTAAGCTCAGTTATGCTTTCATGTCTTGGCTCCATTACGCAGTCTTTTTGGCAGGATTTGAGGCAGGCCCCATGTTCACAGTGGGCAGGCACACTCCTGGGGCCCCTTGGGGTGGCGGCTGGTGCAGCCTCGTGAGTTAGCAGAGGTCCCGTTCCACACTGACACCTGTTGCACCAGTGGCCACCGTGTGGTCATCATCTTCACTCTAGGGACACGGCCGGCCGTCTATGGGCCTCACTCTCGATCTTCCTCCATCTTTCTTGCTTTTCTAAGGGTCTGTGGCCAGTGCAGGCTGACTAAGCTCCCCTTCCTGTGTGTTCAGAGCACAGCTCCACACATGGCACACATTTCTCTGGGCCTCAGCCCAGGAGACACACATCCAGCTGCCAGGGAAAAGCTGACGGGTCCTTGCATCTTTCTGGTCACACAGTTCTGCCACCTGCTCATGCTGCAGCCTGTCCTGCAGAGAACAACACTTCTCAAGACATGGGAACCTTCATGATGCTCTGTAAAAACAGCCAGTATCGGGTTGGTGCCGGTGCCACAGGTGACATGGAAAGCACCTGTGTCAGGTGAACCAGAGCTGGGGAGATGGGGATTGTATGAGGGAGAGAGGGAGGGGCGGGCCTGAGTGGGTTTGCAGCTTGCTTTTCCTCTCTCAAGTGGAAGCTGCAGGGGCTTTCTCCGTGGCTTCATAGCTTGCACAGCTGCAAAGAACAGGAGGGAGCCAGTGAGGAGCTGCACTACAGACGGCTCTGCTCTCCTGGAACCGCACAAAAGAGAATTTTCAATGTTAACGCTTTGGATGGGACAGAGACAGGAGGCAGGCAGGTGGGCAGAAGGGAGGGAGGGAGGGAAGCAGGGAGGCAGGGGAGGAGAGAGGGAGAGAGGGAGAGAGGGAAGGAGGGAAGGAGGGAGGGAGGGAAGGAGGGAAGGAAGGAGGGAGGGAGGGAGGGAGGGAGGGAGGGAGGGAGAGAGGGAAGGAGGGAAGGAGGGAGGGAGGGAGGGAAGGAAAGAGGGAGGGAAGGAAAGAGGGAGGGAGGAAAGGAAAGAGGAAGGGAGGGAAGGGAGGGAAGGAGGGAAGGAGGGAAGGAGGGAGGCTTTGCTTGAGCAGAGGTAGGGAAATAAAGCCTCTTGCAAGCACCAGTCCACACGGGTAGCTTGCACTGTGCCGTCTCTCTCCCCCAAAGCCCAGCTTTCTGCCTTCTCCTTCCAAGGAGAAGCCAGGTCACATCCAAGCCTTCCCGCAGGCTCATGCTGATCTCAACAACATAAATATTACAGCAAGATCATGCCTCTTCCTGTCTCTTGCTTTCCTGACAGCTCTCTGCCAAGGAGAAGGGACACCCAGGGGTGAGCATCCAGTTTCTTGCAAACAAGGCTTTGTTTAGGGGAGGCAGCCCCTTACCTGATGTTTGATCATGAATAAGTGAACAGGGCTTGGTATCACAGCAGAACGCAACAGCATTTTCTGCTCAAAATCATGCAAGGGTGTGAGTGTGCAGGAGTGAAGAAGTGTGCATGTGATGCCTGTGTGTGACCATGTGCGTGTGTGCACACACATGAGTGTGTGTGTGAGTGAGTATGTGTGTGAGAAGTGTGTGCATGTGCCGAAATATGCGTGTACACATGTCTCTGTGTGACAGTGTATGCATGGTATGTGTGTGGGTGAGTAGCCGTTGGTAGGAGTCTGGATTTGGGTATCCAAGTTTGCATGTGCATGTTTGAATGAAATAGAGGAGTCTGCTACTGGGGCTGTGTGTGTGAGTGCTCATGTGGGTGAAGGTGTGTGCACGCATGCATGCAGTGTGTATGCTAAAGGATGTATGTGTGAGACATGTTTCTGTGTGTCTGTGAGCATATGTGACTGTGTGGGTATGTCTGAGCATGTGTGAGCATATGCACACATGTATGTGTAACTGGATATGTGTGAAGGTGTGTGTGTGTGTGTGTGGCATCTGAAGTCATGTGATGGACACGGTACAGTGGTTTTGCTGTACACAGATGTTTGCTGTATCTGTTCTTGACTGAACAACACTATATCCTAGAAGGAGGTTCTAGATTTGAGTGTTAAATTGAAGCAATTCTTTCGTTCGTTCACTCATTCACTCATTCATTCATTCATTTGGGTTTTTTGAAACAGGGTTTCTCTGTGTAACAACTCTGGCTGTCCTGGAACTCACTCTGTAGACCAGGGTGGCCTTGAACTCACAGAGACCCACTGCCTATGCTTCCTGAGTGCTGGGATTAAAGACGTGTGCCATACCCACCCAGTGTAAATAGTTACTATTGGAACTTCTCTCAGAGCAGAGTTCACAGATATGCAGGTTAAGGTGGGTGCAGATGGGACAGGAAAGCAAGAGTCACGGGCCCCTGGTGACTTCAGAACGGCTCATCGGGGATGAAAACCATCTTTAGTGGTGACATCGAAACCCTCCGCTGTTGCTGACTCGCACAAGGGATGCACCTGTTAGGGTCAGGGAGCGGTGGTTTTTTTATTAACATGTGTAATTGTTGAAGAAGACAATGTAATGAGACATTTTGTCAATAAATGCATGTTCACCCCAAGCCAAACAATCCCAATGTATTCAGTGCATATAGTGAGAGTGATAAGTTGTTCTGTACCGATTTAACAAAAACTCAGAGCAATTAGGGTGTTTCAGGAGGCAGACATCCTCTGACTGGGAGACCTTGCCTGGCTTGTTGCGCTCTTGACTGAGACAATTGGTCCCCCGTGAGGACATCCTTGTGTCTGTCACACTCCTTCCGGGCAGACTTGCCTGCATGGGAACACGGCCGAGCGGGGACTCAGGTCTGAGCTCCCACAGGTGAGTCAGTTCCTAGATGCCCTCAGTATCTATCCTGGCGGTGGTGCGCTCCACACTGATGCGATCTGATGAATCCTTCACTCACATGTTTTCATCACCGGGGGCCACGATTCTTCTTCCCAGGCAACTGTGAGGAGAGCTGACATGAAGGAGGCCAGGCCTGATTTACCCAATCACACCTACAAGGGTTAACTGGGTTTCGTCGTTGCTTGTTGCACAGCCCAAGGAGGGCTAATAATGAGCATTTTTTCTCTTGTTCGAGTCGTGTGGAGTGGACAGAAATAGACAGCGCTTTCCACGAGCCCTGTGTGTTTATTCTGTAGTGTAAGGAAGAGAGACTGTCTGCCAGGAGCTGAATGAATCATTAAATGAGGATCAGAAAGAGGCCAGCCAGCCAGGTGTGCAGTGCAGGGCCCAGCAATGCTGACAGAGTCTGCATCTATCTACAGTCTTGGCCCTCTGGATCTGTGATTAATTTATCAAACCAAGCAGCTGGTTTCCTTTGAACCTGCCTTTTTCCCTCTCTTGTGCGTATGTTCTTCCGTAGAAAGAAAACCTCAGAGTCATCACAAACATCGGCGTCTCCCTCGGCTACAGTGGTCAAGCATCCTGCTGTAGACTTAACCCACGGCTGTGACCTGGCCTCACATGCTTAGTGTGTCTGTCCTGAACCTAAGTCCTGCACTGTGCCCAGCAAGGCCTGGAGAAGATTCCATCCTGCAATGGGGACATTCTCCAAATGATCATGTGTGGCAGGCAGTCTTGAGTTTGCTAATTTCTGGGGATGGTCAAATCCAGGTAGTTTATACTTTGCTGAGCTGGGCCCCTGCTTGTGAGCAGAGAGGGGAGGAGGAAGCTAGAATGCCCATTTTTTAGCTGAGTGTGTGCACCCATCACAGTGGCAATTGGTCAAGCCATCGATTTCATCAACTTGACAGTATATGTGCAGTGTGTGCCTTGAGTCAGCATCCAGCCGATCCTTGAAGTCCCCTGTCCCTGGGAGGCTCCTGCGGAAAGGTGAGGACTGTTGTCTGTGGTGACGCAACAGAATAATAGCTTCAGATGCATGGACGGCCAGCTCAGATGAGACGGTTGTGCTCAGTGCTTTGAGAGTGGCAGGAAGGCATGCCAGAGGAGGTGGCCTCTGAGAAGAGACGTGGACAGAAAGAGTCTAGATAGCTGAGGCATGAGGACATGAAGGGAGAGCAGGGCATGCTAAGGATGAAACTGGGCATTGGGTGATGGGGATGTGTAAATGTTTCTCTTAATGGTTTGTTAATAAAACACTGTGTGGCCAATAGAGGCAGGAATAATAGGCGGGGCTACCAGAGAAGGAGAATTCTGGGAAGTATAGACAGACAGGAGTTGCCATGTGAGTCTGGGAAGGTAGGACATGCTAGACCTTTCTCTGGTAAGATAAGACCAGGCCGAAACACTTAGTTTAATAGAAATGTGTTAATAATTCAGACAGAGCTAGTAATAAGAAGCCCTAGTCATCGGCCAACAGATTAATAATTAATGTCTTTGTGTGTTTATTTGGGGCCAAACAGCTCCAGGAATCTCCGCAACAATTGGGGGTCTGGCAGGGTGAGGAAGGACTCAGCTCAAGAACTGAGTGTGGTCCAGACGTCCCGCATTATTTGTAGAGCAGGGAGGTGACATGCAGTCCTGCGTCCTGCTCTCATTGGGCCTGATTGCCGCTAAAGGGGTCACAGGCTGTAGAATAGAGGAGTGTCTAGTGTCCAGCCTGTGTTCTCCAGTGTTTGTGCTACAGGAGAAGTGGAGAGGGATAAGGGAAAGGGTAAGACCAGGACAGCAGCTCTCAGCCTTCCTAATGTGACCCTTGAATGTAGGTCCTCATGTTGTGCTGGCCCTCAACCATAAAGTTATTTTTGTTGCTACTTCATAACTGTGATTTTGCTACTATTATGAATTGTTAGTAAATATCGGTGTTTTCATGTGGTCTTAGGAGAGCCCTGTGAAAGAGTCACTCAACTCCCGAAGGGTCGTGACCATGAGTTTGAACAGCTGGACTAGAGGGAAGGAGGAGTAGGGGAGAAAGAGAAGAGGAAGGGGAGGAAACAGTGTTAGAGGAGAGAAGAAGGGGAAGCAGGTATAGATGAAGAGGAGGAGGAGGAGGGAGGGAGGAGGGAGGAGGGGAAGGAAGGAAAGAAGGGAGGAGGGAGGAGGGGGAGAGAAAGAAGGGAGGAGGGAGGAGGGGAAGGAATGGAAGAGGGAGGAGGGAAGAAAGGGAAGAGGGAGGATGGGAAAGAAGGAAAGAGGGAGGAGGGAAGAGGGAGGAGAGGAAAGAAGGGAGGAGGGAGGAGGGAAGAGGGAGGAGACCATTCTGGAATTTGGTTGGGCAACAATGAGAATGCTTTTAAGGCTACTAAGCTATGCATTAAATATGGTTGAAAAGGCGAGTTTTATAGTCTAAGTATTTTATCACAGTAGAGCAAGCCTCTGTAGTGTTCTGCGGTTTTCTCTTCCTGTCCTTCACCTCTTCAGTTAAGCTAATTCCTAAGTACTTTATTCTCTGTGATGCTGTTGTAGAAAGAATTGCTTTTGTGATTTCCTTTTTAGATGGTGCCTCATTAGTGGGTGGGAATGCGCTGGGTTTTGTGTGCTGATTTTTTATCTCCGTATGTTACAGACTCTGTTTATTGGGTCTCACCTTTGGAGGACAGAATTTCTGAAGGTTTTGTTCCTATGAGAGCGTACTCACAATCTCCTGTCTAACTCTTTCCGCTGGGCTTACCCAGTGGCTCAGACTGGAGCACCCTGCTTTGCCATGTTGAGGCCTTGACCTGCCCCACTGTCTCTTGTCCGTGGCAGGACTCCAAGACATTTACCAAGCAGGGTGGGCCATTACCTGGGGCTCTATCTTTCTTTCCTTGTCATTTTAAAATACCGGTGTGTTCATATGTGTGTGCCTGCAGAGGTCGGATGGCATCTCAACTGCTACTTCATACTCTCTGCCATGAAATTGGAGTCGGGTCTCTCGATGGCCCATAGCTCACCCATTGGCTAGACTGTCCGGTCAGCATGCTGCTGGGATCCTCTTGTGGCCTCCAACCCACTCTTGTGCAGGGATTACAAGCTCAAGCCAGCTTGCCCAGCTGTTTCTTTTGTTGTTGTTGGTTTTGGATCTTGAACTCAGGTCCTAAAGCTTGCAAGGCAAGCATTTATCAATGGAGCCATCTTCTCTCCCTGTACCACTTCCCTCTATCTGCAGTTTTTATGAAGGTGGTGGTGTGCATGTTGTATGTGATGTGTATTTTGTGTATCTGTATGCTGTGTTATGTTTGTGTGTGTACATTCTGTAAGTGTTCTTGTGAGTGCATTGTACTTGTGTGTATGCTTGTGTACGTGTGTGCTTATGTATGTGTATGCTTGTGTATGTGTGTATGTGTGTGCTTGTATATGTGTATGCTTGTGTGTGTATATGTGTGCATGTGTGCATGTGTGTATGTGTGTGCTTGTGTATGTGTGTATGTGTGTGCATGTGCATGTGTGTGCTTGTGTATGTGTGTATGCTTGTGTACGTGTGTGCTTGTGTATGTGTGTTTGTGTGTGCTTGTGTATGTGTGTGCTTGTGTGTGTGTATATGTGTGCATGTGTGCATGTGTGTGCTTGTGTATGTGTGTATGTGTGTGCATGTGCATGTGTGTGCTTGTATGTGTGTGCATGTGCATGTGTGTGCTTGTGTATGTGTGTATGTGTGTGTGGTGTGGTGTGTGTGTGTGTGTGTGTGTGCATGTGTGTGCTTGTGTATGTGTGTATGTGTGTATGTGTGTGCATGTGCATGTGTGTGCTTGTGTATGTGTGTATGTGTGTGCTTGTGTATGTGTGTATGTGTGTGCATGTGCATGTGTGTGCTTGTGTATGTGTGTATGTGTGTGTGTGTGCATGTGCATGTGTGTGCTTGTGTATGTGTGTATGTGTGTATGTGTGTGCATGTGTGTGTGTGTGTGCTTGTGTATGTGTGTATGTGTGTTGCATACAGGCGTGTTTTTAGCAGCCCATTGCTCTCCCGCGGCTTTGGCGTTCTCTAGACTTCATCACGTTCTGCCATCTTTGCCCTGTCCACTGGCTTTCTGAACGGTGAGGTTTCCACTTGTGTCAGTCTCACAGCGCTCATTGTGTGGAGTAAAGACAGCTGCATGCTTCTTGTTTCTATCATTCTGTTCTCTGAATCATGGTGGGATACATTCCAGGCCTTGTACTCAAGATCCTCCTGCCTCTGCTGTCAAAGGGTTGGAATTACAGCTGAATCTCATAGCCCGGCTTCATCATACACAAGTGGAAACAGGGCAAGGTGAGGAGAGAGCTCTCCCAAGACCGCAGTCATCTCTGGGCCCTAACACCTGGAGGAGCGATTACTCCCATTTCAAAACTATGAATGTTTTACTTTTATTTCTAAAACAGGGGTTGATGGCCGTGCAAGTGAAAGGTAAGTAAACTAGTGAACCCCCCTATGCCCTTTTCTCGAGCTGTGTTCTGAAGTTTAAACAGAGCGGCAGCAGGAAGCAGGGCCCCTCATCTCTGTTTTGATCTGTGCTGTTCAAATGTGCTCTGGCATAGCCTCTGTGGTGACAACTTTCTGTGTGATGTGGACACTGAAGCCTGGGTGCTCTGTCTGAAGTCCTTGGGACTCTCGTGCAGGAGGAGGACCTGAAGAAACTTGTCTTGCCAGAATTCTCACGTAGCCCAGTGCTCCTAAGAAAGGCGGTAGATGCTGTCTTTTCAGGCCTGATAACTCTTGGCGCTGCACACTCTCTCTTGAACCCCACAACAGCTTCTGGAAGATGTGTGGGGAACTCCAAATTCCTTTCTCTGCTTCATAGCAGCAGAAAGGAAGGGAACAGAATCTTAGGAGACCTTCTAAAGTCTCAGCAGGCCACCCCAAAACAGCCAGGGGACTCTCATGTGTGCTGTATTTTTTTTAAAAAGAAGGATAAAATCATACACAGAAGAGTCTAGAAGTGGAAGCACCTGGCAAGAATGTGCGTAATGAATGCTCCCCAACTCAGCAGGGGGAGGAGCTATGTATGTGGTCTCCTCACCGAGTGGACTGTCAGCCCATCAATGGGGCCTCTGCAAGGAGCAACATGGAGCCCAGACAGCTTGCCTTCCAGGTGACTCTAGATCCTGTCAGACTGACAGCCATTGCTAACCTCTGCAGCCACTCACCTGGGAAGGGCGCAATCTGCTCTGGTGGGTCTTTGAAAAGGGTCATATGGACAGAGCACAACAGCATTAGAGACACATTCTCCTTGCTGGCACTTGAGGTTAACCACCCAGAATCTTCCGCCAGCAGGGAAACGACAGCTGCTTCTGTTTAACCTTAGGTGGGATGTCGGCTTCAGTTTACATCTTGATCTGAAGCCCTGAGCCTAAGGGGGGGACTCACATTAATCAATGCTGGAGTTTGGGGTCTTGTAGGTGGTAAGGTAACGCGACTGTGGTGATCTGAATGAGAACGGTCCCCATAGGCTCACATGCTAGATTACCTGGGACCCTGGCTGGAAATGCTTGGGAAGGATTAGGAGGCGTGGCCTTACAGGAGGAAGTGTGTCACTGTGGGTGTGCTCTGAGTTTTTAGATGCCACACCATTCCCAGCTGGCATGTTGCCTCTTGTTTGTAAGAGGTAAGCCCTCAGCTACTTCTCCATAACCATATCTGCCTCTCTGTTGCCATAATGACCCTAGACTCTAACCCTCTGCAACCATGAGCCCCAAATTAGAGTCTCTTTTATAAGTTTCCTTGGTCACGTGTTTCGTCAGGACAATAGAAAACTAACTATGGCTTTGGCTTCATGGCCATTGCAGCGGTGCACAGAGGGCCAAGGCAAGGCTGTACATCCAGCTTGCTGCACAGAGGGTCACTGTCCAGGGCAAAGGTTGATTGTCATCTCCATGGTCTCCCTCCCCTGGGAGCCTGCAAGCTACACATTCTAGAAAATGGTTTGGTTTCAGAGATTCTCCCACTGGGATCACTGGGACATCTACATCAGGAGAGCTGGGTATGAAATACCTAAATGCTTAGAAGCCTGTAATGAGCACTCCAGCCTTCCCTGTCCGTCTATCTTTTTTTTTTTTTTTTTTGGTTCATGGTAGAATAAATCATATTTATGAATCTATATTTTCATGTTTATACATATATGAAATTTATAATTTTAGAATATGTGTCTATTTCTACCTAGTGTGTTTATCTTTTTATTTTTGCTTACGTGTTCTTTCACTTCTGAATTCCTAATCCTGCACACTTATTACTTGTTTCAGAATGAACAAGTAATGGAAAAACAATGATCTTCCTCTCACATTTAAAAAAAAAAAATCCAATAAGGGCTGGAGAGACGGCTCGCAGGATGTAGTGCCCGCTTCACAAGCTGGAGGACCTGGGTTGTCTCCCTAGAATGCACAGAGATGCCAGCTGTGGCTCTGCTCATCTGTAATCCTTGTGCTGGGTCAGAGATAGAAGGACGCAAGAGATAATGGATCTGGCCGGCTAGTTGAGCCAAATGCAAGCTGCAGGTGCAGTGAGAGTACCTGTCTCAAAAATAAGGTGGGGACAGCCATGGGGAGATAACTGAAGTCAGTCCCTGGCCTCTGCAAATTCCTGCGTGGACAAGTACACACGAACACGTGTACAGTGTGCGCACATATGCACACCTTTTCCCCAAATTAATGCTGAGTGGTGCACGTGCTCAAAGAGCTCCCTCCACACTGCCTTCATTGTGTCTACACACAGCCATCTCTTTATGTCAGAGAGAAGGAACAAAGGAGGGGAGAGAGAAAGAGAAAGGGAAGGAGGGAGACGGATGGAGAGAGAACACCATTTCATAATACATCAAATATTCCAAGGCACGTCTCAGTTATTTACCTGACGCGTGTGATGCAGCTCCTCCTCTCCCCTCCTCTCACCCTTTACTTGAATGTTCACGGTTCAAGAATACATTCTCCCCCCGCCCCCTCCCTGCAGTGTCATATTTGTGAGGAGGCAATCCAGGCTGGAACAGACGCGGTCTTTCAGCTGAGTGTGACTAAAGGCAACTTGGAGCTGAGACTGGGGCTTTGGGTTACTTTAAATCTCTAGGATTGTTGAGCCTGTGTGACCCTGCAAAGGTGCTATTGGGAGACCCTCAGTGATGGGGGAGGCAGCTCTCACCTCAGAAGGGAGCGGACACTTCATAAAACATTGCTGCGCATTCATTGTGCATGAGAATGGGTTTCCCGAAGCCCACTCTTCTCAAGTGTGGCAATCAGCTCTTCACGTCTTCTCCCTCCTCCCCTCCTGCTGACGCCCTCCCTTCCCCCAGGCTGTATGGCTTCATATATTTATGCACTCTGCAGGATTCACAATGGGAGAAAAAACACACTCAACTTTTCTAAGTGTGGTTCACTGTGTCACAGGACGGGCAAGCTCTACCAGTCCCGTGTAGGCCCCCGAGGGGCTCTAAGTCACCACAGCACAGCGATGCCTGCGCATTCATGGGAAGGACACTCTGCTCACAGCACTGACTTATGGAATCATTGAAGGTGTCTATCAGCAGATGGTGAAGAAGCCGTGGTGGGTGGTGGGTAGGTGGATGCTTGGCCTATAGAGAAAAATAAAATCATATTGTCTGCAGGAAGATGGATGGAACTGGACTTATTTCTAAACCTCTGCATTCACCTTCCCCTGGAATCGCACCCCAGAGCCCACAGTATGGCAGTATTTGGGATGTGAATTAAATTTTCCTTCAGGGCCTCATTTAAGGCTAATGGCGATGGCTCTAAACCAGCCCCACTAGAGTGTAAAGTGCCAGCCCCACTGTCTGCTGAGTTAATTTGGCTCAATGTGGAGGGAAATTGGTACACTGAGGGCTTCTTCAGGAGCCGCTGGACGGGAGCAGTGATGATGCATGGATGGGCAGGCTGGGTGACCTCTGATAGGAGATGTCTGTGCACATGGGACGTTCAAACGGTCTGAAGACATCCTAAAATGTGCACAAGGCCACAGATACTGAGTCAACAGGTCAGGTAATCCTGCCAACTTCACCACCACCTGTTAACTGCAGTGCCCAGCATCTCACTGCACTGCACCAGAGACCCAGACCGCAGTGCCCAGCATCTCACTGCCCCAGAGACCCAGACCACAGTGCCCAGCATCTCACTGCATGCCCCAGAGACTCAGACTCCGACTGCCCAGGCCTGATTCTTTCCTCCCCCAGCCTCTCTCTAGGTCCACCTCTGCAATGTGAGACCTGCTCAGTCATCAGTGAAACTGAAAATCAAGTGTGGCATGCTCTGTAGTCTTGCAAAGCTTCCTCCATAATAAAGGACTTCTTATACACCAATCCCCACACAATCCTGAGGCCATCTTCATGGTTAGAGAGAAATGACCGATTCTGAGTCTGGCATCACAGGGGAAGAAAAGGCAGGGATATGCCTGTCGCATCTTGTACGGTCTGGAAATAAGAGCATTCCTTAAACAGATTTTGCCCAACAAAGGCCTCAATATGAATAATGAAGACCCGAGGAAATAATTCAGGAGCCACTGGAGGTCACCAATAGCAAAAGGTAGAGCAGCTGGAACTAAATATATAAAATAAAATCTAATAGCAGTCTGAAATACAATAATATGTGTGAGTCCATACTGACGTCAATGGACAGATGGATCTGTGTGTAGAAGAACCCTGAACAATTGAGGTAATCCATTGTCAATGCATAGAACACACTTTCCACTCTAGCTGAAGATGAAGGAGACAGTACGGGAAAGGCAACATGAGTGAGCAGACAGCCTGGCCAACGTCACCATATGTCTGATGGCCAGTGTCACCATATGCCTGATGGCCAATGTCACCATATGCCTGATGGCCAGTGTCACCATAGGCCTGATGGCCAGTGTCACCATATGCCTGATGGCCAGTGTCACCATATGCCTGATGGCCAGTGTCACCATAGGCCTGATGGTCAGTGTCACCATATGTCTGATGGCCAGTGTCACCATATGCCTGATGGCCAGTGTCACCATATGCCTGATGACCAGTGTCACCATATGCCTGATGGCCAGTGTCACCATAGGCCTGATGGCCAGTGTCACCATAGGCCTGATGGCCAGTGTCACCATAGGCCTGTTGGCCAGTGTCACCATAGGCCTGATGGCCAGTGTCACCATAGGCCTGTTGGCCAGTGTCACCATAGGCCTGATGGCCAGTGTCACCATATGCCTGATGGCCAGTGTCACCATAGGCCTGATGGTCAGTGTCACCATATGTCTGATGGCCAGTGTCACCATATGCCTGATGGTCAGTGTCACCATATGCCTGATGGCCAGTGTCACCATATGCCTGATGGCCAGTGTCACCATAGGCCTGATGGCCAGTGTCACCATAGGCCTGATGGCCAATGTTATCAGCATTCAGACAAAACTCCATCTTGAGAGCTGAGAAATAGTTGCAGCCAGGACGTGGAGGAATGACCAACAGCTGCCACTCTATATCTTAGCTGGACCCTGGGATTGGAACAAAGCTCTATTAATTGGAGTAAGGGCTGATGGAGCCGTGCCAGTGCGTTGATGTTGGAGCATTGGTTGGTTTTGACGATTTCCTACACTAATTTAAGACGTTAATAATAATAATGTCTAATGGAACCCGTCAGCTAATTGGCTGCCCATTCCTTTGGGATCACACCCATTTGGAAGTGAAGAGGGCTGGAAATTTGACTTTCAGGAGGTATCAGGGCACTTTGGATGGCCTTCATATCTGGAATATTGTGTCAGTGTTGCAATAATTGTCCCTCGGGAGAACTAAACAAATGTCTACTTTGCCCAGATTGAGCACCAACTTCAGACCAAAGACAAATTCACCCAAGTGCATCTGGGAGAGCCAGTTGATTTGATATTGTGGTTCCTTACGGGGTGTGGGAGGGCATTTGCTTAGAGGGCATGGCCAGCTTATGGGACGCTACCCTCCTCAGAAGTGTCTTTGCCCATCAAGCCCTAGCTGCTGTATATCCTCAGGGTAGGGCAGGACTGGTGGCCCTCTCTCATGATGGAGTATTGAGCGACTCCATCCTTTCAGATTTTAAAAGGACGGCATCTCCCGATGGAAGTCTCCGTGCGATTATGGTCAGGCTGACTCTCAAAGGCCACCTTAGAGCTGGCGAGAAAGCGTGTCCATTGTGCTGGTGCTGCTGGCTCCAAGATCATTTTGATGGAAGCAATCGTCTCTTTGATGCGGAAGATGAAGAAGAGGATGTTTCTCCAGGAAACAATGCCGCTTCCTTCTCTTCAAACAGACTTCTGCCGTGCTGTGAGGCATTTCTAGCTCCTTCCCCAGCCAGCAGGGGAGACCGGGAAAGCAGATTACACTGCTTGGTGATGAATCAGTTGCCAAGCGTGTGGGGGCCCATTGCATGATGGGTATTGGACATTGTTCTTGGTGTCATGTCTTGCTAAGCTATTAAAATATAGATTAGATACCGCTAGTATGAAACAATTGCATGAATTTCCTCACACACCACTGCCGTGTGTGCGAGGGAAAGTGTTTGAAGCCGCACACCGGAGCATATTGTGTTTACATTTTAGCAGAAGCCCACCGGTCCCTGCGATGGTAGCTACAATTGCAGTAGGGTAGAGACCCCTGCCGGGTCTTCAGCCAGGACCAGCATGGAAGCCAGCAGCACATCTCGCTGGGTTTTTAGCCCAAAGATATCGTCTGGTGTGTGCATCCTCCCCGCAGAGAAATGAAGTTCTTGGACTTGATATTATCCGACTTTCTGCAAAGCAAATGTTCTGTTCTGAGCGCCGTGGGGAATTTGAACGTCCATGATAAATGGCGGAGGATGCAGCCTGGGATAAGTTTTGGAATGTTAACTTCGCTTTTCCCCCAGAGATGGTTTATTAATACACGCTCTGGTCTCTGGGTTCAGGAATATAAATCAGATTCTATTTAACTAGGTTTAAATTGTGCTCTGTGTCTGATCCTATCTCCATACAGTTTCCGAGTGGCTGAGAAACTTCTTGAAAAATATATAGAAAATGAAGTTTCTATGGCAATGCAATTTGTTTTACCCCTAGAAAAGTACAAAAGAAATAGAAGCCATTCTCAGACCAACCTCTTCCTTGTGCATTGCCACCCCCCCCCCAAGCTCAGCATAGTAGTCAGGGAGGGGCGCGGAGAGTGTTGTTCAAGGACAGATTTCTCATCTCTTAAAGTAAATGACAACTTATCTCCAAGTCACATGGGCTCTGCCATCCCCACACCACCAAAGCTGCAAGCTACTGATTCACAGAGGAGCTGGGACAGCCTATGTGTCTAGAGCAAGTGCTCGGGGGTGGGGGTGGGGAGTCTCAAGCCCCCAGGCTCCCTCTGACCTCTCATCTGCTATCCTAGAAAATCAGCCATGGTGAGAACCCACAGCCAGACCTCAAGTCATATCTTCCTTGGAGCGGGGTAGCCACACACAGAGCAGACAAGCTGGTGTCTTTTTAAATTAACCTTGTTGCCCATTTAAGAACTCAGAGGAAAGACTCCTGATGTGGCAGGAGAGTCCAGATTTACAAGTGCAAAGCAAAGTTTTAGATCCGGCCATGAAAAAACAAAACAAAACACAGAAACTGTAAATGACATCAGACAGCACTGTCCACTCCAATCAGGCACACTGTGGGGCAGGTGCAGCTGGGGCTTGCACATTTTTCCTGCAGCCTCTCCTCAAGGTGTCTTGGAAATTAGCAGCAGGATGCACAGCCATCCCCGGGGACATGGCATCTTCAGGTTTGTCCCCACCAAGCTGCTGGGATTTTTATCTCTGCCTGGACTCCAAGCTACCAAGACAAGTGCCAAAGCCTCCTGTCAATCAGACACACAGCTGACGCAAAGGGGAAGAAGGATTTAGCAGCTCGTGGAGGGCAGGCGAGACTGCTCAGTGGGAAAGGGTACTTCCTGCCAAGCCTGAAGACCCTAGCTCAACTCCTCAGGAGCCGTGCAGTGAAGGAGAGAGCCAGCTCCAGCAAGTTGTCCCCTGGTCAACGTACGTACTCTGGCAGGTATGCAGTTGTCCCAGTGCAGTCATAAATAAAATATAATCATCATTAAAAAGTTAAAGTCACGCAGTATAGCTGTTGACACCCATGCCCTCTGTGCATGAAGAAGCGATATTTGGGGAGCAGAAGCTTAGCAGAATGGCTCTTTTCATTTTGATTGAGCCATGGGATGGTCCCCCAGAGCCCAGGGAGAATGCGAGTGAGTAATGACCTCTGAACTCAGATCCGGTGGGTCATACCCTCCTCCCCGAGGGAGGGGTGTGTGGTGTACCAAGGCCATGGATGGCCCTGGAGTCTATGAGAGTAGAAGAAATGTCGTCTAGGGAAACAGTCCCTGCTGTGTCGAGGGACACAGGGGGACCTGAGGTGCCCTGGTGCCAGTCCATATCCGTGGATCCGGCTTTGCTCTGCCCGAGATGTATTTTCCTTAGCTTTTATGAATCCCAGCTGGAACGTACAAAGCCTTCAGCTGCCTCTGTTCCCGCAGTGCCGCACACAGCCAGCCTCCTCCATTGGGGCTACGTCAGGACCCTTCCAAGTGCAAGGCCAGCATGACAGTCATAACAACAATGGATCAAGGAAGGTCTTGGTCTATGGTAGGCTGGAAGGGTCTGGATGCTGTGCTGCTCTGTTTTCTGTCGCTGGTTCTATCCAGCCTTCCTGGAATGGGCCGTGAATTTAGGCTGTCCTTGAAGGAATAACGGTCTGTCCATCCACCTCCTGGGCCTCTGTGATGGCGACAGCCTGAGCTGTCCCACTTAGGGCCATGTTTTGTGCTCTTGTTCGTTTATAATGGTTCTATTTGGGGACATGTGTGAGGGGAGGCTTGGCTGGGGGACATGCATTTCTAGAGATGGGCCTTTGAAAGTTAGGCCCACTTCTGGCTTTGTTCTGTGTCCTTGTCTCGTGGTCGGCCATGGCAGGCGTGACAGGGACCTTACTGTCCGCCACCATCCTCACACTGGCCTCTGTGAGCATTGCCATGCCTTTGACTTGATGTGCTGAGACTCTCTGGAGTCTATGAGCAAACATAAAATGAATCTTTCCTTCCCACAGGGTCTCTGTCAGGTACATTGTCACCCACGTGACACTAATGAACCTGCACTCCAGGCTGTGCCCCCCAGCACCGCCCACTGGGAGCCCATGCTGTCTGATTCCTGTCGCTCAGTGCCCATGGGCCCTGGGCGGCTGTGATGATGGCCGCTGTCGGCCATCTTTCCTGTGCATGTCTTGGGGCAGGCCTCTGTTCCCTCTGCGAGTCTGCCATCATTTAACATCCAGTCATTCCCAGGTGGCAGGCAGTTCCCGTTGCTACAGTTCCTCCACTTTCTGATTGGGAAAACAGAAATGTGTACTGATCCTCTCTAGGCCTGGAAGTAAAAGCAAATGCAAATGGCCATGATCGTGAGCATGTCAGAACACCACACAGGCACGGCTGGCTTAAAAAGTAACGCCACAAACTTTCGGGAAACTTTGATGACAAAGGACTTATCAGGTCTTATCTGAGACTAGGAATCACCCGGCCATGCATCCTTGTATGCACCAATCTCCTTCATCCTCCAGTAACGCTCAGCACAAGCAGAACACCATCCTCTGAACATGCAGGCTCAGCTTAAACTCCAGGATCAGCCAACTGTGTCTTCTCCACCTCGGGAGATTAGGTTACCTTCCCCCAGCAGCCTGGCTGGAATTCAACCTCTGCAGCTCTTGCTGGTTGTGATGGCAGACAGAGAAAGGGAGGATGTGAGGAGCCATCCCAGCCCTTTTCTTTATGTTACAGGCATGCACCCCAACTAATGAGTCCTCTGTAGTGTGTCCTTGTCTCCATCGGCCAGGCATTGCCGGAGGATGGCCTACAATGTTGAGGACCACAGTCCAGGCTTTCATGAGCGCTCAGGGGTGGCTTGGGAAACAAGTCCGATAATAAGACCACATTTCAACAGAAAATGAAATTATCGGCCTGACAAAACCCAGCCTGGGGTGCCAGCCAACTGCTGCTGAAGGACAGACACATGGATACATCAGCAGTGCCCAAGGTTCAAGACCACCAAGAGAGAAACGGCTCATGGGTGGAGAGGGATGGGAGTGATTGGGAAATGAGAACAGGAACTTTTGTGTGTTTTGTGACACAGGAAAGGAACGGGTTCAATCAGATCTTACATGCTCTGTCAGGTTAAGGAGGTTATGTTTTATTCAGTAACATTAAACTTTCCCCCTGATTTTTCATGTTACAATCATCTTATTTAAGTTAATTGATTATATAATTGCTTGTAGCGTAATACGGTAGCCTACTTTAGTGAAATGGGGTAGGGGGTTTCTGACTAGCTCCAAGAGATTTCTCTAGACAGAGAGGGCACTGCCAGGCCGGTCAGGGCAGATACCTAACAAAAAGAGAAAGAAAGCCTCCTCTTCAAGGCCCCCCTCTTCATCTGTCCTTCTCTACAACACAGTATGCAGAGTGAGGCAGGTTGAGCTTTGCCATAGCCTATGGCACAGGTCAGCCCAGATCATGCAGCGTTTAAATGTATTTTTGCGGGGGCAGTGTGAGCAGAGGGATGTGTGGGAATGCATGTGTATGTAGATATTTTAATGTGTGCGCACACGTGTGTAGGCATTCGTATGTGTAACACAAAAGATAAAAATCCAGAGACTGATACTGGGGCTCAAGCTTCAAGCTGAAGGTCAGAAAAGTAAAGCAGCTGGCCGCTAGCTCTCACCTCTACCGCAGGCCGAAACAGCGATCCTGCCTCCACGAATTCTCAGAGTGCAGTCCTAGACTGCTGTCTTCTCAGCATGGCTGGAGAATAAATCTCCCCACCAAACCTCAAGACTGCAATCCCAGACTGCTGCCTCGTCCTTTTATACCTCTCAAGCCCTGGGATTAAAGGCATGTGATCCCAAGTGCTGAGATGACCTATGTGTGAGCTGTTTCTCTTCAGGACTGGACCAATTTCATGTAGCTCAGTGTGGCCGTGAACTAACAGGGATCCATCTACCTGTCTCTTCAGACCTGGGATTAAAGGTATGTGTAACATCATCACTTGGATCTGTGGCTCATGGCTGGCTTTGCTTTCTGTACACTCAGAAAAGCTTTAAGACCTCATAAGTAATATATCATCACACTTATGTGTGTACACATATGTATATATGCACCCATGTACACATGTGTGTGGAGGACATGGATTAACCTTGAGTGTCATTCTGCAGGAGGGTTTTTTCCTTGTTTTTACAGACGGGGTCTTTCACTAGGATCTGGGGCTCACTGATCCAGTTAAGTTGGCTAGCCCATGCCTGTCTCTGTCCTACTAGCACTGGATTACAGACATATGGAAACATGTTTGGCTTTTAATCTGGGTGCTGGGTTCCAAAATCAATTCCCTGTGCTTACTCAGCAAGCCTTATACCTAGGGAGCCATCTCCCCAGTCCCGAAGCCATCTTCCCCATCTCACATTTGTGTGTCCTACGAGCAGCTCATCCTCCACCAGAGACAGCACAATCCCTGGTAGGTCTTGCCTCTCTGACCTGGCAGAGTGCCTGGACCACATTAATCACAGCCCGTGATTTCAGCCAACTAGAGACAAAAGGCAGTAGGTCTTGAATGAGTTACAGAGGAGAGAGCAAAAAAAAGAGACCATATATTCTAGAAAATTCTAACCCGAATCTGTGATCCTGGATGAGAGCCCTCAAGACAGAAATAACTCGGGACTAATCCTAAAAGCCTAGGAGCGATAGGAAGATGGCAGCTGGTTAGGAGCAGGCAGGAGGGTGGGTGTCAGAAAGATGTTTTTGCCAACATGGTAGAAAGGGAGGCTCTGAGGAAATCACCGCCAACCCAGGACTTGGAACACAGAGGCAGGTAAATCTCTGAGTTTCAGACCAGCCTGGTCTACAGAGCAAGTTCCAGGACAGCCAGAGCTACACAGAGAAACCCTGTCTGGAAAAAAACCAAACCAAACCAAACACAATAGAAAACAAACAAACAAACGAAAAGAAAGGGAAGAAAGAAAAAATGCCACCAGAGGAAGCATTAGTGGCTCTGGTCCTTGAGTCCAAGCACCCCAAACTTACCCAGGGGAAGATTATTCATGTCTTCACTGGTGTCAGGTCCCGGGAGGCAATGCCCACCGTGTCACATCTCCTCATCTCTCCCATTTTGGGATCCTTGTCTACAAGCCACAAAAAGCACTGACAAGATGCTGCCTGCCATGACCAGGTGTCACACTGGCCAAGTTTCACATCAGTGCTGCGAACATCTCTGAACACAGATCCCGGGTCACTGAAGGTGTCATTCAGCTTTATGAGGGACCATCCAGCTGTGTCTGCAGTGTCTTGCATGCCCCATGGGCAATGACTGAGGGTCCCGTCCCGCTGCTCATGTCCTTGCAGACACTTAACACTGCCCTGCCTTTGATTTTTCTAGTACATAGGTAAGCAAGCTTGCTCCCCACAGGATGCTCCTGCCTTCCCTTGGAGGGCAAAGGCTACACCTCAGGGGTAGCAGGTGCCCACACGCAATCCAGAATTACTCAGAGCAGAAACCTTACAGTGTCTTCCTGACTTTGTGAAGCCAGTAGACAGAAGGGTCAGGGATTGATATCATAAACGCATGCTTGTGTGAGCTTAGATATTTCTTTAATGTGGGTAAACGTGAGTTTTCAGCTCAATTATACACAGAACTATAGTAATGTGATGCTTTGGGTATGGAGTGCCCTCTTGAAAACACAGCACGTGAAAGGCTTAGTCCGAAGCTCCTGCATCCAGTTAGTGAGTGCTGCTGGATTATACGTGCTTCAACCTAGTCAGATGTGGAAACTGATGGCATTATTAAAAAGCAGTGGGAAGTTCTGGAGGTGGAGATTGGCTGCAGTTAGTAGGTCACCAAAAGTGTGTTGTGGGGGGCCCTTTCCAGTCTTCTGTGCTTCCTGACTGCCATAGGGTAGGTGGCTTTCCTTCATCACAATGCTGTGTCTCATGTCTCAGGCTCAGAAGTCAGAACTAGACAACAAAGGACATCATGGGAGTGGTGCTCCCTCACTTCAGGCATTGAACTCTCACAGGCATCACGGGAGTGGTGCTCCCTCACAGACATCACGGGAGTGGTGCTCCCTCACTTCAGGCATTGAACCCTCACAGACATCACGGGAGTGGTGCTCCCTCACTACAGGCGTTGAACCCTCATAGACACCACGGGAGTGGTGCTCCCTCACTACAGGCATTGAACCTTCACAGAACAGGCAGGAATGCCTGGCAGATCCTCTCAGAACCTCATCACTGTCTTAGATGCTCAGCTGTCACCTCTAGTGGCAGCCAGAGTCCAGAGGGCTGATGTCCATCAATAATGTAAGCCTGCGCATGAGGTTTGTGGAGCTGCCAAGGCACAGCACATCAGGTTCAGATATGGACAACACAGGTACAGCATTGTACAGCTCCAGATGCCAGAACCAAGGGTGAGATATCAGCAGGGCCCATGGCAGGGCTTCCTCTGAAGATTTAAGGTTACACGGTGTAGGGTCCCCTCCTAGGGGGTGGTGCCACCCACAGTGGGCTGGGTCTTCCCACGTCAATTGTTATGTAATCAAGACAGTCCCTAGCAGACATACCCGCAGGCTGCCAGTTTGGCCTAACCTCTCACTGAGTCTCTTTTTTCAGATAGTTCTAGGTCGTCTCAAGTTGACAATTAAAGCTAACAGGCACAGGACCCATTCTACTCTCCATCATGACCCTGGCTTATCTACTGACACCTTGATGGCCTGATGCCCAAATCATGAGTGGATGATTAGAACAAGAACATCTGAATGGAGAGGACTCAGCTCCACCTCAAGAGCTGACATCCCAGGTGTCTGTGAGTAACATTAGTTTGTGCTGAATGGTACGGACACAATCCACATACAGGCTGTGCAAGGCTAAGTGTAATTTCAGGGGCTTTAAGAAGAGTTAAAATGAAGAACCTCCAAGCCAACGGAAGGATGCCACGTGCATGCTGCTGTGGCTTGCCTCTGAGGAAGGGGAGGGGCAGGCAAAGCTCTGAGATGACTCTGTGGAGGGAGGGAGCAGGGAGAAATTGACAGCTCATACCCACTCAATAATATCTCCTAATTTTATTGCAAATGCATCCAGGGAAGTGCCTCATAAGCAGGCTGGATTCTTTGACGCGGAGTGCCATGTGGGCATTTGCTGTGTACCACAGACGCTCACGTGATATCTGGTGCGTGCCATTGCAGTTCTCCCTTCCCAGATGACCACTGAGGGGACACATGTGCCTCACATAGCTGTGTTTAGTGCTTCCCACCCTGGGCTCCAGACAGGCTCCCTTTTGAAGTGTGTGTGGGTCTTGCCTCTTTCATCTCAGCTGTGCACTTTCCTCAAAGTCTTGAGATGAATAAATCATGCCCACCTCAGTCTCCAGCCTCATCTTCCCATTCAGGGCTCTCCACTTGCTGCAGGGCTTGGATTAATCAGGAACTCTGGGGTTTTGTGCAAGTTATTTCCACCATTCTTGCAGATCCTTCCTCTCTGTGGGATTTGTATGAGCAACAGGACATTCCCTGAGCTTAGCTGCAATGCCAAGAAAGAATTAGACCACTCCCTAAGGCCCTGACCCAGCAGCAAATTGAAAGTCCTACATTCAGTGAGGTGAGGTGTTCTTCTTAGTCAGCTGCCCATTAGCGACCCAGGGTGGTGAGTGGAGGGGGTAAGGAACCTGCAGGCTCATGTGGTGTTCCAACGAATCCCACCGGCGACTAACCGGGGAGACCCCTCCCCTTGTGAACAGTGAGAGTGTTCCGGTCATGCTCCTTGGTGTCCTGTACATTCTCCATCACCGTAGGAACCACAGGCATTTCCTCTGGCGCTGGGAGCCCCTCCATAACATCTTCTGGAAAGATCCAGAGCTTGGTTATCAGGACCATGTCCCGCTGGCCGCAGCTCTCCCTAGATTCTTCGCAGGTATGAGCGCCTGTGTGGGTTCCTGAGCCCTTGTCCATCTGTGTGCACTGCCTCTGTCCTGTCCCCTCTGGCTCTTCCTCTGATCACCTCCAGTGACTCCATTCCCCCCTGCCTTTATCCTCTGCTCTTACGTCTCCAGATTCCCTTACCTCTGGTCCCTACCTTCCAGTGGTCGGTTCTATCTTCTGTGTCGGGTCTAATCGCCTAGCTACACCATCCAACTCTTCTTCGCAGCCTCCTGTCCACACTGCAGCTGACATCCTCCTGGGTTTTCCCTCCTGTCTCTCTTTAGCTTCCTCTAGGCAGGGTGCTAGCTTCCTGGAAAGTAAGTGCTCACTGTAAGAATGAGCCTTTCATGTCCCCGCCTTAGGACATCAACAGCGTGTCTTCTTAATGATTACACAAGGTAACTGCACTGGCCTGATTTCCTACCATCTCAATTAGAAAGAGCCCCGGTCTCCAGGCCAACGAGTTTGATAAATAGCTGTAGCCCTGCCATGCACTTCCAGAGGAGAGGACCAGGGCCCAAGACGAGATGCCTGGGCTACAGTGTGAAGGCAGCTGGTCTGTATCACACGCTGTGGCTCGGATCCTTCCTGGTTCTAGAAACAAGTCTGATCTGAGCAGTTAGCAGTACTGAAATGGCCCATACTGGGACAAACTGGAGTTAAAAGTGGGGAGTGTAAGGGAAGGGCCCACTGAGAATGTGCTCTGGGCGTCAGCCTGGTTTGTATTCTATGCCTGGAGATCTCATTTCCCTCCCTCTTCCCACCCCCTCTCTCTGTCTGTGTGTGTGTGTCTTTGTCTCCCTCTTTCTCTGTGTCTCTGCCTCTGTCTATGTCTTTGTCTCTCTGTCTCTCTCTCCTCAGCCCCAAAGGTTATGCAAGGAGGGTCCACAACACAAAGGCCACTGCTCATCATGGATGGCTCCCCAAGTCACCTGCTTGATGTTCTAGGAGCTTTATGAAGTCCTGTCTCCTCAGAGCGATGTACTCTGTGTAAGTCAGGGGATAAGGACGAGATCCATGTGATAAAAGAGTGAAAAAGTTTGGAGAGAGATGGCAGCATCACCAGTCAAGAGGTCACACTTGTGCTCAGGACCCAGCTCCTGCTATCCTGCAGGCCTGCCTCCTGAGGCCTCCCAGGGAGTTCCGAGGCTGAGCCTGCAGAGTGGATGGGGCTGCATTCTCCACGGAGAATCTCAGAGCCACCTGCCCAGCCGTCCTGTGTGTCAGGCTCACCTCTTCTTGTCCTTCAGGTTTGAGACCCACATGTTCTCTCTGGCTCCCACGTAGAGGTCTGGCAAGCCTCTGGACTGGGCCACCGAGCCCTGTGTTCCTGGGCAGCCTGGGGAAAGCAGGAAGTCTCTGCTAGGTAGGGCAGATACAGGGCAGTGTGCTCCTGTCCAGGCTCTCAGGAGAAGAAAATCAGAGTCTCAGGAAGGCAGCACCACACAGCATGGAGTGCCAGACACCTGGGGCCCTCCAGGCAGGACCAGGTCGACTCTTAATCTTCAGAATGCCTTTAATGTGACCTCTAATACAAAGTTTTTCAATTTTTCATGAAGGAGAGCATGAAAAATTTAAAATTAAAACCATTAAGAGTGACCTCCTGATAAACAAATGCTGGAGGCCTACCAGCCCTGTAAGCAGGAGACATCTGCTCTTCGCCCTGGGTGTCTCCAAGCTCACCGGCCAGAGCAGTCCTCGTTCCAATTAGGGCTGGAAAGTTTGGGGAGTGGATTCAGGTGAAGGCGGTGGGCTTTGTTTGAGAGGCGGTGTCAGGGCCTCTGGGTGCCTGGAATGCTCACCCTGAGCTCTGTTAGTTTGAATTTTTATGCTTGTCTTCATTAAAATTTAAAGCAGCGTGTTCTTACCCTTTAGCTGCGATTGGGGTAGATGAAGACACTGTCTCACAGAGCCGACCGGCACTTGTAACATGTATGACAGGCTGAAAGCAGGGGGAACATGTATGACAGGCTGAAGGCAGGGGAACATGTATGACAGGCTGAAGGCAGGGGAACATGTATAACAGGCTGAAGGCAGGGGAACATGTATGACGGGGAACATGTATGACAGGCTGAAGGCAGGGGAACATGTATGACATGCTGAATGCAGGGGGAACATACATGCTGAATGCAAGGGGAACATGTATGACAGGCTGAAAGCAGGGGAACATGTATGACAGGCTGAAGGCAGGGGGAACATGTATGACAGGCTGAAGGCAGGGGAACATGTATGACAGGCTGAAGGCAGGGGAACATGTATGACAGGCTGAAGGCAGGGGAACATGTATGACAGGCTGAAGGCAGGCAGGGGCAGTCCGCCCCTCCTATGTGCGACCTATCTGGTTTGCTCTGGCAGAGAGGAATCGTGTGATGTCAGTCCTGGCACTGCATCGTGGGAGATGTGCCGTGGCAGAACTGAGCCCCTGGCATCAGCTTAGGAGGACACCCTGGGGATCCATCCAAACCCCATGGGGCTGTGCTCTGTCCAGCACAGGATGGTGTTTCTCAAATGCACACTAGACCTGAAGCAAGCGTGAACACGACCCCAGAGAGGTCCACACTCAGAACCTGGGGGTGTTTCAAAGCCGGCTTCAGAGGGGACTGCCTGCTCCTGAGTGGGAGATGCTGTCCTACTTCCCTTTCCTACTGCCTGCCGCGATAAAGGTGCTGTAAAATCAGCTTAAGAAGGAAGGGTTTACATGATGCACAACGTGAGGCTACAGCCTGTCTCTGTGGTGAGGTCATGTGTTGGGGGCCCTGGAGGGTGGTCACATCATTTCCAGTTAAGAGCAAAGGGCATTGAGTGTTCACACTGAATCCACTACCCAGCTGATGCCCTCATTTTCAACCAGGCCAAGGTCCAGACCAGGGAATGATGCTGACCACACCTGAAGTCTTCCGAGCTCAATCTATGTGATCAGGCCAGAGCACTGCAGACATGCCCACTGGCCAGCCTGATCTAAAATGCCTCTTCCTCCTGAGTGTCCCCTCCACACCCTCTTCCTCCCCAGTGTCCCCTCCACACCCTCTTCCTCCCCAGTGTCCCCCCACAACCCTCTTCCTCCCCAGTGTCCCCTCCAACCCTCTTCCTCCCCAGTGTCTCCTCCACACCCTCTTCCTCGCCAGTGTCTCCTCCACACCCTCTTCCTCCCCAGTGTCCCCCCACAACCCTCTTCCTCCCCAGTGTCCCCCCACAACCCTCTTCCTCCCCAGTGTCCCCTCCACACCCTCTTCCTCCCCAGTGTCCCCCCACAACCCTCTTCCTCCCCAGTGTCCCCCCACACCCTCTTCCTCCCCAGTGTCCCCCCACACCCTCTTTCTCCCCAATGTCCCCTCCACACCCTCTTCCTCCCCAGTGTCCCCTCTGATGGGAGATGCTGTAACACCCCTCCACACCCTCTTCCTCCCCAGTGTCCCCTCCACACCCTCTTCCTCCCCAGTGTCCCCTCTACAACCCTCTTCCTCCCCAGTGTCCCCTCCACACCCTCTTCCTCCCCAGTGTCCCCTCCACACCCTCTTCCTCCCCAGTGTCCCCCCCCACCCTCTTCCTCCCCAGTGTCCCCCCACAACCCTCTTCCTCCCCAGTGTCCCCCCACAACCCTCTTCCTCCCCAGTGTCCCCCCACAACCCTCTTCCTCCCCAGTGTCCCCCCACAACCCTCTTTCTCCCCAGTGTCCCCTCCACACCCTCTTCCTCCCCAGTGTCCCCTCTGATGGGAGATGCCGTAACACCCCTCCACACCCTCTTCCTCCCCAGTGTCCCCTCCACACCCTCTTCCTCCCCAGTGTCCCCTCTACAACCCTCTTCCTCCCCAGTGTCCCCCCACAACCCTCTTCCTCCTGAGTGTCCCCCTATAACCATTTTCCTCCCCAGTGTCCCCTCCACACTAGGCTTAACATCCAGCCTCTGCTAAAAGCTGAAACTCAGAACTACACTGCACAGACACAGTAGGAAAGCCTGGTCATTCCAGAGGACAGTGGTGGATTTACTCTTGTGGATATCGATCATACCTCAAAGCTCATTCTTCTACCACTGCCAATGGGGCTTCCTTCTAGGGTCACTGTGCCAAAGTGACACCACCCTGTCCATGTGACTCCACCCTGTCCATGTGACACTACCCTGTCAACATGACACCACCCTGTCTGTCCACATGGCACCACCTTGTCCACATGACACTACCCTGTCCATGTGACATCACCCTGGCCTCATGACACCTTCATGGCCACATGACTCCACCCTGTCAGTGTGACACTGCCCTGACCACATGACACCTTTGTGTCAATGTGATAGCACGCTGTTTATGTTATGCCCTCCTACACTATCCTGTGATTTACTGTGTATTGACAAGGGCTTTTTGAACTCACTAAGAAGCTGGCTCTAGAGGCAGGGCTGTACCCCTTCCCTTAACAGACCCCAGCATGGCTGTCTCAAAGCGTTTTCCAAGGTCATCTCTCTAGGTATGGGGTGACCACCAAATTCTGTGTCAGAGAGGGACATGCAGAGCAGAAACCAAGGGTCCTTGAGGACATATGGAAGATTGCCACTGTTTGTCCCACACCATGAAAATGCCTCAAGGTTCAGCCATGGAGAGAGCCCCAGGGAACAGTTGATGGCCTCAGCTTCCAGGGCTGGTTGCTGCCGGGTATTGGGAGCCCTGGTTTAATGATGTCACCTCTTTCTGCTGCTGTTTGTTCCCTCACTTGGAAGCCTGACTGGAGTGGGGGGGTGTTCTGCTCAGACTTTCAGACTAGAACTCCAGCTACTGACTCAACATGGTTCCCAGTCAGTTTCTACTGAATGTTAGCAAGCCATTTTAATGGTGCGTTTCTATCCATCCATATGTCTATATCTATCATCTACCTACCTATCATCTACCTCTCTGTCATCTATTACCTATTGTCAGTCATCTGTTCATATATTTATCAATCATCTATCTCTGCCTACCTTGTAATCTATCTATCCATCATCTATCATCTACCTACTTGTCATCTATTATTTGCCAGTCATCTATCCATCTTTATCATTCATCTATCTACCTATAATCTATCTTCTATCAATCACCTATCTATCTATAATCTAGCTTCTATCAGTCATCTATCTACCATTTCTATTATCTTCATCATGGTCATCTATCTGTATATGTCATCTAGCTGTATTCTTACACTTGGCTTGCTATATACTCAACAAGCTGGCTCATTCCAAACCTTAAGTATATGGCTGTGGTTCACCATTCTCCAGACTGTACAGAACACACCCTTCCAGGCTGTGGGGAGCATTGTAAGACACTTTTCTCATCATTGTTTGCAAATCAATGCAAATCAGCTTTGCTCCCACACTGCAGTTGTTACCATTACTTCAGCAACAGTGCACAACCACGGAGCACCTGTGGCCCATCCTGCCAGTATTTTTCCCACACTCTGAGCACCAGTGCATTCTCATGGCTATGCCGGCTGCGCCTTTAGGACACATATTCATCTTGTCTGTCTGCAGACCCCCGCTCCAGATCCTGGCTGTATGTGGATGATACAGAATCTGTCACTCCCATCTGAGAGGGACTCGGGCTGGGCCGTCAGTCGAGTGCCCGCCTGGCTGCAGTAGGGAGCTCACTGCTCAGCACTGGGACCCCCGTATTGTGGGTTGGCGAGACTGATTATGCTCTTCTCTCTGGTGGGCCCCCTCAGCTGAGGGGTGTAGCCTCCATGGCTGCCGCCACCTAACATGACAATAGAGCTGAAGCTGAGGAAGTCTAAGCTCAAAGACAAAGAGAGATGGACGCCTGCCCACCAGCGCCATTACAACACACTCAGATTCTGTCATCATCGTGAGCCCAAACTGAATTCCTCCCAGGACGCGAGTGTGCGCTGTTCTCTGGGACAGGCAAAACATCACTTTTTCAGAAGTAGCTGTGATCTGCTCTTCCTCAACCCCAGCTGAGCTCGGTCCCCTAGTGAGTCACCTGCTTACGGCTGCCTGGAGGGAGTCTGGTTACCAAGACACAAGATAGTGGGTAGCTAGCCCCCAAGGAATCCGAGCCTGCATCTGAGGGCAGGGATAGTCTTCACAGCTGCACAGGGCAGTAACTATGCCTCCCTCAGCCCACGATGTTCCACTGGCAAGCTCACACACTGCTGCCCAGTTAAACCTGAAGTTCAAATGCCACCTCCCCCATGGCTCGTCACCTAGCATGGGTGTCATCCTCCAGTGTGGCTTGTTTACTGAGCACCGTCTGTGCTTCTATGAACTGCTATGAACCACCATCTATGAACCGCCATCTATGAACTGTCCTAGCCCAAACACCAGGTCATAGTTAGCACTTAGCATTTGCTTGGTGAGTGCTTGGCACACATGAGGGAAGTTGGGCCCCAGGAGGTTAAACACACTACTCAAATGTCCAGCCTCAGGAGGCAGATGTGGGCTGGGCCCCACTTCTGGGAAAGGCACCTCCCAGCTGTGCTGTCTGGAATCGGTCGGTGTAGTGTTGGTGCACGCAGGGCCTCCTGCTTGAGATTAGTGGTGAGGAAAACCACACAGGGATCTCACGAGAGTGGTCTGCCGCAGGAAGGCAGGGTTTCAGGAGGTTTTCCTTTCCTAGGCTGTGAGTTCCCTGGGGGAACAGGGATGGTGTCCCTTTCACATTTTTGTCTCCCATTGGTCACTGCTGGCAAGTAGCAGGATTCCAAACCAATTCAGAGGCTTCAAAGCCTCACAGTGATATCTAGCTCGACTCATCCTACCCAAAATCAATGCAAAGGAGGAGCAGCAGCTGGCGCCGGAGGTGTGTGGTGCTCATTCCAGAGAGGTGGGGTAATCTGCCGGCTGCCCGGTAGAGGCAAGTCCTAGGAGGCTGTGACACAGGCAGGTGGAGTTCTCAGCAAGTCTCCCAGCTGCTGCGCTGACTCTGTGGAGCCGAAAGACAAAATACAGACATTGCAACATGTTCCCAAGATGTTTTTGGTGTTTTTGCATGTGTGTAAGTGGATGCAGGTGTGTGCGTGCTTGAGTGTTTGTGTGGTGTGTATACAGGTGTGTGCATGCTTGTGTGTGTGTGAGGTATGTATGCAGGAGTGTGCATGCTTGAGTGTGTGTGTGGTATGTATACAGGTGTGTGCATGCTTGAGTGTGTGTGTGTGGTATGTATACAGGTGTGTGCATGCTTGAGTGTGTGTGTGGTATGTATGCAGGAGTGTGCATGCTTGAGTGTGTGTGTGGTATGTATACAGGAGTGTGCATGCTTGAGTGTGTGTGTGGTATGTATGCAGGTGTGTGCATGCTTGAGTGTGTGTGTGGTATGTATGCAGGTGTGTGCATGCTTGAGTGTGTGTGTGGTATGTATGCAGGTGTGTGCATGCTTGAGTGTGTGTGTGGTATGTATGCAGGTGTGTGCGTGCTTGAGTGTGCATGTGGTATGTATGCAGGTGTGTGCATGCATTTGCAGGCCAGAGGACACCTCAACTTCGTGACTCAGGACTCAGGCACTGTTCACCTTGTTGTGTGGGGCAGGGTCTCCCTGGACTGATGCTACTTTGCCAATAAAGAGAAAATTGTCACCTTCTCGTGAGGTGTGTATGCACCCATGTGAAGGAAGGAAGATGAAAGGAAGCTGAGTCAGCAGCAGCCTGACACTCAGATCCCCTGACCCTGGAGTTAGAAGCTTCTGGTTACAACTGGCTCTGAGGTAAAGCTTCCCAGCCCTGTGGCTATGGGAGCATGGAGATCTGCGAAGGGGAACAAAACTCCTTCCAGTGTTGTCACGGCTGTGAACAGAGCATAGAGGAACAAACATAACTTCTGTTTTGAGTTCCTGTCTTCTGTTGCAGTTAAGGGTGACGTAGTTACTGAAAACGTATCAAATTTCATACATCGGACATGACATTACCAGCTGCACTTAGGGCTGATTGCCCTCAGTCCCAGGAAGGGTTGTAGATGCACATGTCTCTTTAAGGCCATGTGTGATTTCAGATCTTCAGGGTATTCTAGACGGAGCCACTGAGGTTGTCAGAGCTTGACTTACAGGAGGAACTTAAGAATGCCTTGGGGTGAAGAAGCTGAGATGGGGTCCCCTTACCCCCATAAAGCCCAGGAGCCAGGCTGATGTGGTGAGGTCCCCAGCCCCTTGCCTACGTGCATTGTGAATGGGATCAATGTTCCCCAGAAACACTGCTCTGTGGCACGGATGCTTGAGAGGAGGGTGTTCTAGCCTCTGCCCCGGAAACGCCTTCTGTACAGGGCATGGGAGAGAGCAGTGTCTCACTGAAAGCCTGGTCCGTGCCCTAAGTACTCATGCAGCTCTGGAGAGTGAGTCCAGTCACTGGGGCCCCTGGGTGCTGGGTGATGGCAAGGAAGACGAGAGTGAGGAGGAAGGAGGGATCTGATGACCCACCTGTCTGCCTACAGACAGAGCATCCATCCCCAGCAGCTGCCATGAAGGGCGAGCTGAGACGTCCATCCACGCCCCACCCACTCTCTCCTCCATGAGACAAGATGCTGTGTTAGTCTTTTCCAGACTCGGTTTTAGGAGAGACTCCTACAGTGCAGGACACAAGGTCCTGCGTATGGCAAACATCAGAGTATTGGATGAACGCAGCAAGTCTTAGTAAGTACCCACCATGAGCAAGTACTGTGTCTCAGTGCTACGTCAGGATGACGCAGCCACCGCCGTCCAGGGATTTAGTTCTTGTGCTCACGGTACATGTAAGTCATAGATAGAGTCACAGGTTGAGCATGTAGCAAAGAGAGGCCAAGGCTTGGCATACATAGCTTGAAATTTTCTTAATATTACTTGTGTGCCTGTGCGTTACACGGGTGTCCATGAAGTCAGAGGAGGCCCAGCTGCCAGCGGCTGTGAACTGTACAGTGCGGGGGGCAGGAACTGAACTGGAAAGCAGCAAAGCACTCTTAACCACTGAGCCATCCTCTGGGATCCAGCCTGAGGGTATCGTCTGGTGGGGGGCACTTCTTACCTCCTGGCTTTTGGCTCTTCTAGAAAGGCAGTCGAGGTGAGGTGAATGTGCGTCTGGTTTTGCAGAATGAACCCTAGATCCTTTGGTGTGTGGTTAGTGTGTGTTCGCATGTATGTGCCTGCTAAGTGCAGGGCCAGCCCCATAGGCCAGGCATGACATATGGTTGTATTGCCTACAAATATAGATTCCACAACAGTCTGGAAAGTTCTAGAAAGCCAACTGTTTTGGGGTGCTTTGCAAAAAAAAATGCATTTCAGGGGCTGCTGTTCCTCTTGTAGCAGCACCAGAAGTAATGCATAATTTAAAAACCATATATTTTCAATTACTGTGAGTGTCCCAAACAAGAGCCTCCTTTTTTTTTTTTTCTTCTGGTGAATGTTAAGCACAGCCAGGTGATCATTAAAATCTCACTTGTGTTGACATTTCCTTCAGCTCTGAAACCAAGATAAATTTTTTTAGTAGTAAATGAGACCTCTTGGGAAGAGAGTTTCAATAAAAATGATTTAAGCAGTTTTCCTAGCAAAAGAAGGAAATGAAGAAAAGGTGAGAGAGAGAGAGAGAAAGAGCGCGAGAGAGAGAGAGAGAGAGAGAGAGAGAGAGAGAGAGAGAGAGAGAGAGAGAGAAGAGAGAGAGAGAGAGAGGCCTCAGTTTTATGGCTTGCTTTTGAATCAAAGTCATGGCCAATGTCCCACTGAGATGAAAATGAGTTCAGATAGATCTGGGCAGATGATGAGATGTATGGAGACCACAGTCCCCACAGTGTATGTAGATAACCTGCTCAAACCCATCACTGTGCCCTAAGCCCTGGGCACAGTTATCTGAAATATCAGATAGAGGTCCCAATGTGATCTCATTATTACCAAATGGATTCAGGTCCTGGGAGGATGTTTGGTAATCCTTCCAGAAAGGACAGGATGGCAGCCTGATGAGTCATATGTCAGAGACACTGCAGCAAAGTCAGGAATCACATCTTCCAAGATGAACAGCTGATGGGAGATGTTTTTCTGTAAATATGTTTCTCATACTGGTCAATGAATAAAGCACTGTTGGCCAATAGGAAAGCAACATAGGCGGGGCTAGGAGACAAGGAGGAAAGAGGAAGTAGTTTGGAGGAGTCAACATGGAGAGACCTGAGAGGTAGAACGCCAGTCCCTCTGGCTGGTAAGATGAGCCATGTGGAGATACTTAGATTATAGAAATGGGTTAATCATTAAGACAGAGCTAGCCAATAAACAATGATAGAAACTGGCCAACAGCATTGTATCAAATACAGAGTCTCTGTGTGCTACTTGAGGGCTGGTGTGGCGGTGGGACCACACCGGCCGCGCGCGGCGGCGGCAGCGGGTGGGGGGGGGAGGAAAGGGGTGGGGAGCTGCTCGTAACAAACAGCTGGATGATTAAATGCCTATCCTGGAATCCCACACCCCAGGAAAATGCCACACAGCTGTGACCCTTGGACCTGCCATGGCTTGCAAGTATTTCCACCCCCCCTTAGGAACCACTGATTTCCCACTAAACTCTTAAACATATCTTTATGCCTCTTGAGTCTGATTTCGCACCTCCTTGTCTGACTTTCCAAAATTACTTAAAACACCTATAAAACTCAGGAAGCTTAATTTATCATCAACAGAGACAGCTAAGAACGTCCAGAATCGTAAATGACTCCCCCTCACAGGCTCCCACTGCTCAGCTGAAGGGAGTTCACAGCTTTGGGGCTCTTTGTAGATCCAGCTGAGGAATGAAGAACTCACAGATCTGTCCCATGGGCAGCACTAACACACGTACATGCTTGTAAGGTGTAGGTGTTATGACAAGAGTCAAGCCGCGTCCAGGCGGCAGAGCCCCACATCCCACCTGCTTTTGCCACTATGTCCAGGCGTTTCAGCAATAAATAAAATTAATAGCCACCTGGATTTTTTTTTCACAAGAAAATTTTCTGCTCTCAAAATGCCCCACATTACTTTTCTTTGCTCCATTACGGAAGCCTCCGGAGCATTTTATTGCATTACAGCTGAGGAGGAAGTGGGGTCTCACTGCTTGCATTGAGTTTCAGCTGTGCGTTTTGCCATGAGGGGGGTCTGGGAAAAGACAACTTACACTTTGGAGCTTGAATCCTGGCCTTGGAGAAGTGCTGTAATTAACAGGTGACCCTTCTCTGCAGGTGAGTTACATTAGGGTGTGCCCAGCCTGTGACAGCCATTTGATAAGCTTTCCCTGTGGCTGTTCAGGTAGGCAGCTATCCTTAGTTCTTTGTCCTTGTTGATGTCATGGTTTTTTTTTTTTTACAAGTCCAGAGGCCGTGTCAGGTCATGGAATAAACATCTCACTTTGTCTTTTATAAAAGATTCTATAGCATGTCCTTATGACCACCCTCATTATAATCATCACCATTATTATTATTGTTTATTATTATTAATAATATTATTATGCTAGACAGGGTGCCATTTTGTATCATAAGCTAGCCTCAAACTCAGCCATCCTATCTCAGTCTTGCAAGCACTGGGGTTATAGACAAGGGCCTCCTGACTGCCTTATTTTATTGTATGTTAATCACGAGATTTAACCCAAGTTCCACAATGGAAGGTCGCTCTTAGGACTTGTGCTCTTGGCTCATATTTCACACCATTGCATGAAGTATATGGGTTTAGATGAGGAAAGCAGAAACATGAAGAAGCAAACAGCAGATTTAATGTGTGAGTTTGAGGGATAGGTGGGTCAGCTTTTCACCATGGTAGCAATATGGCTTCCCAGTAACATCCTTAAAGACCCTTCCAGATATGTTCCACCTAGACCCTACATTTCCCAGAGAAATATTGAGCAGAATTGGTAGGTTAAAAATAACAAAGTCCGTTGGGGAATACAGAGATAGTACAAAGGTTAAGAGTGCATACAGCCTTTCAGAGGACTTGAGTTTGGTTCCAGCACCCATGCTGGGCAGCTTATATGTCTATGACTCCAGTTCCAGGGGACTTGGCACCCTGGCACCCTTTTCTGGCCACTGTGTGTGTGTGTGTGTGTGTGTGTGTGTGTGTGTGTGTGTGTGTGCTGTACTCTCATGCATAGCAAAATGAAGGTGAATCTCAAAAACTCAGTCCATCCATTCATCCATCCATCCATCCATCCATCCATCCATCCATCCATCCAAAAGATGCTCAAGATTGCCTCCTTCGTGCTGAGTTCCCCGAGTGCTGAGCAAGTGTGTTCTAACACACCAGATTCTGATGATAGAACCTATGGCAGCCATGTCCTTGAAGAAACACCAAGAAAAGGGAGCCAGAGGGAAGTTTTAAGTAGAAACCCAACTAATGAGGATGACATCATTATCCCAGCTGAGGAAGAGGACACCATCATCCCAACTGATGAGGATGACATCATCATCCCAACTGATGAGGATGACATCATCATCCCAACTGATGAGGATGACATCATCATCCCAACTGATGAGGATGACATCATCATCCCAACTGATGAGGGGGACACCATCATCCCAACTGATGACAGGGACATCATCATCCCAGCTGATGAGGGGGACACCATCATCCCAACTGATGACAGGGACACCATCATCCCAACTGATGAGGGGGACACCATCATCCCAACTGATGAGGGGGACACCATCATCCTAATGTTCCATTGCATTTGATTCCAGAGGGGGCAGCAAGCCCAGGCTTTGGCCTGACTCTATGGTGTCCACATGTGTGTTACGTTTGGTTGTGGATGAGAGGTAAAAAGCGTTGTAGCACATAGACTCCACCATCCCTCTCTTGTTGTTTGTCTTCCTCTTGTCTGTGGCTCTCCCTGTCCTCCAAACCTGCTTTCCCCATCTCTGTCCATCTCCTGGTACCTTCCTCTGGCTTCTGGCTCTCTGTCTTCCCTGCCTCCACATTCTGCCTTTCTCCCTGTATCCTCAGACTCTTTCTGTCTTTGTCTCCTGTATCTCTCCCTCCCGGGTTCTCTTCCTCTCCCTTGTGCTCTCACCTCTATCCTGATCCACAGGTGCTCTTAGGTTTCTGCCACAGTATCACCCCTCCGAGGGTCTGTCCCCCACCTCAGGGTCTCCCACGGGCACTGGGCCTCCTGTTCTCTACCCAGCTTCACATGAGACCCAAGGACAGGTGAAGATCTTTTCTGCCTACCAGTTGTCCAGCAAATGTGTGGCCTGACTCTCCTTGGCTTGTCAGGCCACAGGTTTGCGTCGTAAAGAGATGAGCTGCACTGGGCCAGTCCCTGTTCCTGCATGGCAGTGGCTCCTGGGAAGAGAGTGAGGGTGCTTTCCACCCTTCTCCTTGCCTGCTGGCTCTAGGGAGCATCCCCCACGCGGATCAAGTGCTAGAGACACATTGCAGTTTTGTGCTGTGTCCTAAAACAGACGAAGTCCCATCCTGCAGTGCAGCCTGGCACGTGTTCCCACCCAGCCAGCCAGAAAATGGAAGGCTGTTTTCCCCAAGTTCTTCTGCGGATCAAGAGCACTGGCTGGGGTAGTGTAAAGCTGTAGCTGTCCCAAGGTAGCCACAGCTTCCACGGGGACCTGGCAGGGATGAATCTGGCCCCTACAAAGAATAGCCAGGGCTACGGGGCATGTGCTGTCCAGCACATGGGGACGGCCAAGCAGGCTTCCCTTGATGCGAATCACCCTCCATTTGCCTTCTAGACATAACATCGAGGTCAAGATTAAAACTGACAGAGAACCCCTGCATGCCCACACAATCATTTACTCAGGGTCCCTGTAATGGCACACCAAGCAAAAGCCACTTAAAACAGCGCAGGTTTAGGTTGGTTCATGATCAGTGGACTGGGAAGCAAGACAGGACAGGAAGTGAACTGAAAACCTGGAGTCAAGCCCATCCTGACCCATCCAGCAGAAGACCTCACAGACCCTCCAGACAGCACCACCTACCGGGGCTCAGTATCCAAGCGCTGGAGCCTGTAGGGACCAATCACATTTGAATCATCATGTCACCTTCCTAAAGCCTTTCTTAGCAATTACAGCAGCTCTCAGCAGGAAGCTGAGAAAGCCCACGTCTTTACATTTAAGGCATTTATAGGTGACATTTTCCCCTATATAATGCCTTAAGTGGCATTGCCCCCAACAGGTGATGTCATGAGGTTGGCAGGATCTGTCCATTTATTTCCTCTGGCACTGGCTCTCCTGACTTCCCCCAGGAGACAGGTGTGATTTCACGCATGCTCCGCAGATGCTCTCTTCCACCAACACCCTCGGAAGCAGAGAATAACTGATTTTGTCAAGTCTTTCCTGTTGGCCTTTCTCAGTGTCAGCTCTGTGCCTGTCACGTCACATCACGCTATCACCATAGGTGTGATTCTCCAAGGTGTGAGAAGACATCTTATAGCTGACTTGAAACCTGTTGGCTGTTGTGTTTCTTACGCAGGATGATGCTAAACGGAACTGATAGATATTTCACGAGGGCATTTTACACCTCTGCTTGTAGGTGCGACTTAGATGAATCCCTCCATCTTGTTGGGTCATTACCCTATGTTGGCCACAGGGTTGTCCTAACATTGTAAAATTAATTGGGAGCATGTTTGTGTTGTTATAGTCTTGTTCACAAGAAAATCACCTGCTTCTTCACAGTTCACTGGCCTCATTCGCAGTTCCTGCTGCTCTCTGTGATGATTTTATGAGTGATAATTGTATGATGCTGTGGAGATGAGGCCCTCAAGATAGCAGTGGGGCATGGAGCCCTTCTGTGAACTCTGCTGTGTCACTGGATTGCTCAGTACCTGTTGACAGAGAATCAGCCCAGGACAGAAGGACACAGAACTCAGCATCTGTCCTGAAAGAACCAGTGTTTTTCTAGGATATTAAGTTTCAATAGAGAGAAAGTCCAAAACGGAGAGCCAGAACCTGGTTTGTGGGTACCAAATTGTCTCAGCTACAGAGTTTGGAACCGATAGCTTCCTGGAGCTGGGACAGGGGCAGGCAAATGTCTGCAGGTGAGAAACAGAGAGAGGAATCCTATTGATCCGTGTGAATGTCCTACTGTCCCCGTTCATTTGGGGAGGGGCTGTTTTCAAGCCCCCATCTTACTTGCCCTCAGGGATACGGCCAGGTTTCTTCAGCGCAAGGCTCTAGGCCTGGCTGAAGGACTGGTCGCCATTTATTGAGACTAGCTGAAATATGGGACTCTGAGAATCCACCCCAGGGACCTTGAATAACAAGCCTTTCATTTAAGGGCACCCAGGCAGGCAAGATGGGCTTTCTAAGGCCAAGCGAGCTGGAAACAGAGTCTGGACTTCACCTCCTGGACAAAAATCAAGACCCTGCCCATTAAATAGGAAATAAATGAATGTTTCTGTCATTTATTCTCATTTGCATCTTGTGTTGTGTGAGGGACGCTTTATTCCAGAGCCTAAACCAAACACTTGGGAACACAACGAAATTATTTTCCAAAGTTGTTTCCATCCTTGTATGAGGTTCTGGTGTTTGAAGGTGGAGAATTACTTAGAAATGAAATAGTTAAAGACCTCACACATATTTAGAAACTTGTATCTTTGCTGTCATGACCTTTAACAACCATCAGTAACAAGACCACTCAAGTGGTGTCTTTGCAAACTTATCTGAAGACAAAATCAACGCGTGTGGACACACTCACTCATTGATCACCCCGTGTGTGGACACACTCATTGGACACACCTGTGTATTGACACACTCATTGAACTCCCCTGTTGTGGACACATTTATTGGACACACCTGCGTGTTGACACGCTCATTGAACTCCCCTGTGTGTGGACACACTCATTGCACACCCCTGCTATATTGCAGGAGTGTGCAGAGAGAAAATGGGGAGTCTCCATTACCGTCACCTCAGGCCTCTCTCTTCCTGACATTATTCAACCGTGAGACTTCAAAGTAGCCTTCAGATCTAGCTACACATTCTTACAGATAACTACAATCTTGTGTTTCTTAGCTTTGGTAAGAACACTGGTGTTAAAAATAAAAGTCACTAATTCACACCTGTAACAATGTTGCCACCTGACCTCTTCCCAAGGGGCCCTGGGGGTTGTCACCAGGACAAGTGCTGTTGCCAGCTGATGGGAGGAGGTCAGGGATGCTCTTCATGTCTTATACTGCCCAGCATGCTCCAAGGAACCTGTCTGACATGTGACATTCTTCCCAAGTCTCTGTTATTTCATGCATTATTATTTGTTTATTATTTATAGTGCGCGTGAATATGTGCTATATATGTACTTGTATGTTTTGGTGTACACATGTGTACATGTGGATAATAGAGATATGGACATTGGGTCTTTCCTCCATTACTCTCCACCTTTATTTTCTGAGACCCCTGTCTCTCTCTCACAGAGACTGAAGATTATTGATCTGGCTAGGCTGGTTGGCCAATCAACGGGTTTCATGGATTTATGTTTCTGTGTCCCCTGTCCCATGTGCCCAGTTTCTTAGATGGGTTCTAGGGATCTAAACTCAGGTCTACACTTTGCCACCTGTTTTTATAAAGGGATCAGCGTTGTTGTTTTTGTTTTTAATGTACTTTGTGTCCACTTCTGACTGGGTATGATGTCATCTAATTTGATGACATCTGCAAAGAGTGTATTTTGAAAGGTCACATTCAGACAACAGGGTTAGGACGGACCATGTCTCCTGAGCAGATGCAATCAACTCAGGACAGGGAGTTGCACTTGGGAAATGGCGTTCATGTCTGAGGCATTTTGCAAACAGCTTTTTAAATGTCATCTTTGTTTTCCAAGCTCAGATGGGTCAGCCTGTCTATGGTTCTGGTCTGGGCCTCTCTAGCCCCTCCTTGTCTACCCAGTTAATTATATTCCCTCTTTCCTCAGTCTCTGGACCATTTCAACTCTGGACACGTCTCCCTGTGTGCTCCAACAGTGGGCGCCCGTGCTAACACCCACTTCTGGCCTTTTCGTCTTCCCCCCATCTTTGTATATTTGATTGTTCTTGTTGCAGCTTCTGCTCACTGCCCCTCTCCAGGTGGAGCACCTGGTTCTCTGAGTAGCACGTCCTTCCTGTAGCTCCTCTCCACCTCCTTTCTCTTACGTGGCATCTTATCGCTATGATACAAAATGGTGTTGAACCTGCTCCCAGCCCATCTGTCCCATGACACACAAACTCTGAATGGCAGAGCCCTGGACTTTTAGATGGTCTGTCACCTACAGGGCTCATAAATATTCATAGATCAATGACCCTCTTTGTTCAATGCTGGGAATTATTCAAGTCTAAGGTAGATTTAGCTCAATGTCACAGTGTAGGACCAGGGAAGCTTCACCTTCATACGGCTCTGTAGAGATGAACAAGTGGAGTGAATTAATGCATGCATGTGTTCATGATGTGACGGGCTCCCAGTAGGTGTTCAGTTTAGGGAAAGTAAGGTGTGGCGCACACTGCTACTAACACAATTCCTGTGTTTCCTTAAATTCAATTAAACACCAACCACTAATGAGCCTCTGTGTCTCCATCCCACCAGTTCAGCCTTTTGTGAAATACATTCCTTAAAGTAACATGATTTTTAAGCACAAATCAATTTATTCAGTAATAAAACTTTTATCATTATTGTAAATGGGAAGCCAAATGGGCTTCCTGTCTATGATAAGTAGGAAGTAATCCTTGGAGCTAGATATAATGAAATAAAACACAGCACAAAGCACTGCTCATCGAATTCTGACTGTGGGGAGAATGCTCTGGACACATGCTGGATCTCAGACTGCAGGAGGGCGGGGCAGCTGTGCACCCCAGGCAGCAAGACTGGGGGAGCAGGTAGGTGCTGGGCATGGGGGTCTGTCTAGTGAGACCATCCCTACTTCAGCGTAAAGCATAATTGTGTGTGTGTGTTTGTGTATGTGTGTGTGATGTTTGTGTGTAATTTGTGTGTCTTTGAGGTGTGTGTATGTGTGTGTTTGTGTGTATATGTCTGTGTGTGACGTTTGTGTGTAATATGCGTGTGTGTGTGTGGTGTGTATGTGTGTGTTAGTATGTGTGATGTTGTGTGGTATTTGTGTGTATATGTCTGTGTGTGATGTGTGTGTGTGATGTGTGTGTGTTTGTAAGTATATGTGTGTGTGTTTGTCTTTGTGTGTATGTGGGTGGTTGGTGTAAAAGTGTGGTGTTTGTGTGTGTATCTGTATGTGTGTTTGTGTGTATACATATGTGTGTGTATGTGAGTATGTGTGTGTATATGTATCTATGTGCATGTGTGTATGTGTGTGTGTGGTTTTGTGTGTGTATATGTGTGTGTGTTTATGTGTGTGTATGTGTGTGTGTGGTTTTGTGTGTGTGTATGTGTGTGTTTGTGTGTGTGTGTTTTTGTGTGTGTATATGTGTGTGTGTGTTTTTGTGTGTGTGTGTGTTTTGTGTATGTGTGTGTGTTTTTGTGTGTGTGTGTGTGTGTTTTTTTGTGTGTGTGTGTGTGTGTGTGCTCACATATGTGGAGGATAGTTGTCTATGTCATACGTGTTCTTTAACTTATTTTCACTTTCTTTTTGAGATAAGGTCACATGATCAACCCAGAGCTCACCAGTTCAGCTAGACTCCTGGCCAGAGAGCTCTGCAGGATCAGAACTGCCTGGCTCCCCCTCCCAGGGGCTGGGATCACATTTGTGCATCACACACACCGCGTTTTCACATGGCTGCTGGAGGTTGAGTCCTGTCCTTGTGTGGCAAGCACGTGACTGGCCAAGCCATATTCCCAGCCTGCCAAACGTGTGATTGTAAGAGGAGGCCAGTGTGTGTCACAGTAACACAGAGACCAGAGCAACGTCCTCACCTTCATCCTACCCTGAAATGAGGCAGAAGTCAGGTGAGCCCCATCGGTCCAGCACCACAGGGCTGCTCAGTGTCTGAGTACACAACTGGCCTTTCCAGCAAGAACAGAAGTGCCTGACCTACAGGTCCACTGGCCCAGCCCTCAAAGCCACCAGTGTGGAATGCTGATGCCTCACAAGCACCCGAGTCATCTTGGACCCTGTGATCCTGCAAGGTGGTTTCTGGGGCACGTTCCTCACCGCCCAGACCTGCCAAGGCTGCAGGTCCCTGGAAACACACCCACACTGCTGGTGGAGAGAAAAACAAGGACAGTAGGTTGAGTACATCCAAATGCCATCCCATGGAGGGCTCTTCAGCTGTGAGAATAATGGTGTGTGAGACAGAAGTGATTTGTTGAAGAGAGGCATCTGGACTCAGCAAGTACGCATATACCATGTGGCACCTTCCACATCTGCTCTGCAACCTGGAAGACCATTCTGCGGTGGCATCAGCATTCCAAAGGTTGTCTAGGTTGGGTGACCCAGACAAAATGTCATGGGGCACGGAGATAGATACACTTGGGTGGTGGACAGCTCTTTGTCTTGAATGCAAGCCCAGCACTACCCACACGTACTGGCCGTTCTCGCTGAGCTGTGCTCTTCAGATCCATGCTCTTGTTTTTATGTAAAACTGTTTCAATTACGCTGCTTTAGAATAACGCCATGCATGTCATGTCTCAGCTTTAAGCTCTGGACACTTAAAAATGTCCTCCAAGCCCCACATCTCCACTGTCTCCCCCTCCCCCTAACCTGGTCTTTGTTGTTTTTCCTGTTGCTGTGATAGAGTAGCCCAACCCGAACAAACCAAGGATGGAAGGGGTTTGGGGCTCACAGTCCCATGGCATGGTCCATCATGGGAGGGGAAGCCACGGCAACGGAAGCGTGAGACAGCTGGTCGTGTTGCACACACACACGATGGACACTGGTACTCAGGACTTTAGCCTTGCCCTTGGCACTGGTTGTTACCAGGCAGGTTTTTCCCGCCGACTGCCGCCGGTCCTGCCGCCCCGGTCCCGCCGCCACGTGAGCCCCAAATAACACTCAGAGACTCTGTATTTGATGCAATCCTGTTGGCCAGTTACCATTACTGTTTATGGGCTAGCTCTGTCTTAATGATTAACCCCTTTCTACTTATCTAGGTATTTCCACGTGGCCATCATATCTGGGAGCCGAGGCTGGCGTCTTCCTTCCTCACCAGTCTACATCTTGACTCCTCCCAACTACTTCCTCTTTCCTCCTCCTGGTCTCCTAGCCCCACCTATCTTGCTTTCCTATTGGCCACAGTGCTTTATTAATTAATCAGTATGAGAAACATATTTACAGAATAACATCTCCCATCAACTGGTTGCTCTCGTGGCTCTCTGATCTGCCACCATGTGTACAGTCAGTGGCTCACATTTCCACTGCCATGGGTGGGGCCTTCTGCCATGCCTCCTGCTGCAGTGAACTTAATCCAAGAGCAGATTGGACTTCTACCCCATTAAATTGTTTCTGCCAGATGTTTGGTCACATGATGTCAAATGAACGAAGAACATCAGAACCAGAGGGATGGGTCTTTTTCTGCAGCTAGCCCTGAGCAAGTACTCCTGAGCCTTTGGAGTTGACTTGAGAGTGGAATCCAGAGGCAATGGCAGGTGCAATCTGGAGAGGCCCAGGAATGCCACAGCGCCTCGTGGTAGTGATTCTGGTAGGTAAGAGGGGCTGGGCTGCAGTGAGTGTGGAAATTAGGAGGCAGAAGTATTTGGGAAATGTGCACATTGGCTACGACTAAGTGAATGCATGTTACAGTTGCAGACAAAACTGCTGTAATTATTAACAGATTTGTGCCATTAATGTGGAAGGTGCACTACCCACCATGACAATAGGAGATGGGTCTTGGGCTGAGACTCAACCCACAGAAGGCAGAAATCTGAAACCCGTTTGAAAATTCTCTTTGAAACAGACGTGTGCTACTTGAACAGGATGCCTGGAGAAAGGTCTCACCACGCATGCATGCAGTCAGAGCCACTGTAGCCGTGCTCCAAGGGACTTTGGCTGGCAGCAGAACCTGGCAGTGCCCTGGCCTTCCAGGTATGCAGGGTAAAGTGCAGTAAGGGGTGGAGGCTTGTAACACGATTTCTAAAGGAACCATGTGCGGCCAGGCAGTGTGTAGCGCGTCAGACTTCCGGAAGAGCATCCTCCAGTAGTCTGTGCTGGGGCGCTGAGGGTAAGGGTGCAGTGGAAACTTCAGTGGATTCTGTAAATGATAGGCATGGGGGCTGTTGGCTAAGGAAAGCTGCAGTCACCAGGTAGAGCGAGCCGAAGAGTGAAGGCATGTGTGGGCCCGTGGTCTGAGGGAACGTCCACAGGGTGGGGCTGCCCGAGCCCACTGGAGCTCACTTTGTAAAACCTCTTGCCCCGAATTAGGGACACGGAGCTTCAGGATTTACTCTGTTGGGCTTTGGGTTTTGCTTTCAACAAAGCCTTTCTTTCCACACTCCATATTCTCCCCTTTGGGTACGGGGATGTTTATTCTGTGCCATTATATATTGGAAGTATGTAATTTTCATTTTCATTTTGCTGGGGCTCGCAGATGAGAGTTTGCCTTGAGTCTCAGAAGAGGCTTTGAACTTTGGACAGTTTTGAACAGTGTTGGAATCGTTAGGACTATGGGGACCCTTGGAGTTGGAACAAATGCAGTTCGAATTATAAGACTGCCATGAGCTTTGGGGGTCCATGGGCAAGTGTTACGGTTTGAATCTGAAATTTTCCCCACAGGCTCATAAACATTTTTCTCCCTTAAGTTATTTTTGTCAGGCGTCTGGTCACACTGATGCAAAAATAACAGCCAGCAGGGCAGTGTCTTTTTCCATGTTGCAAACCCACCTGTCCCCGGCGCCTGGCACAAGAAGAATGAACTCCCATAGATGGCTGAGGAGTGAATCAATGAAGACTGGGCCAAGCAGGATGAGTGCCAGCTAGATCGCAGGTTTACTCCTTACATGGACTTGAACTGGGGTGCGGGGGGAGGGGGGAGACAGGAGGACAGAGAAAAGAAGAGATGGGGGTGGCTCCCGTCCTGGGCCTAGGAGTACCGAAAGCTGTGCTTTGGGTGAGATGTGGGGACCTGTCACCCTATCCCTATCCACTTCATGTGGAAAACATATGGCATTGTTAAGATCACCACCCACTTACCTGGGTGGCCAATACCTGGGCTTGGACATGGCTGAGGCTGTGTCCCTGGTGGACCCTGTGGTCCAGTGTGCCCTGTGTGTTGTGGAAGGCAGCTACAGCTTCTCCTATACGTGAGAGCATCATGGCAGGACTCAAGAGCGGCCATGAAGAAGCAGAACATCACAACTCATAGGAAGCAGCATGTAGCCATGGCAACCAGGAGCAATATTCTCTCTTCATTTCTGGTGAGGAAGGGGCTCAGAAAAGCCTCCAGGATGGATTCATGTCTGTGGGGACTGGGGACGAAGAAGCCAACGGGATGGTTTTTATTATATGCTAACCTAAGCGACTGACCCCCCCCCAAAAAAAATGAGTTGGTGGAACACAAGAAAATCAACCAAACAGCACAAAGCCCAGGAAACTGAAGGGTCAGTTGTCATTGCCCGTGGAGTACTTTGCCATTAAATTTTCCATCAAAATTTCATCCAGCACAGGTGTTTTCCAAACACTGGGATACTTGGCAGGGCAGTGAAGAAGAAGCAAAGCTGTGCCCAGATAGAGGTAGAAGATTCTGGAGACTTCCAACTTCACTGCCTTCCTCATATCCAAGTGATTGCGGCCAGTCCCTCCTCACGTCTGCACACATCCTCTCCTAAGGAGCTCATAAACGGAAACATGGAAGCATCTTTATGCAAATTTGTTCTTCGCTGATGAAATGACTCCTGAGCCTGTCACATAGATCTAGCAGAAACTGTCTACAAAGAGCTCAGCTGTGGGGGCAGGAGGCAGCTGTGGGGGCAGGAGTGGGGGCAGGGGGCAGGAGTGGGGGCAGGAGGCAGCTGTGGGGGCAGGAGGCAGATGTGAGGCAGGAAGTTATACTACACAAGGCAGAGCGGAGGTCCTCCTCAACATTGGCTCTGGGTGCCTCCTTCCCCAGACGCCAGGTGAGGCAATGGGTCCCTGCTCAGTTTGCTGAACATGCAGCTTGGACCTCCAGAGCTGTGGTTCCAATTGCACAGCCAAATACATCTGCTGGTTCTGTTAGTTGCTGAGGTAGACATGGACTGTTGTCTCACTCAAGCCACTGCAACCCCTTTCAAACCTTCTTCCCAGAGGGCAGCTGGGAAGGGAAAACACAGCTACCCAAGAGGGGGAGAGGCCGGGGGAAGCTGTGACTGATCTCTCTGGTCTCTGGTGTCCCAGGGATGGGCATGTGAGGCACAGGATGGGGGCCAAGATGCTAGTGTGACTGACTTATTCCCAGGTGACAGTGCCCGGCCTTGTGGCTTTCATGCTCCAATCCATAGCCTTCCTAGGAACAGCAGGCAGGATGTGTGGGCATCTAACAAGACCACATCTGCGTGCACCAGCTGGGGACTGTAGCTTGTGTCTGAGATCTCTCCTCTCAAGGAGTTGCCAGGTGCTCTTGTGGAAAGTGAACATGTTAAATCCCAGGAATAGGTCCAGAAGGCACTGCCCACCTGAGCCTCCTGCAGTGAAAAGGGATGCATGCTGACCACTGAGCCACATACGCTGCCTGGCTCCCTGTTGGTTTTGGGTACCTTTTTGTCACCTGAGCTCTAGTCTGAGAAAAATCCCTTGGGTGAGAAAGGCCCTTTATGTGGTGCACAGAAGAGTAACCACGTCCTAGGTGCATTTTTTATTTATTTGTCTTTCTTTTTGGAAGCCACCACCACCACAAAAATAGCCTTATTATCCTCTAGCTGATAATACTTAATTATTTTAAAACACAAGTCTATCTTTTTCTCTCGTGTCGGAAACACATGAAATTGACCCAGAAAAAAAAAAAATGGACATCACACACCAAGATTTATTAGAAATTCTGCAATGGAGATAGATAAATATTTTTTTCTTGATCATAGAACCCCTATCCCACAAGCTGTGGATAAGCCTTTGTCCATGGAAAGAGACAGTGGAAACATGCATTAATCTATCAGCTTTCTCTCTGACCAAGGCTGTTAGCTTAAGAACTGTGAGGACAGAAATGCCAGCGATGTGGACCAACACTAAACACAGCAAACAGAGATCTCCATGGCTCTTCAGACACCCCAGTAGATTAACCTGTGTATTGATCGCCTGGCCTATAAATTAACGAATTATCCTGTTAATTATGTGTGTGTGTTCATAAACATCCTTAGACCTCTTAGTGATGTGGGGAGTTTGGAACCAAGTGAGGTGGCCAGAGCTGGAGGGGTCTGAGTTTATGCTCCAGCGTGCTGGCCCCGATCAGGCCCTTGTTTCCCCTCCAGCATCGCTATTGTAGCCAGCACCTTGAAAATGTAATTGGTCTACCCCTCTTTTTTAAAATTACTACATGTGTGCATGCACGTGCATGTGTGCACTTGTGTGTGGTGTGTGTGTGTGTGTGTGTGTGTGTGTGTGTGTGTGTGTGTGTGTGTGTGTGTACTTGTGTGTAGTTTGAAGGACAACTTGCAGGGTCCCGAGGGTCAAAGTCAAGCCATCGGGCTTGGCCACAAGTACCTTTGCCTGCATAGCCATCTCACCCACCCCCTCCTGCCCTTTCCAAAGCTGCAGGGGTACACAGGTGTGGTTGGCGCTCCTCCTGGCTTCTCCATCCTTCTACTCAGGCTGGGTGCTTCTCGAGAGGGAATCACTGTGCCCTTTTCTACCTCCTTGATTCCCAGGCAAGACTGGGCTTGCAGTGGGGGTAAAGAAGGGCACTATAGTTGTTGACCCAAACCATGGCGTAGGCTGCCGTCGGGACTGTCCTGGGTGAGCGTATTGCTCCTAACACGGATGGCAGTGCAAGCTAATCTGGGGGCTGTCCCTGATGATTCACGGAACAAAGAAGCAGCTCTATCTGAGCCTGGCTTGGTGAGACAGTGAGATGTTCTGATAACTTTCTGGAGTAAGTGCATTTATGAGAGCTGTCCTGACAAAGAGGTGTCTCTCCCCTATCTTCTGGGAGTGGGGGCGTGGGGGTGATTCGGGTGTCTAGTGGGGGCGTGGGGGTGATTCGGGTGTCTAGTGGGGGCATGGGGTGATTCGGGTGTCTATTGGGGGTGTGGGGGTGATTCGGGTGTCTAGTGGGGGCGTGGGGGTGATTCCGGTGTCTAGTGGGGCTGTGGGGTTGATTCGGGTGTCTAGTGGGGGTGTGGGGGTGATTCGGGTGTCTAGTGGGGCTGTGGGGGTGATTCGGGTGCCTAGTGGGGGTGTGGGGGTGATTCGGGTGTCTAGTGGGGGTGTGGGGTGATTCGGGTGTCTAGTGGGGGTGTGGGGGTGATTCGGGTGCCTAGTGGGGGTGTGGGGGGTGATTCGGGTGTCTAGTGGGGGTGTGGGGGGTGATTCGGGTGTCTAGTGGGGGTGTGGGGGTGATTCGGGTGTCTAGTGGCGGCGTGGGGGTGATTCGGGTGTCTAGTGGGGCTGTGGGGGTGATTCGGGTGTCTAGTGGGGGTGTGGGGTTGATTCGGGTGTCTAGTGGGGGTGTGGGGGTGATTCGGGTGTCTAGTGGCGGCGTGGGGGTGATTCCGGTGTCTAGTGGGGCTGTGGGGGTGATTCGGGTGCCTAGTGGGGGTGTGGGGGTGATTCGGGTGTCTAGTGGGGGTGTGGGGGGTGATTCGGGTGTCTAGTGGGGGTGTGGGGGTGATTCGGGTGTCTAGTGGGGGTGTGGGGGTGATTCGGGTGTCTAGTGGGGGTGTGGGGGTGATTCGGGTGTCTAGTGGCGGCGTGGGGGTGATTCGGGTGCCTAGTGGGGGTGTGGGGGGTGATTCGGGTGTCTAGTGGGGGTGTGGGGGGTGATTCGGGTGTCTAGTGGGGGTGTGGGGTTGATTCGGGTGCCTAGTGGGGGTGTGGGGGTGATTCGGGTGTCTAGTGGCGGCGTGGGGGTGATTCGGGTGTCTAGTGGGGCTGTGGGGGTGATTCGGGTGTCTAGTGGGGGTGTGGGGTTGATTCGGGTGTCTAGTGGGGCTGTGGGGGTGATTCGGGTGTCTAGTGGGGGTGTGGGGTTGATTCGGGTGTCTAGTGGGGGTGTGGGGGTGATTCGGGTGTCTAGTGGCGGCGTGGGGGTGATTCGGGTGTCTAGTGGGGGTGTGGGGGGTGATTCGGGTGTCTAGTGGGGGCGTGGGGGGTGATTCGGGTGTCTAGTGAGTATAGCCTTGTGCATCTCGGAAGCCTCCCCTCGTCCCCACTAGGGCATGATGGAGCCCTATCCATTGAGAGCCTCCTATGGGTAATCGCAGGCACCAATTTCTAAACAGCAATTGGACCCATGGTCCACACTGTCCACACCATCCACTGAGTCTGCGCTCTACCCTGAACCAGGAATCTCGGCCTTTTGTGACTCTGTAAATCAACTGTCTCGCTTCCGGTGTCTGGAGTAAGGCTGCTGAGCAGCCTTCTGTGCGCATGCTCCGGCTTTCCCATGTCGGCTCCAAATACCATGTTGGTATTTTTGGCTAAACTCAAAAAACTTTTGCCAGGCGTTGGTGGCCAACACCTCTAATCCCAGCACTCGGGAGGCGGAGGCAGGTGGATGTCTTTGAGTCGAGGCCAGCCTGGTGTACAACCCAACGCGCATTTCACCTGGAGTAAAGGGAAGGGATGGCCAGACGCTGTACTAGTGGCATCTGGCAGCATTCCTCGGGTTTAACTGACAGTGAGGTCTGGGAGGCACAGGCTGTTTTGGCTTTGTCCGAGTTCGGTCTCTGGTCTGCTCTCTCTGAGACCCCAGTGCTACTGCATCCAGAGTGTAAGAGAGTGAAGGAAATCATCGCTAGGACCCAACCTGCAGACTCTGAACTTGCACTTACACAGAGGGCGAGCTCCCACACCTCTCCCCGACCAGAGACCACAGAGGGTAAAGCGAATGCCCGAGTTTGCCCTGCCACTCACCAACCTGCAATCGCATGTCAGGGGAATACACACTTGCAGCAGGGAATACACACTTGCAGCAGGGCACTTACAGAATGAAGTCTTGCATATCACAGCAGGAACGTCTCTGTCACCTGGGGGGCTGTTTCTCTATTCATGGGGCCATTTGTCTTTTATCTTGCCCCTGTGAACAGGCAGTGAGAGCCACAAAAGACGACATCATTTCTTCCAGTAGCACGCAGATGGACGCACCATATAAAACAGGAATGTGATCCTGACTCCGTTTTTTGAGGGTTTTTTAAATCCTGTTTGCTGTAGATATTTGAAAAACTCTAATTTGCTTTGATATTGAATTAGCTTTGTTTTTCTGCAATGAGTATAGAAGCTTTGGATAGGGAGAGTTAGAAAATTAATAATTTAACTCTTCTTATGTGAAGCAAAGGCTGAAAACAAATAAGAAAGCAGATTATAGTGTGTAGGAGGCTGAGGAGTTCAATGAACAGATGCATGGTCATGTGAGTTACCATGCTGTTTAACTTCACAGGGCTGCCCCAGCTTTCCGGGTGTTTGATGGAGCCATCAAAGAATGATCTAGGAGGTCCCCAGTGCAGCCAGAGTGCATAGTTTCAGCAATACAGAGTAACTCTCATTTCTAGTTAATGTGGCCCATAGAACAGAGAGTCCTAAGCCTCTGGAGCCATGGCGTTCTTCGTCTAGACCTATAAAGTATGGTTCTCTCACTGCTGGCCTCAGAATCCTGTGTGACTCTACCTCCTCCTGGGTACCTAGATTTTCATTCAAGCTTGTTCTAATATTGGTCCAACAGGAAGAACTAAACACATAGCCACAGGAATCCCGGAGAGATGTGTGTGGGTTATGGCCTGGGCATCGGGCTGCTCAAATGGTCCTGGAATATCTTCTATGCACAGAGATATTTGAGAACTGTTGCTGAGAACTTGCCAAGCACAACAGGAGATACTCAATGGCCGCCGATGAGGACTGCAGCCCAGGGCATCACTCACCCTGGGCTGAGTTTGGAAAGGATTTATAAAGATATGTTGTATCTGGAACTGGAACACCCTTTAGCACAGATAGCTTCATAAGCTTCTCACACAAAACTTAGAAACGGTATACACAAGATAGGCGTGCATTTCAATGTATAGCTGATCTTGCAGGAAAGAAACTGCAAGGTGGCTCACAACCATCTATAACTTCAGTTCTTTGAGACCTTCTGGCCTCTGTGGGCATCACATGTGGACAGGCACACGTCATGTGCAAAACATCCACATACATTAAATTAACAATTAACTTTAAAAAGAAAGCATCGCCACTGTGGAAGAGGAAACCGATGAGCAGAGTGGGCTCTGAACCCAGGATTCGAGTTCTGCAAATGGCGAACTCAGCCTGGAAGATCTTAACCCTACAAATGCCCAGCCTCACCCCTGCCCATTAAATATCTTTGTGGATAGGGCTTGGGCATCCTTGTCCCCAGCAGTGACTCTGATATGGAGATAGGTTAATGTGGGATTGTAGATTTCAATTCTCATATTCAATTCTGAAACAAAACATGGGTTCTTATTGTTAATTCATTCAATATTTTCAGGGTTGCCCTAACCATGACAGCAAGATGAGGAAGGAGGGAAGGGGGAGGGAAGAAAATAGGGAAGGAGGCAGAGAAAATAAATAAAAAAAAAAAGAAGGATTAGGAGAAAGGAAATTAAATGCCTATGGTATAACTGCACAGAACATCTAGCAATTACACAGTGACAACAAACTGTGAAAGCTAGCTTTTACAGAACTAAACAACGCAGACACTGAGCATTAAAGCCCATATTTCTAAACACAAGAGTGCACAATTATATCATGTTGTATTTAAAATACTATTCATAAACCCAAACTCCAGAAGATAATGAAGAATCAGCCTAGCAGAAAACCAAATCCTAAAATCAAAACCTCAGTGTAGAAAGGGTACTCTAGCTGGACAGAAGAATTTAGCAGGAATGGAGATGGGTGAGGGTAACAGGGAGACATATGTCAAAAATGCATTATGCATAGTACATGAAAATGTCCTGTTAAACCTGTTATTTTGTGTGCATCATGCATGTAAGTAAAAATGGCGATATGAAAAATAAGCATGCCTTTTGAAGAAGAAAATGTTCATTAAGAAGCAAAAGTAAAACATGTGCTGAGGTACACTATGCTCATGGACAAAACGGCACTGTTTTGATTAGCTCAACAAATCCATATTTAGCAGCTCTAAGTGGTCAGATCTGACTGCAAGAGACACTCCCCGCTTCACGGTGCTTACAGCTTGAGAAGATGGCCACCCAGAAAGGAAAGGGAAGGGACGCCCGAAACCAAGGAGAAGAAGCAACCACAAAGCACGCCCTTGTGATGCCAGACGTTATTACTGGAGCAAAGCCTGGGAGAGGTGAGAGGGTGGGATGGAGGGAGAAGCTGTCAAGGACTGTCCTGGAAGAAGGCTCCTTAAGATTTAGGAAATAACGAAGGTCCCAGGGGCCTCCTGTCCCTGGTTGTGTAAAGTCTGCCGCAGAGAGGACAGCCTCCAGCCTCTGGAGCAGCCTCCAAATCTGTCATGAGCCATGCTGGGCTTGGCTTTTCAGAGACGTGATGGGAGATGTTATTCTGTAAATATGTTTCTCATACCGGTTAATTAATAAAACCCTGTTGGCCAATAGAAAACAAGATAGGTGGGACTAAGAGAACCAGGAGGAGGAAAGGGGAAGTAGTTAGGGAGTCAAGATGTAGACCAGGGAGGAAGGAAGATGCTGGCCGAGGCTCCCCATAAGACGATCACGTGGAAATATTTAGATAAGTGGAAATGGGTTGATAATTAAGAAAGAGCTAGCCCATAAACAATAATGGTAACTGGCCAACAGGATTGTATCAAATACAGAGTCTCTGAATGTTATTTGGGGATCATGTGGCGGCGGGACCTTGGCGGCAGGACCAGGAGGCCAGCGGGGAGGAAAAACCTGCCATAACATAATGGTACCAGAAGTGGGATTGAGAACTTTCACTTAAAACTTAACAAAAGCTTAAAAAATAGTTTTTAGAAACAAGGGAACAGAGACTAGCAAGACTTCTTGGTAGCAGCATTTTCTCAGTTGGATTTGTTTTGCTGTAGACAGAGATTTGCGTGGCTCCTTTAAGGAAGGTTTCCAAAATTAGCATAAGCGGCAAAAAAACCGCCTTGCTTTTAAAGAGCTCAGCTAACAATTCATTGATGTGTATGAGCGATGCAATGAAGGTTTACACTGTGTTTTAAAAAAAAATACACTGCCTTGGGAGAGAAAAAGAAACAGGATACAATGGTTTAAAAAAGAAAAAAGGAAGTAGAATGGATGGGTGTGTTGGCGCAAGCCATTAATCCCAGCACTCAGGAGACAGAGGCAAATAGATCTCTATGATTTCAAAGTAAACCTGGTATAGAGAGTAAATTCCAGGACAGATAAAAGTTACACAGAGAAACCCTGTCTCAAAATATGTAAAACTTTTAATAGAATAAATAAAGTAATAAAAAAGCCACATAAAGATGGAAAACACAGAGAAATTTTGGATACTATACGCGCTTCTGTTGTCTTTAAATTATTTGATTGCTGAGAAAATAAGTACTGATAAAAGAAATGCTGCTGGATTAATTCAATTTATATATTTTAAAAATGCTTTGACTCCAAAATTTAAGCCTAAGGACAAGTTACTGGGGAAAAGGATTTCTAGTTTTGTTTCCACAGAAAATGAAAAGCTATGGATTCTTTCCAGACTTATGTTGTTTGATCAAGCCAGACCCCCTGAAACAGTGCCCCAGATGATCCAACATTCAAAGCAGTTGAGACAAAGCCTTGCAGACTACTGCCAAGATTTCTGCATCTTCTTTGGACCCCCATGACAGCGCCCTCTACCAGCAGGAAATAGTTTGTAAAGAACGATGCCCAAATTCCCAAATATTGTTTATAAATGTTTGTTTTTTATTTAAATGGACTTGGTTATAAATGGCTATAACCACAAACAATCTTTTTAAAGATAAAAAGGGAATTATGGTATAGATATGAATACTTTGCTTTGATTTTCTTTATTGATACAATTTAAGGTCAATTTTGTGATATGTATATTTCTCCTCTTGTTTAGGTATTGTGTTTATATAGCTCATTGGAAAATGTAATATGTAATTTAGTACAGATTATAGAGAGTTACCTATGATAGTCAAAACTTGGAGTTAAGTTAGTTAGGATTTCTAGATATGCAGAGATGTATTTGAGATGAATAGGCATTCTTCAAACCTTTCAAAGACCTACAGAATATGGCATTTAAAATGGTTTAGGGTTTTCCTTGACAGTGAGGCACAACTGCTCCTGGTAACACCACCTACAGAAGAAAGGAAGATGGACATCGAAGAAACACATTATGGAGTTTGCTTCTAATATGGCAAGACTGGCCATTTTGACAAGGTACTTCTGGACTGTTTGACTTTATGTTGTAGAAACTGGACATGCAGGACCCACAAAAAGGTGACTGCTGATGCAAGATGGACATTGCTACAGGATTCCTGCTTCATGGAAGAGGCTGCCAGACAGGCAGACAGTCTACAGGACACAGAGAAAAATGACTGACAGACTGTCAATACAGGTGGACAGTTTAAAGTTTCCTACTTGGTTGAGGAGTCTGGAGACACACTATGGCCTATGGGCTGAAGATGGAACATTACAGAAGAACTTCGGGTGACTGACCAGGCAATGAGTTGTCTCTGTCATTTCTAGAGTTTATATATTATCCTTCTGTGGTCTTTGATGGAGTGAAGACAGGTAGTTATGATTATAGTTTTCCTTAGTTAGGATTAAAGATAAGTTACATATAGGACTTTAGACTCACAAAGATAGGATAGATGATATTTTCTTAAAGTCTTACAAAATGTTAATGGACTAAATATTGTTTACTGTGATTCTTATTTGATAACTGTTGTGTGATATATTTTGCTATGTTAAGGTTAAACCCCTTCTTTTTTATTTTAGACAGAAAAGAGGAGATGATTGGAGATGTTATTCTGTAAATATGTTTCTCATACTGGTTAATTAATAAAACACTGTGGCCAATAGGAGACAAGATAGGCGGGGCTAGGAGACTAGGAAGAGGAAAGAGGAAGTAGTGGGGAGGAGTCAAGATGCAGCCTGGGGAGGAAGGAAGATGCCGGCCGCTGCTCCCCATAAGATGACCACGTGGAAATACTTAGATAAGTAGAAATGGGTTAATAATTAAGACAGAGCTAGCCCATAAACAATAATGGTAACTGGCCAACAGGATTGTATCAAATACAGAGTCTCTGAGTGTTATTTGGGGATCATGTGGCGGCGGGACTTTGGCGGCAGGACCAGGAGGCCGGTGGGGAGGAAAAACCTGCAGTAACAGAGGCGACTTCCTGTCACCTGCACTAGGGACCCCCGATCCCCAAGGCAAGGCCTCAAGACTGAACTGGAACTTCAGGAAGCCAGCTTTTGGGGACTGCAGAAGAAAAGCCACTGACCCAGATCCCAGGCACCCAGTGGCTGTAGAGAGACAACAGTCACTGTGTGTGTGAAAAAACAAAACAGCTTACTGAAAGCAGGCAACTTCCCCAATCTGCCCCTCAGAACCCCGGTCCCCACGCCCATCCTTAGCTGCCTGCAGCCCAGCTTGAAGCAGGTAGCCTTTGTTCTTCTGAGCTCTGGTCATGGTTTGTCTGGATCCTGTGTCCTGATCACAGCACAGCCACACCTGGAGAACCTCTGCTTCTCCTGGGTAAGACTTCTTGAGCTGCCTAAGGTCATCTAACTTCTCACTTTGTATTTCTTCCCACGGGCTCACATCCTATATATCCATATGCACCAGTTTGTAAGTAACCCCAGTAAGGTCGATGGTTCATAAAGTTGGACTCTGGTGGAATTGTACTTTGGTTCCCCATTCGGGGAGAATCGATGCTTTCTTGCTTTCCCAGGAAGGCCACACCACAGAAGGGCAAGCCTTGGCCATGCCAAGTGAAGCTGTGTCCCTGGTGTGCTGACATCACTGAGGCTGGGCTCTGAGCACGTGTCTGCTCATGCATGTTTTGGGTATCAAACCCCAAGCAGGAGAAGCCGTAGGTGTGTGTGTCGGGGGGTGATCCCCGATTGCTCAGTGCTCTAAGAAGTCACCTTTGATTCCAGGGACAGACATTGACTTAGCCAAGAAATCCAAAGGGGACAGTGGTCCTGGAACACAAATGTGAGGTGACTGCTATCACCCATGTTACTATCATCTAAGGTGGCCACAGTGCAGATGGTGACATGAACCCAACTCCGGGGACAATTTGACGATTTGCCCAACTGTGGAAGTCAAAGAAAGGAATGGGGTGACTTCCGGTTTGGGCCAGCACCACTGGAAGGAGATTTTACTCTCTGAAATGGAGAGGATGTGGAAGGACCATGTTGAGGTAGGATGGTAGGTAGGAGGTGTTTGCTTTGTCATTCTGGAAGGTTCAGGGAAGATTAGAGAGATTACATTGGTCACTGGTTATGAGATTCCGGAGTTGGAAGCAGTGTATAGAGTCCAGAATGAGCATAAATATCAGGAATGTATCTGCATATGGAAGATATTTGGACAGGCAGCTCTATAAAACACAAGGAAGCTCTTTGAAAGTGTGGTCCAGGACCAGCAGCATTTTCTCCTACACATGTGGATCCTTGAACCCAGCTTCAGACTGGCTGTGTTGACAAGGCAGGAGTGATAAGCAGTCCTTGGAGTGGTTGGAAGCATGTCAGCTGTTTCGACTGCCTCGACCAGCAAGGAAGACGCAATGCTTGAACTCTTCTTTAAGCAGTTTTAATCAGGAACCTTGAACAATCTTCTGACCCCGGGGAAAGCCAGCCCCAACTTATAAGGCCTTGGGGTAGCCAACCCCGGCATGCCACGTGGTGAATGCAGATAGGTCCACATATGCGGAAGCAAGCCTAGATTTCAGCCTTAGCAAATAAGGACTTGTTTACACCAGAGAGCACTCACCATCAGGAAGATGGAAGGCAGAAACCAGCATCATCTTTAAGGCAGGGCACTTCGCAGCTCTCTACAGTCAGCATCTCCCAGCCACAGCCCTGCTGACTCCCCATGGAAGCAGAGTTTCAAATCTGTGTCCTGGGGGCTGCACAGGCTCAGAGGGCTGGACAGAGATGTGAGGAAAATCCAGCTAAGAAGTAGGAAAAGAAAACAGGAAGTCACGCTAAGAAGATGGATGCCCTCTGCAGACAAATTCCTCAGCTTAATGCAATCCCAAACAAAATCTTAGAAGTTAACAGAGCTTGACGGCTGACTCAAAGAGTCCTCTAACAGCAGAAGGGGCCAAGGATGGATCTGACAGTTGTGAGAAATCCGAGTGTGGGATTAATCTCCGTGGAACCCATATTAACAGTGGGAGACTCAGGTTTAAATGAAGCAGCCCTTCACCTGGAGGGGAGGGACAGGCTGTTTAACAACGGGTGTGAAGACAATTGGCCAGACATGTGGAAACAGATAATTTTAGGTCTTCCCATAACACATATGCAAAAATATATTCCAGATGGACTAGCTGCCTGGATGCGAGAGGCGACTGCTTGGAGGAAAAGCAAAGATAATAACTTTATTTCTGTGTGATAGTGAAGAATTCATCAAGAAATAGATTAATACAATTTCAACCCAGGAAAATGTAGAATGCTTAAATGGGCAAAGTCAGTTCCACCACAGATCAGGGAGAAGTGTTTCCAACAGCACCAGTTGCAAAATTTCATATCCGGAATATCAGAAATAGGAAAACGATGTTCTAAATGACAGTGGGGAAGGAAAATTTAGAAACACTTCAACAAAAATCTAAAAGGGAGAGTGTCAAAACCCTTGACTTGCAGAGGAAGGAAAAAACACAAATGAAAACATTAGCGTGTCCTTTCCCCTGGACTGGCCACAGGAGTAAAATCTACAAACTGCCATCTGCCCATCCTTGAACTGGTATATCTGAATGGATCTGCAGTCCTGGGACTCAGAAGCTGGCCTCAGCCGCCCTGGGATGGAGTTGTTCTGTCTCAGGGCACTCTCCTAGAGGCCCTGAGGGAAAATACTTTCTCCCACTTTCTGTCTGCTTGACTTACAGCCTTATATTGTTGCCTGGATCCAGGTGAAGACTCCATTCTTAGGACCATCAGCCCAGAAACTCTAAGACTTTCCTTGCCTCCATCATACCCCACCTGTCTCCCAGTCTCCAGCCTTCCTCACAGGGACCCAAGAACAGACTCATCAGGGAGCAGGGTCTGATCATCCCACTCAGGATCCTTCAGAGAGAACCAGCTTCCACATTCCATTCAGACTCCCCAGATAAACTGGCAGATGATTCAGTTGGTAGAGTGCCTGATGTATGAGCACAGGGACATGGATTTGGATACTCAGCTCCTGTTTAAACATTTAAAAGCTGGGTGCAAGTTGGGCAGTGGTGGTGTACACCTTTAAACCCAGCACTCAGGAGGCAGAGGCAGGAGGATCTCTGTGAGTTCCAGGCCAACCTGGTCTACAGTGTGAGTTAGAAGACAGCCAAGGCTGTTACACAGGGCAACTATGTCTCAAAAAAGCAAAAACAAACAAACAGAAAAGCTGGCGCAGCATCCTCTGTCTGTTACTGTGAAGTAAAACCACAAGAATACCCAGGATTCACCGGTTTTCCAGTCTAAATAAAAGGAAGGGTCTCTAGTAGGTTCATCAAGACAACCTACCCAAAATGTCATGGAGAGGAGATTGAGGAAGACACCTGATTTTAACTTCTGGCCTCTACACACATGCATTCACACACTCTCTCACACACACAGACACACAGACACACAGACACACACACAGACACACACACACAATTCTTTCCCTCTTTTACACACACACACACTCACATGCACATTCTCACACACTCTCTCAAAGACACACACACACACACACACACACACACACACACACACACACACACCCCTAGTGAACTCTCAGATATTATGGAATGAATATATCACATTTGGGACATAGTTTAGCCCACTGCACATGCTTTGGGAAGATGACAGGCACCAGGATTTCCCACACATCTTAAACCATCATAGCCTCTTGCAACTTTGCAACATTTTGCAACTTTGGAAATGTGTGCAGAGTTCAACCTCTTTGGTTTGTTTTGGAGACATTGTCACAAAAACAAGAATAAGAGTATTTACAAAGGCACGCTTTGTAAATAAAGAAAAGAAAATTGGTTTCAGAAAATAGATATCTGTAAGAATGAGGGATTTATTTACAGTGTGATATGTTATACTGGAAAAATAAATAATATCAACATGTATCAATAATATTAAAATGTAAAAGTATTTTGCAAAAGAAAGTATAAGATTGCTCTTAGGTTATTATAAGAGCATAGAGAACAGCGTGGGTGTTGTTAATGGAAGCATACATATACCTCCAGCCCAATAAATCCACACAGTATTGAATGACAATTTCAAGAGATTGGGGGTTTTCAGGGACAAAGTCTGAGGATGCTCAGACCCCCGATTTAGCTATCTAGCTCGAATTCATTATCCTGGCAAAATAATGGTGTTTGTTCTTTTAATCTGGGTGGTAAATATACAAGTGTTTATCATATCCCTATTTACACTTTTCTCAAAAGTCTTGCACACTCAAAGAGCAAAACAGGAAGCTAAAAGTACCAGACACTTTCCACAGCATCCTTGGGTGGTTCACTTGTGCTAACAACTGACCTTTGTCAAAGACACCAGAGTCAACTCCTGTCACATCCAACATGGGCACCCTCTCCCCTGGTCTCAGCACCAGGGATTCCATCTGGCTCATGAGTCCCCCTCTCATTCTGTGCGTCCTTATTAGGGTCTTACTGGCTGTGTGTACTCTGATCTCCCAGGAAATGTCCCATGATGATGAATGGCCTTGGCTGGTTCATTCTTGAAGGGCAAACCCTTCCCCAGGCATCCAGAAGGACATCCCTGCTCCCTGCCTGCCTCATGCTCCATCCCCATGTTAGGACACGCTTCTTTATTCCCCTCTAAGCCCATATCCCATCTTGACTTGCATCCCCCCCCCTACTGTGTGGGTCTCTGTCCCTCTATACTTGTTCTGTCACCTCTCATCAAAGTTCTACCCACCCCTGCTGCAAGGATCAGCTCGGCTCAAGTAGAAAAGCTTCTCATCGGGGGAAGCTGAGTGTCCACACCCTGGGGATGTGGACACTCAGCCTTGGGGCCTGCCCTGTGACTTTCACCGCCACCTAAAGGCTTCCTTTGCTGATGTGAGGTGTGAAGTACCCACACAAGACCGCACACTCACCAGGTGTTTTCTGCACATCTGGGCAGGCACTGTCTTGTTGCAGGAATAATCTTTTTTGTATGCTGTGAAGATAATCCACTAGGATTGATCTAATAAAAGTTGAATGGCCACTAACTGGACGGGATTTTAGGGGCAGAAAGAACACTGGGAAGAAGAAGGTTGGAGATATGAGAGACTTGAAGGAAGTGGAAAAACAGAATGGATGGTAGCAAATAAATGAGCCTCAGGGCAGCATATAGATTAATGAAACATAGTTTAATTAAGTTATAAAAGAAAAAAAACTCAAAACACAAACAAAAACCAAAAAAACAAAAACCAGAAAACAAGCCTAAGGTATCGGCCAAGCTTTCATAATTAATAACGAGTGTTCATGTCTTTATTTGGGAGCTGGCTGGTGGGACAGGGGGTCACTAAACTCTCGAAAGGCCACCCTTACCCCCTGTGGCTGGTCTCCCATTTGACTCCTGAGCAAGCACTTGTGAAATGTGTTTGTGTTGTGGATATGTCACTCCCAGAAAGACCCTGGAGCACCAGCCCTGTCACAGGAGTGGGTGTACCTGTGCCCAGATCCTTCTCTTGTCGTTCAGCCTTGCTCTCTGACACCACCTGCCTTCTCTGAGATTCCCATCTCAGCCTCCGGCTGGAGGCTGCAGGCCCTGCAGCCCTCCTTGGTGCTATCACATTTACTATGGATGCTTTCAAACACAGAACAAGAAGCAAACCTTCCCATCCTCATTAAGCAGGAGCATGAGGCCACGTTCCTCCTCTTTTCACCCCTCCATCCTCAATAGACCCCAGATAAACACCACACAATTCACTTTCCCACTGAAATCCTCCAGTCCACAGAGCTAATAAAGAACATTAGGCTATGTCTGTAGAAATCATGCTCTGTTCCTCCATTTTAGAATGATAACACACATTCTGTGTCATTGTATGCTGGAAGTACATGATTTGCATTTTGATTTTTGCAGTATCGCATTGCAATTAAGAGATTGTAGTGAGTCTAAGAGACCTTGGACACCTTTGGAAAATGCAAGACTGGACTTTTTGAAAGTGGACTAAATACATTCTGCCTTAGGACATGGTCATGAGTGTATGGGGGACAGTGGCTTTAGGATGTCTGGTGTCGGGTATGGACACTTGGTATCCAGTTGGCTGGCTGTTTGTGAAGGTGATGGGATGTTTTAGCAGGCAGAGGCTGGAGGGAGGAAGTACTGAGGTGGCTATGGGTGTTTAAAACCTTATCCCACTCCATGTTCTCTCTCTCTCTCTCTCTCTCTCTCTCTCTCTCTCTCTCTCTCTCTCTCTCTCTCTCTCCCTCCCTCCCTTTCTCTCTCTCTTTCCCTCTCCCTCCCCTCCCTCCCCCTCCCCCTTTCTGCTTCTGTGTGTGGATGGAACTGTGACCACATTCTTGCTCCTGTCACCAGGCTATCACACCCATTGCCCTACCTTCCCTGTCCCGATGGAGATGGACTTCATCCTTCTACAACCATACACAGAAATAAAATGTTTCTTCCTTGTATTGATTTTTTGGTCTTACTATTTTATCACAAAAGCAGAAAAGTAACTAATACACTTCCCCACAGCATCAAATATTTATCGAACGGTCAAGATTTCAGACGCTCTCAGAAATGCATCTATATTTAATTTGTTTGAATCAAGATTCAGGATTGTCTTTTCTGCCTCTGGCTGCACCTTTTCTTGTGTCTCCACTTTCCCATGGCCTTGGTCCCCTTCTCCCCTTCGACTCCTGATACCGAGTCATGGGGGAACCATATCATTTCCTGCACAATTTGTTACATGCTGAAATCTGTGAGAAAAATATTCCCAGTATCACTGAAACTGGCTTGTGTGTCAGACATTTCTATCTGGTCAGCTTGAACATGTATCTGAAGGTTGTGCATATTCAGGAGAGGGGGGAGGGGAGATGGAAAGGAGGAGGAAGAGGGGAGGGAGAGGAGGAGGGAGGGGAAAAGAGGGGAGGAGGGGGAGGGAGGGAAGGAGGGAGAAAAGTGGGAAGAGGGGTTTCCTTCAGGGAGCTGTACTCTGTCAGATAAGGAAAACCTCTTCCACGAGTATCCTCTTTCAGGCATAGAAGGATGGAGGTATGAATCTTTAGGGGCACTAATGAGCTAAAGTGTCCATGTCTGTTACCTGCCTGGACCCAGGTCGCGCCAAGCAGGACATCACAGGATGTTCCAGCTGGGAAGAGAAAGCTGGGCTACAGCTGAGAGTCACATCCATAATGAAAAGGCCACGAGATCTTAGAAGACAGAGCAGGACTCTCAGGACTGTGATCCCAGAGCCTGACCTACTTTCTGCTTCCAGATTAGCGTTCTCATTTCCAGACCTAATTTTCCATTTTAAAGAGGACTTTCCAAGTGGTACTGTCAGCTCTAAGTCCCACCAAACTTGGATTTGCTCCTGCTAACTGGTATGTGTGCTGGGACATAGGTGTGCATCTGATCCTGTGTGTATGTGTGCAAGTGTGTGTGCATGCGTGCGTGTGAGTGTGTGTGAATGTGTGTGTGTGTGTGTGTGTGTGTGTGTGTGTGTGTGTGTGTGGAGAGAGAGAGAGAGAGAGAGAGAGAGAGAGAGAGAGAGAGAGAGAGAGAGAGAGAGAGAGAGAGGTTAGGGTTGGTTCTTGAAGGCAGGAGCACTCTGATCTTGGGAGGGAGACTGTGTCCACAGAACTGGGATGATTCCCATCCCAGGACCCCAATCTTGTTTAACTCTGCCCCCCCCATCACTCTGTGACTTACCTGTGACTTACACTTGGCTTTAGACACTAAGTCTGTCCGCTGCAGTGTCTGGACTTGGAGGACAGTGTTAATTTGTACAGGAGCCATCAATGCCCAGCCTGTGTGGTATCCACACACAGACACAGAGCCTGAGGTCCAAGCAGCCTCCAGAACTCCACCATCAGGAGCCAGCAGGTGGGCCCTGGCCCAGCCCTACCCACTGCTCTCTGTGGAGCAGGGCAGTGTAGATGGGATTTGCCTGTCTCTTGGAGCTTTCTGTCAGATTCCCCGTGATTACCCCAAGTCTGTGCTTAATCGAACAGCCTCCCTCATGGTTCTGAAATATGGTTGTATAAAATACAAGTGTGTACACAACCATGGTGCAGCTGTCTCTACATACACAGATGTGGATTCACACTCTCTGAAATGGTCTTTTCATTAATTGCAACATGCAGTTTGGTTATTTAAAACAAATTGGCTTCTAGCAAATTGTCATGTTTTCCCAGGGAACTGGAAAGTGCAGGGGAGGCTGCTGTGTGCTAAGACAGTCATTAATCAGAGCTCATGCCTAAGGCTTCTTCCGGCTTCTTCTGAGGGCTCTGAACAGAAGGACTGGGCCAATCAGCAAGGGCTGGAGGGCAGCTCCCCTTCTGTAGGCGATGGGCCACCTGAGGGGGACGGGTCAGCGCGGAAGCCAAACAGGTGGACAGGGTGACAGAGGGACAGGGTGACAGGAGGACAGAGGGACAGAGGGACAGAGGGACAGGGGACAGAGGGACAGAGGGACAGAGGGACAGAGGGACAGAGGGACAGAGGGACAGAGAGACAGGGGACAGAGGGACAGGGGGACAGAGGGACAGAGGGACAGGGGAACAGGGGGGCAGGGGGACAGGGGGACAGAGGGACAGAGGGACAGAAGGACAGAGGGACAGAGGGACAGAGGGACAGAGGGCGGCTTCCTCTGTCTGTGCCTGCAGTGCAGAGTGCTCAGAGTCTCTAAGGTGCAGAAGGTGGGGGGTCGATGTGATAATCAGATACGGATCCTGCTCACGTGACCTGTGTGAAAATCCAATGAGTCCTCAAATGCACAGCCTCTGTGCTGGACACAGCAGAAGGAACTGAAGCTCTGCATCCCCTGGGTCCTTAGGACAAACATGGAGGAGGTGGACCAAGTCCAGGTCACTCACTCACTCACTCACTCACTCATTCACTCATTCATTCACTCTCTCATTCCCTCACTCATTCACTCACTCACTCACTCACTCACTCACTCACTCACTAATTCCCTCACTCATTCCCTCACTCACTCACTCACTCAATCACTCACTCACTCACTCACTCACTCACTCACTCACTCATTCCCTCACTCATTCACTCATTTACTCATTCACTCACTCACTCACTCACTCACTAATTCCCTCACTCATTCCCTCACTCACTCACTCACTCAATTACTCACTCACTCACTCACTCACTAATTCCCTCACTCATTCCCTCACTCACTCACTCACTCAATCACTCACTCTCTCACTCACTCACTCACTGATTCCCTCACTCATTCACTCACTCACTCACTCTCTCACTCACTCACTCACCCAGTCACTCACTCACTCACTCACTCATTCACTCATTTACTCATTCACTCACTCATTCACTCACTCATTCATTCACTCACTCACTCATTCACTCACTCATTCATTCATTCACTCACACATCCAGTCATTCATCAATCTAGGCTTTGGTGAGAGTCCCTCACATGTTTTCTAGGTTCCCTGTGGGCTGTGGGCACCTAGACCCGGGTCTGACCTGACAGGGGCAGGCCATACAGGAACATCTTTCTCCACGATTGCCCTTCTAACTCTATGGTGCAGGGAGGGTGGTGGCCTTCATGCCACCCCACTACCGTTTGACCCGGGTTTTCATGTCTCAGCTCGGCCCTCACCGCACCCCCCCCCATGGCTCAGTAAGTTTCTCTCCAGGCCACATCCATCTCTCCTGCACTGTATTGTTTTCCATGAAAATGCCCAACTTCAGGATGGAGGGCACTACGACACCAGACCCATTTCCCATAGCCCCCATTTTCCAGCACAGGCCTAGGACGCCCCCAGTGAGTGTGTATAAGGCCAAGAAGGAAGAAAGGCCAGCCTGACCAAGTATGTGGATGAAGCAGCAGGAGAGCATTGCTCAGCACTGCAAAAACCTCACCAAGAGAGCAGCAGGGGCTGAAGAAGCTGGGGAGGCACTAGAAGACCTCCACCACTCAGGTATTCCCACATTTCCTTTTTTTCCTTTTCTTTCTTTTTTGCCTGTGAATTACAAGATTCCATTGTTTTTAGTTCTCCATTGTGTAAATGTACCACATTTTCGTTTTCTTTTTTATTTATGTTTCTTATTTTACATATCAAACCCAGTTCCCTCTCTCCCACCCTCCCATTCCCCCACCACCCTCCCATCCCAACCCTCCCCCCCCACTCCACCGGGAGGGTGGTGCCTTCCAGGAGGAGTCAACAAAATCTGTCCAGTCATTTGGAGTAGGGTCTTGACCCTCCCTCCTGCCTCTAGGCTAAGGGAGTATCCCTCCATGGGGAATGTGCTCCCAAAGTCCTTTTGTGCACCAGGGATACATCCTGGTTCCACTGTCCAAGGTTCCTTAGACTGCTCTGGCCTTCTAGCTGAGACTTGTGCTCAGGGGGTCTGAGTTGGTCCCATGCTGGATTCCCAGCTATCAGTCTGGGGTCCATGAGCTCCTCCTTGTTCAGGTCAGCTATCACTGTCCCACGACTTTTCTAAAGATAATCACAGAACACCCATTTCATTTCTCTCTTCTTTCCAAAAAATATTTATTTATTTATTTATTTATGTATTTATTTATTTATTTATTTTATATTTATTCATTCGCTTGTTGGTTTCTTTGTGTAGACAAGGTCTCGCCGTGTAGTTGTGGCTGGCCTGGAGTTCACTCACTATGTGGACCATGCTGGTCTGGAACTCACAGGATCCATCCACCTGCCTCCGCCTCCTGAGTGCTGGGATTAAAGGTATGTGCCATCATTCCCAATAAAACATGTATTTCTGCATATCAGTTTTATTGAAATGAAGCAACAAATGTCTCGGATGATGACAAGGATGATGACAAATAGGGATCGTTAACTACTACAAGGCATTGAAGATGAAACAAAATTACAAAATTACAAATAAATAAATAAATAAATAAATAAAACCAAACACGCAAAATATCTCTGGTGGAGCTGAAAGATGGTGACACAGGACCTCCTCCCTCTCCCCCACACTTCTGCTTCTGTATCCTTCAGTGTTCCCCACCCAGGATAAGAAAGAAACAGTCCATGCAGATTCAAGAAGGGCCTTTACTGCTCTGTCACAGAAGCTGCACACAACTCCTGCCTAAGACAGGGACATTGATGCGATTGATGGGGCTGTGGCAGCCACCTTGTGAGGATGCCCAGCAAGCCTGACTGTATTACTCCAGCCCAGGATGTTCCAGCTGGTACTGTCCACCTGCAGAGGAGCTAGCGGGGAGCTTATGCTCCAACTTCAGCACCTTCCCTTCACAGACCGTTTCCTGTCCCCTGTCCCCTGTCCCCTGTCCCCTGTCCTCTGTCCTCCGTCCTCCATCCCCCTGTCCTCTGTCCTTTGTCCTCCATCCCCTGTCCTCTGTCCTCCATCTTCTGTCCCCCGTCTTCTGTCCTCCATCCCCCGTCCCCTGTTCTCCACCCTCAGTACCCCGTCCTCTGTCCCCCGTCCCCCATGCCCTGTCTTCCATCCCCCGTCTTCCGTCCTCCATCCCCTGACCTCTGTCCCACGTCCTGTCCCCCACCCCTGTCCTCGACCCTCTGTCCCCCGTTCCCTGTCCCCCGTGCCCTGTCCCCTGTCCTCTGTCCTCTGTGTCCCCCGTCCCCTGTCCTCCACCCTCCGTCCCCCATCCCCCGTCCCCGGTCCTCCATCCCCTGTCCTCTGTCCTCCGTGCTGGGAAGCTTCAGAGGCTGCTGTAATGGCTGATTAACAGTGCATCCTGACTCTTTTTCCGCCTTTTAATAAGACCCTTTGAAAGAGAGCAGTATTTCTGGGGTTAGTGATAAACAGACAGGGCCTGGGCGTGGCTTCCCTGCCCCGCCCTCCTCCTGCAGGACTAGGTCATGGAGCAGCTGCCCGTCCCCTTTGCTATCAGGTAGCTTTAGGACTAGAGATGTGACCCAGTGACCAGTGACACGAGTTCCCCAAGCCCATGGGATCACACTGGCCTCGGCCCCGCCTTACACTCTGTGATCTATAAACTGCTAACTCTATATGACTTTGCTGTGACAGGCAGCCCCTGGAGCTCTCCTAGAGACATGGAAGAAACCATCAGCTCAGGCCCCTGAATCAGCTCTCCTTCTGTGCACCTATCCACCACCCTATTAAAAACATTCCCATAATGCCACAGCTGTGTGACTGTAGCTGCTCCCTCCCTCGGGAATTTCCAGATTGGGTGGAGGAGATGCTCACGCAATAAAGCACTCGCATGAGGACTTGAGTTTGGAACCTCAACAGCCATGTAAAGAGCTGGGCATGGCATTATGGCTGGGCATGGTGTCATGTTCCTGTCTATAATTGTGGCTGGGCATGGTGTCATGTTCCTGTCTATAATTGTGGCTGGGCGTGGTGTTATGTTTCTGTAACATTGACTGGGCATGGTGTCATGTGTGTATAATCACAGCTGGGCATGATATAATGTGTGCATAATCGTGGCCAAGCATGATGTCATGTGTCTATAACCTTGGTTGGGCATGGTGACATGTGTCTATAATTGTGGCTGGGAATGATGTTATGTGTCTACAATCAAGGCTAGGCATGGTGTTATGTGTCTATAACCTTGACTGGGCATGGTGATATATGTGTATAGTCATGGCTAGGCATGGTATCATGTGTGTATAATCAAGCCTGGGCATGGTGTCATGTGGCTATTGCCTTGGATGGGCATGGTGCCATATGTGTTTAATCATGGCTGAGCATGCTGTCATGTTTCTATAACCTTGGCTGGCATGGTGTCATATGTTTGTCTGTTATGATACTGAGGAAACTGAGATCTCTGAAGCTCACTGGCCAGTCAGCCTAGCTACCCCGCTGAATCTGTGAGCTCCAGTTTCCGTGAAAGAGCCTCTCTCAAAAAATAAGATATAAAGCAAATGAGTAGGATCCTGGATGCTGAGCTCTGATACACACACACACACACACACACACACACACACACACACACACGCGCACACACATGCACACACATGCATGCAAGCACGTATATTCACACCTTCAAGTGAATACATGCACATAGAAAAAGTGCCCGTGTGTGTTCATGAATTCTACCATCCCTCTGCCAAGGTTTTGTTCTCAGAGGATAGTCCCTGAGCCTTACTCTGGGATGCAGCGCTGGACACAGCATGTGCCTGAGGGAAAAGCACAACTGTACCCTCTCAGCACAGGACAGGGGTGCTCAGCTTCTCTGAGGAAGGGATGTTGGGGACAATTTTATCTAATATCTAAGCAGGTCTTCCCAGTTTCCCATCAATGCGCCCTCAGGTGTCCCTGTCTGGTGGTGATGGTGGGAGGCAGCCTGAACATCACAGAGACCTCAGCACTAGTGTTCTGGCCCCAGCAGATAGCTGGAATTGTTTGTAAACATTGCCTAGCATCCCTTGTGGGACACCCTTGCTGTTGGTGGAGAACCCTGTGCAAAACCCCCATAGCTATAGGCAAGGTGACCTACAGCAGAGATGAGCAGGGACCATAGCCGATGATAGGAATAAGAAATGATGACTGATCGTCAGATCAAGCAAGGCGTATGCAGGGGATTCGGAGAGTCAGGAGCTTCACCCTGAGATGGAGCAGGGCTGGGTGGTGTTTATATCTCCCCTGCAAAGAGTTGACTGGGCATCCTCAAGGGGGCTGGAAAGGAGGCTCTGAAAATAGTATGTATCCTGGAATTGTTTTCTTCAAAGTTCCCTTCCACTGAGAGATTTCTTCAGCAAATACCAGTGTATCCACGTGCTGGTGGGAGATGAGAGAGGCTTATGTTGTACACAATCAGTGCAGCAATAAAAAAATTAGCATCTCTCCATGGCAGCATGAGCTACAGTGGAACCGGGCAGGAGAGACAGGCTGGGTCAGGCGGTTTCTCTGCTTAAAACACTTGTGGTTCAGCGATTTCCGTGAATGTAGGCTGTAGCTACCTCACTGCCACCAAGACAGTCAGAGAGCCTTGCCTCAGTCTCCCCGGGACCCTCTGATTCCTAGCATTTGCCCCTTATGCATCAGTAGGTTTATTGTCCTAATCCGCGGAGTCTTGGGATCATTTGTTACACTGTAGCAGCTGGTAAAAGGTTCACTTCTCCACCTGCACAGTGAAGGGAGCGAGCAGAGAGAGATCCAGACCATGGGAACTCAAGCTTGCACTTCTGGCTTTTGCATCTGAACGTTTACCCAAGCATGTCAACACATTAGAAAGCATTTTGAAGGCAAGAGACTCAACTAAGCTCTTCTTAGCTCGTAATGTCCAGCGACTCAGCAATACTTTTTTCAGAACATCTGGGAGGTGAAAGTGAGCAAAAGGCTCAGAAATGAAGAGGATGAAGAATTCATTCCATGTGGTGTCCAGATTCACCGCCAAGACCAAGGCCCAGCATTCCACATAGAGCACAGCTAGCAGCCTAAGGGCTCCGGGGCTTACTCTGAGGGATTCAGTTGATTCTGTGTTGACTTCAGAGTCTGGCCAGTTCATTCTCTTCCACTTGGAGTTCTGAGCCCTTGAGGTCTGTGTGAAACCCTCCTACTTCCACACTGAGAATTCTCACAGATCTTTGTTGCTGGTATTTCTTGTCCCACCAGGTCCCACTGCCGGTCCAGCCCCAAATAAACACAGATGTTATATTAATTATAAAACTGTTGGCCAATGCCTGGGGCTTCTTATTGGCTAGCTCTGTCTGAGTTACTAACCCACTTCTATTAATCTATGCATTTCCACGTGGTCTTGGCTTATCAGAGAATGTCTGGACCTGTTATCACGGCTGCATGGTTTCTCTCCTTCAGTCTCCCCCTGCCTACCTTTCCCAGAATTCTTCTCGTCTCCTAGCCTCATCTTCCTTCCTGCCTCTATAGGTCAAACAGGGTTTTATTCATCAACCAAGAAAAGAAACATGTGCAGAAGGACACCCCATCAGCCCTTGCCAAGACCAGGAGGTGGCCATGTCCATCAGGCACATTACTGAGATCTTTATTCTGTCCCACAGTCTAGGTGTCTGCTCCCTTCCTGATGCGGATGCTGCTGCTTTGTAAAAGTCTGAGCGGGGGCAGAGCTAAGCGTCTTCCCCTTTCTGCCTGGGTTGCTTGGTGTTGGTGCTCCTACAGGAGTTTTGGACTTGTTTCTGTGTCATTGGATTTTGTCTTTGCAGTTCTGGTTAGATGTATATATATCTAATGTATACATCATCACTATGGTTGTTATGAGCGTTTTGACTAACAAATCCTTCCCATCCTTGAACATGGGATAGCTCTCCATTTATTTCTATCTTGTTTAGTCCCTTTGATTACATTTTGTGATTTCCAGTGTATATAGCTTGCACCTTCTTGATTATGTATATTTCTAAGTATTTAACCATTTTCAATGTCATCACAGACTGGATTATTCTCTATAACCAGTATGGTTTTATTTTTAATTCTGTAACTCTACTGTCTTTGTTAACTAACTCTAATATTTTGGGTGGAGGTTTTAGGGCTTTCCATACACAGCAATCACCTTATTCCAATGTATGCCTTTTATTTCTCCTTTGGTGAGATTCCTCTTGATCACAAGCACAGCATCAACAAATGTAAAAATAAGCAAGCCAGAATTATATAAAATTAAAAATCTCTACAAAATCAACAAACTCGGCAATTTCTGCCACATCTCTGGTTCTAGGCATGGCCTTTACTCAGTAGTTTCCCGACTCCCCTAATGATATGAATCAGCAAAGAACCGTCATGCTCTGTGCACAGATGTGTTGGTCTGTATGGCCTCTCCCCCACTCCCTGCTGCCTCCCTGCTGAGTGAGGAGGACTCAGAGCAGAGAATGGACACAGGGGCTCACTGGTGACGCTGCTTTAAATTTTATCCCAAGGAATGAGATAAATGCCAGCTAGATTCTTTTCTTAGGGGAAAATTCAGCCCCTGATTATATGAAAGATTAATGAGAAGACAGATACGAAAATATTGTCCAAGAGACCAACAGGTTGAAGCCACAGCTTAACAAATGCCACAGTGCAGAGGACATTTCTAGGATGTGGGGACTAAATAATTACCTTCTCTGTGTCTGCATGCCTCTTGGCTTTGCACATCCCTTCATCTGGAGGCTTTCGTGTTTTTACTGTGTAGCTACATGTCCGGTTTCAATTTATAGTTTTAGCTTATGTTTTAAATATTTATTTGATTTTGTGTGTGTGTGTGTGTGTGCCCCACTCCTGTCACAAAGGCCAGAAGTCAAAGGGGCCAAAGGAAACTATCAAACTCATTTCCAGCCCCCTGTTTGCCGTCTCTGGATAGCCTTCTGTAAACTGTGTGGAGAATTTCTGAGTAACAATGAAGCTGGCAGAGACAATCAGACAGTTGGGACCTTGTGTTTTAGGGGGCTCCTTGCTCCTCCAGCTTCTCGGCTCCCGGATGATCTTGGGTTTCCTGTACTGTCTTCCTTTCCTCCCTGACATGACATTTGTAAACTTGGTAAGCTGAGGTGTGGCTGGGAAGGACTCGGGGGTGCAGAGATTTTAGGATCTAGCCATGTCCCTAATCACCCTGGAAACTATTTGTGGTACCCCTCCTGAGCAGCAAAGCCCGGAGAGCTCATGGGCGAACCAATGAAATCCCATGCAGTTTCTCCCCCACACTCAGTATTATTGACCAGTTAGATAACATTGTTTAGAACTTTAGCAGGAGTGAAGAGAGGAGAGCAGCTGACAAACTGTTAGAAAGAAAGAAAGAAAGAAAGAAAGAAAGAAAGAAAGAAAGAAAGAAAGGAAGAAAGAAAGAAAGGAAAAGGAAAGAATGGAGAAAAAAACCCAGAAAACCTACTTCATATTTTTTGTCAAGATGAAGAATGTTGATACAGAGTTGAGAAACTGACTCCCAGTAAAGGAACTGTTGATTTGTCCTGTCCGAAGCCAAGTACTCCAGTGTGCCAGCTGTGTCTCCGATGACTCTAAAGAGAACAGCAGAGATCTGGAACCGTCTTGTCTTCTATGGAGATTACAAGTCCCTAGAGGACCAGAGAGAAAGAGGCCACATTGGAGACAATCTTAGTGTTTGGGTTGGTGGAGGTCAGTAATCCATTAACAGATTTCATAAAGCGTTCAGTTGCAAGGATATTGGGTCAGAGATGGCCAAGCACTGGCTGTTGAGAAAGTTAAAGACATCCAGAGATACAGTGTAATTAGGCTCTGAAGTTGCAACACTCAAAAGAATCTTCAAACTCTGGAGTTCTGGTTAGTTAACTAGCGTAGCAGAAGACTCATTGGGGCGTGAAGCTTCTTTCTGGGAACTTCCACACCCTGTACACTTGCTTGTATCAAAAGATGGTTACATTTTGTTTTACACTTGAGGCCAGACTCATGGCTGGGAGTCTTCCAACTGGGTCAGTCTTCCAACCTACACTGCAGAATAGCAGTGCTTTGCACAGTTAGATGCAGCCAGTGACAGCGAACATTGGTCCCCAAATCAAGAGCCACATGTCTAGGGTTGGGAGAAGGTGAGAGGTCTCTCTTCCTTCCTAGCACTCCATGGTGCCTCAACTGTTCCCATTGGCACCTACATCCTGCCTGCCAGTCTGCCACATCTCTTGGCTGGTAACCCCAATTTTCTTCTTCCCAGGGTCCTCTCTGTCTCTGGAAGTCCCGCCTAACAACTCTCAGCCTAGTTATTGGCCATTCTGATCTTTATGAAACCAATCAGAAGGCAACTTGGTAAAGGTACATCTTCACAGTGTAAACAAATATTCCATGGTATATGTAGAGTGCATGGGTGTGCATCGAGGCTGCATGGGGGTGCACTGAGGCTGCATGGGGGTGCACTGAGGCTGCATGGGGGTGCACTGAGGCTGCATGGGGGTGCACTGAGGCTGCATGGGTGTGCTCTGAGGCTGTGTGGGTGTACTGAGGCTGGGTTTATTTGTACAGTGTGTAGGCTGCGTGGGTGTGCTCTGAGGCTGCATGGGGGTGCACTGAGGCTGCATGGGGGTGCACTGAGGCTGCATGGGGGTGCACTGAGGCTGCATGGGGGTGCACTGAGGCTGGGTTTATTTGTACAGTGTATGGGTGTACACTGAGGCTGGGTATGTTTGTACTGTGTGTAGGGTACACAGGTGTGCATGTAGGGACCAGAGACCAACCTCTGTCATGATGCTCAGGGAACCACTCACCTTCTTTTAACATGGGTCCCTTACTGACTTGGAACTCACCAAATACCTGGACTGGCTGGCCAGTGAGCTCAAAGGCCACCTCTCTCCATCTTCCGAAGATGGGTCTGGGAATCAAACTCATGTCCTCATGCTTACTAGGCAAGCAATTGACTGAGACACCTCCTCAGTCCAGGGGCAGGGTTTAATTGAGAAATAGCTCCTGTCCCGCAGGGTCTGTCACAGGCTTGCTTTCTTGTTGTGGCAAAGGGAGAGTGGTTTGCCATTAAGGCCATGACACTTAGAATTTGGAAGAGCGTTGACTCACTATGTAAGCTGCTGAACTTGTGAAGGCTGCAGGCAGTTTTCCTCCTTCTTTCTTGTTTAAAAGCAAAAGATCAGAAGATCAGACACACACAGGCTTCTCCTTTATCAGCAGGGAACATTCGGTCATTTCCCATTTCCCAGGTGCAGAGCCTGGTGTTCAAGGAGCCCATGATGGGTCAGTGAGGGGGGGCAAAACCCCACAAAAGGATTGTGAGCAGCATTCAGAGAGGGAGCAGGAAATGGCAGGGTGATGTCTTAGGTGAAGAGCAAGTTCTGGTGTGCCAGGAGCCAGCAACGGGTCTGGTCTTGAATTTAGCAGAGTGCAGGCCTCTGTCCCCATGTGTATGGGGAGGACTCAGAGAGCCCCTCTTCCGAGTGTGTGTGTGTGTGTGTGTGTGTGTGTGTGTGTGTGTGTGTGTGTGGTGATGGAGAAGGACTCAGAGAGCCCCCTCTTCCCTGTGTGTGTGTGTGTGTGTGTGTGTGTGTGTGTGTGTGGTGATGGAGAAGGACTCAGAGAGCCCCCTCTTCCCTGTGTGTGTGTGTGTGTGTGTGTGTGTGTGTGTGTGTGTGTGGTGATGGAGAAGGACTCAGAGAGCCCCCTCTTCCCTGAGTGTGTGTGTGTGTGTGTGTGTGTGTGTGTGTGTGTCTCGGAGGGAGTGGGAGGACTTAGCTGCAGGAGGCAAAGGAACCAGCCTGGCGCTATGGGGTTTTCACTGTGGTGAGGCCTCCTTCTTACCTTCTGTTAAATATTATTTTAAAAATATTTGTTCCACTCACACTATGAAGCCATCTGCTCCTACACATACTCACCAGCCTTGAAATTCAATTGGTACCCAACCCCTGGGAAAGTTGGGGAGGGGTGGAGCAGAGCAGGTGTGGAAGAGTCTCAGATGGGAACCATGGACCCACCCTCCCCTCGGTGTCTGGAGTCTAACCAGGGTCCTCCACACTCTGGAAACTCACTGTGCAAAGGCTTTGACCAGGGGGGCTGCCTTCTGTCCCCCTGGTCCCTGGAATTTGGGACTTAGGTGGAAAGAATGTACTGGAGTGTTTGCCAGTGACGGAGACTGTAATTTGCCACTGTTGCTGTGATTGCTCCCTTCAGGGAAATGTCCTTTGTCACAGTTGCTGGGTAAAGCAACTCACAGAGCAGCCAGGTCAGAATGAGATGTCCTGGAGCTAAACCAAGTGTTCCCGGACTCCACATGGTCACTTGGCGTCTGTTAGTTCACATGGTAACTAACACCAGGGTTCTTCCTGGTGGTACCCCGTCTACCCCTCCCACCCCGACTCTGTACAGAGATCTCCTCCCCATGAAGACTCTTCTAAACTCCTAAGCATGGCTCCTCCCACTGGAGATTGCTGGCTGGAACTGGGTGAGACTGGTCGCTGTAGATGGCTGAACTGGGACTCGATTTAACTTTGAGATGAGATGATGCTGTGTTGGAGATCCATGTTCAGACACCTGGAAGAAGAAAGTGAAAGACAGGAGTGGGGGGAGGGGCTCTGAACACCCCGAATGAGAAAGAAGTAGTCAGAGAAGGCTGCAGTGCAGACAGGGAGGGCCCATGGCCCTTGATGATACACACCAAGAGGAGGAGACGGGATCTCAAAACGGTGCCTGAGGAAGGCCAGCTTCAGACTCTGACTGCATGCCACCCTGTCCCTTCTGCTGGACACCCATCTCCAGCTTCTGTGAGCTTTGCCCGTGTCTTTCCAATCATCTGCTTTAATTCCACATAATAGCTTGAACATATTTCTTCCACAGAAGCTCTAGATCCCGCCTTACAGAATCCGACCCACCGCCTGGCCCCTTCCTCCATGGAGGTGGTTGGAAGTATCCTTGGTGCTTCCTCTGACATTCACCCTTCCTTCTCCTTTTCCTTTCTCCTTTTCTCTCTAAGTTTCTCAGAATTCTCCTCCACTTCATCAAGGTTCCCTTCATCTGTGTCTAGTCTTTCTGTCAGAGAAAGGATGGGTGCATGATGGTTCCACCAAGGGCCTGAGGTGAGGGCTATGGGTATGTTTTGTGGACAGAGGGCAGGCCTGAGTTATGCTTATGATTATGAAACATTGATGTGAAATTCAGCCCTCACTTCAAAGGAGAAAGAGAGTTCATTGTAAGCTGAATGTGAGTCACCTTGGCCCAAGAATAAAGGATTGGGGTGTCCCAGCACAGAGGCCGTCATGAACGTTGTGTAGTTGCAGAACAAAAGGCAGGTCCAGGCATTTACCACGTGCACTGGTGGGAACACAGCAAGGTTTGGATCTCCTGCTGCAGGCTGTAGAAATGGCGCTGATGTCTGACGAGGCTCTGCTAAGAACACATCGCAGAGGTTTTTCCTGATAGTCAAAGGGATGTTAGGCCAAACAATAAGGTGGGCAGTGAGTGGCAATTAATTATGGGGAAGGGCGATAACCCGGTGTAGTTTGACTCTGGGTCTGCAGCACCCAAACTCTGCAATCATTACTGGACAGACATAGATTTAGACTCTTTCACATGGGTATGGCGTTTCCAGGGAAGTTCAGTTCATAGTGTTTGATTGGTGCATTAATGACCATTCTTCAGAACCCTGGTGCATGGGGTAGTCTTCATGTCTTTCCTTTTTACATATGTAACTTTGTTTTTCCAAAAGAAGTAAAATAAAGCTATCAACACTCCAGAAATTCATGTCTAGTGGAGCTGGTGGTATCAACAGCACTGTGGTAAACACAGCAGGTGGCATGGCTGGTTACCAGGGGTGGGTGTTGGAGTGAGGGAGGGTCACTGAATCCAGGGAGGAAGACCAGGCTGTCTCCTGACGAGCCCAGAGCAGGTCCACAGTCAGGTGAACACCTTCACTCACTGAGCTGGGCTGTGTTTTCAGTACAGGAAGCTAAGAGGCAGCAGCTCACTGTGCGTGAAACCCATGTCCCCTCCAGAGCACCCGTCTGTCCAAAGCTCACTCAGTTCTCTGAGACGTGACTCCAGAACCAGAAAGCTGCAGCTGAAGGTCAAAAGGAGAATGTGAGCAGAAGTCTGTTCACAGTGGACAGCTACAGCAAGATCAGATACGGAGGTGATTGCCCTGTGTGTGTCGGACCGATGATGCAAGTTTGAAAATAAGAAGATAAAGCCAGATGGCTCCTAAATAGCTGCACAGAAAAGAAATAAATAGAATGGCCACAAATATCACACGCACATAGCATGTAATTAAGATTAAAAACTCATGGGATAGAATGAACCCAGTAGATTACAGCAAAGGGGAGATTACTGAACAGTAGAGGGTGTTGAGCAAGATTAGAACTCAGAATAAAAAGACACAGGATGGAGAGTATGAAAAATTTGGAGACAGAAGGATGGAGTTAGGATGTCTTGCTGTGGGAGAGAGAAAAACTGGGAGGAGGTTTATTTTGCATATGTTACAAGATGATGATTACCCAAAGCAAAGCCAAATGTGGGGATAAGCCCAACACTCCTGAGCTGCAGCAGGAGAGTTAGGGGCTCCGGGCTAGCCTTGACTACATAGGAACTCTGAAGTCAGACCCTGCCTCATTAAAGAAAGTTATGTGAAGCCGATAAAGAGAATAATATACAAAATGGAGAGAACACTGCTTCTCAAGGGCAGCAAAGAAAAAGTTTCATGTGCACAAAACTGAAATTGTGATTAAGAATAAAGCAATGTGAGCCCAGTGGAGGGTGGAAAAAAAGGAGGGAAGACCAGAAGGGGCAGAGGTGTGGCCTGAGCAGACTGACCACACCCATTCTGGCCTGTTCCTCAAGCTCAGTTTACGCTATAATTCCATGGGCTGGGAGTCAGCGAGCCCCGCCCCACTCTTCAGTGTTGATCTGATCTCCAGGGCTGGCGGCCAGTGGAAGGATCTGGCGACTGTGCAGGCACTATGCTGACCTGTGATGCCCTGCAAGGTGAGGATTGGGTGCAGAACCCACTAACCAAGGTCCACCTCAGGATGGGTGTGTCAGCAGGGCCTGGCATAGCTGGGGAGTATCTCAGCCATACATGAAAGTGGTTTGAGGTTGGAAGCAAATGGCAATGGTACATTTGACCAGCCATTGTCTAAAGAGATACATTTTCACCTGGTTCAGACTAAAAGACATGGAAACAAAATGTCCTGCTGATACCAGATACGATTTGTTGTTGTTGAACATAAGCTTTTGTCCCTTTAAATAAAAATTTTTGACAGTTTCTTAGTTGTACACAATATATTGGGATCACTTACCCCTCCCCCACTGCCTTCACTTACCCCTCCCCCACTGCCCTCACTTACCCCTCCCCCACTGCCCTCACTCACCCCTCCCCCACTGCCCTCACTTACCCCTCCCCCACTGCCCTCACTCACCCCTCCCCCACTGCCCTCACTCACCCCCTCCCCCCACTGCCCTCACTCACCCCTCCCACACTGCCCTCACTCACCCCTCCCACACTGCCCTCACTCACCCCTCCCACACTGCCCTCACTCACCCCTCCCACACTGCCCTCACTCACCCCTCCCACACTGCCCTCACTCACCCCTCCCCCACTGCCCTCACTCACCCCTCCTCCACTGCCCTCACTCACCCCTCCCCCACTGCCCTCACCCACCCCTCCCCCACTGCCCTCACTCACCCCTCCCCCACTGCCCTCACCCACCCCTCCTCCACTGCCCTCACTCACCCCCTCCCCCACTGCCCTCACCCACCCCTCCCCCCACTGCCCTCACTCACCCCTCCCACACTGCCCTCACTCACCCCTCCCCCACTGCCCTCACTCACCCCTCCCACACTGCCCTCACTCACCCCTCCCCCACTGCCCTCACTCACCCCTCCCCCACTGCCCTCACTCACCCCTCCCACACTGCCCTCACTCACCCCTCCCCATACCTGCTGACCCCTTCTTCCTATTATCCCAAATGCTCACTCATCCTCTTCTTCCCACCCCAGGAGGGCCCTGTTCCCCAACAAAGTTGCCACCAGGACCAAACGGAGGAGGGGTAGTGATAGGGGAAATACTGACTAAAGCTGAAAACAGGCAAGGAAGGGGCAGTAGGACCTTGGAAACAGGCAAGCCAGAGACCACAGGGGTGAAGGCAGGTTCAAATGAGTCCCCCATCCCAGGATAAATGACAAATGGTGTTTATTAGTGAAGCACTCACACAGATGAGAGTCTTCCTGCTCCAGAATATTCAGTCTCTGCCCTTCCAGTGCTCTCTACAACCCAGAAGGAGCCAGCCCCTCCTCTACCTTAGAATGGGTTGTGTCCTCACCTGAAACCACGCCCAAAGGGTGTGGCCACCACCACATTCCCAGAGGAAAGGCAAGATGCCACTACACACGGGGTGTCCTCAGAGATGAAACATAAAGGATTATCAACCAGGACACCTTGCAGTTAACCCTCCCTCAATGTCAAGGACCAGAACTGCAGCTCTACAGAGCAGGCCGACAGCCCAGTCAGTGAAACTGCAGCCCCAGCCCCCCCCCCCCCGCCCCGCCCACAGTTGGCTGCGGTCCTGACACCTGCAGTCCCTGTGCCCGGAAGGGAGAGGCAGGGAGCCCAGGGCCTGTTGCTCAGTTAGTCCAGTCAAAGCAGGAGCCTCTAGGTTCAGCGAGAGGCCCTGTCTTAAAGGACGAGGAGTGCGCGATTGAGGAGACTCCTGGCCTCCATTGTTGGTCCCTATGTATACATGGCCAGACACACGCATGCAAATGCACTCTCACACATATGTGCACACACATGAAGCACACACATGCACAGAGGGGAGTGAAGAGAGGAAGAAGAAAGAGATTCCTAAATAGACCTTAAGTGAGAATCTGCCTCTGGCCTCCATGAGATGCTAAATGGGTTCTGTCTGCTGAGCAGGTTGGCTACAGGGAGAGGACTCCGAAGAACACAATAAGAAATCCAAGACAACTATTGATTTGTCTTTAATACTCTTCTCCAATCTGTTTTAAAAGCCAATCTGGTAAACCAATCGTTCCAAACCCATACCGAGGCTGCATAAAGCATGAAGCCTTAGTTTATATGGCAGTGTGACAGCGACCAGACGACAGAGCAGAGAGACATTGAGAGGCCTGGGAGCAAAGGGCTGAGCGGTGCTGAAATTAAGTACCCTGTGAGCTGTGTTGTCTAAAGTACGAGCTGTCCGTGTAACCACTGGGCTGTTGTGAAGACTGTACACACACAACAGCGATGATTAAAAAGAAGCTCAGGGGAGTGTGAAACCAAGGACAGACAGGGAATCACGGAGTAGAAGATGAAGAGGGGCCATCCAGAGAACGAGCAGCAGCAGCATGGAAGGCAGGAACCCCCTCACGAGTGTAAGCCAGTTAAACACCCCGCCAACAGGAGGAGCTGCGGAGAGCGGGGAAATCCACCCCACACAGCTAGCTGCTGTTGGAGATATGCACACTGGGGTTCAAAGACATGCTGCCTTGGGTACGGAGGCAGAGAGCAAGGTAGATGGAAGAGAGGCCCAGAGTCGATGTTAATAGGGAATGAATTAGGCCTTAAGCAAAATAAGTCCTGGAGACAGGATCTATCCATGTGTTAAAGGCAATAGATCATGGGGACATGACAACTATAAACGGGTAAACCCCAAACAACACAGGGGGACATAACAGTTATAAACAGGTAAACCCCAAACAACACAGCCCCCAAATGCACAAAGAAAAAGCCGATAACCCCTGATGAAATAGGTGGAGTAACAACCATGAGAAAATTCACTGGTTTGTGTACAGTAATAGAAGTGACATCGAGACTGAAGTGTGCTCTAGGCCTTTCTGCGGCATCGGAAAAGCACGTGTCTACACTGCTGCCACTTTAGACACGCAGGATCTAGACCCAGGATCAGGAGCCACCCAGACAAAGCCTCTGCCTAATTCCTCTTCTGTCACTGTGACAAAACACTCTATCCAGAAGCAACCTGGAAAAGAAAGGGTTTATCTCAGCCTTCACTTCCGGGTCTCAGTGCATCACTGAAGGAAGTCAGGGCTGGGACTCAGAACCCAGGGTATGACACTGCTGGCTGGCTGACTCACTGGCATGCTCACAGGCCGTGATCAGCTAGCTTTCTTATACAACCCAGGACCACCCGTCCAGGAATGTGGGACCTCAGTGGCCTGGGCCCTTCTGAGTGAACAATCAAATAACAATCAAATCAAACATGGCCACAGGCCAATCTGATCTATTCCGTTCCTCAGCAGAGAGCCCCTCTCCCAGATGACTCTAGGTCAGTGTCAAGTAGACAGTGAAACTAATTAAGAAGGCACACTCTGATAACACGTCCTTATGGTCCCCTAGTGTGCTCTCTTTTGTATATCCAGAACAAATGTGGCTCACCAGACCAAAGCTTGTCAATAGTAGCTCATAGCAGCACTGTTCACAACAGCCTACACAAGAACCCCAGACCACGGACCACCAAAGAACAGAAGGTAGAAAGGGGACAATCCTGAAACAATGTGCTAAGTGAAGGAGGGGCCGATGCAAATATCCACACTGGGTATAATTAACTTCTGTGCAGTCTCTAAGCGTTTCATAAAGACAGAGAATAGATAAGCGGTTGACAGCAGCTGGGCAGGAATACAGAGAGTGACAGCTATGCTGTTCATTCTTAGTGAGGTTCTTTTAGGGTTTCAAGAATGCTCTAAAATGAGAGTGTGTTTGTTGTGGCTACCCTGGAAGCCGCTAGCCAATGCACCTTACATTATTGGCAGCTCCTCTGCTGTGTACAATACATCACAGTGAAAGTTTTAAGCAAAGACAATTCATAGTAGCAGGCATGAACAGTGTATAAAGACAGCTCAACTGAATATCAATTGGCTTTCAATAAAAATACCAGGACTTCAACAAAGGATAGTGACACATTTCAGCAAATGCTGCTTTAATAGTTAGACGTCAATGATTAGACTGTCTGAAGCTGATTCCTACCTTGTAACATGTGGAAATCGACCAGATGCAGAGCTCTCAAACACAAGTGTTGTCAAATAACAAAATGCATGAGGAAAGATTTTTAATCTTGTTGGGTCTGACGTCTTAGGAGTCAAAACAGCCGTAAACCACACACACTTTCCCAAACTGGACTCCATCCAAGTTAAAAGCCGCTCCGTACAAGAAACTGTTGAAAGATTGTCTTATTTTCCTGTGGCTGTGATAAAAACACCCAGACAAAAGCAACAGGGACAAAGGGTGAATTCCTGCTCGAAGGAAGTTCAAGGCTGCAGTCCTCACTGAAGCAGTCCGTCAATCAGGAGGCAAAAAGTGACACATACTGCTGTTCACCTCCCTGGCCCCGCTTACACAATCACAGCCAGGGAATAGTGCCACTCAGAGTGGGCAGGGCTCCATGATTCAACTAATTAAATTAAAATAATCCCCAGCACGCATGCCCGGAGGCCAGTCTCCCAAGTGAGCCCAGATCCTGTCAAGCTGACAATTAGCACTCACCACCACAAAGGCATAAAGACAGAACATGGATCAGTGAGATAGTTGCAACAAATACCTGACACTATGTGTGTATCCAGTATGTGTAAATCACCTCCACAGCTTAAAACAGTCGGTGAGAAATCCACCAGGTGCCTACGCAGACACTTCAGTGGGTAAAAGGTACCCACATCACCCTCATTAGAGAAATGCAGATTGAGACCATGCAGGTACCCGTTGCTTGCACACCTACCACAGCCAGGGCAGACACAAACAAGCATCTGAATGGGGTATCCTGAAAAGAGCTTGGCTAAAACTTGCATTCAATTTGGGAGAAGATAATGGGAGAGACTGTTGAAAGCAAGCAGACATTGTAACCAAAATAAAGTTAATCCTAGGAAATCAAACAGTTTCTCTTTTAGGTATCTACCCAAGAAAATTCTAGGCAAATGTTCACACAATGATGGATTTGTGTCGTTTTACACCAGCTTTGTTCACAACACCCTTAAACTGGAAAAAAAAAAAACAAAAACAAATCTGTATTGTTGGTGAACATAGGACATCATGGGTCCATCACATGTTCACACAATGGAATATTGGCAGCAATAGTTCTCAGAATTCTTGATCCTGGGCGAGAGAATCCGCACTCGACTTCTACATTCTGCTTTCTGCTGGTGTGACCTTCTGGGGAGAAATCCAGGCAGGATGATATGTGTGTGTTGTTGGGTGTACAGAGATGGACTACCATCTTGATGTGATGGGAACATTCTAAGATGCCTTGGTTTGTGATCATTCTGTAGGCATGTGCATTGGCCAGAACCCACCAGACAGCACACCTGCAAGCAGCCAGTTCTGAGCCATGTGTGTCATGCCTCAATAAACTTGACTTTAACAAATTGCATTTTGAATTCCCTGCTCATCTACAAAAAAAAAAAAAAAAAAAAAAAACCAATTCCATCTGGATTGTATATAGGAACATAAATATAAAACCAGCCTGAAAACATAGCAGAAGAGAGCATTTCACAGCCTTCATGTTGCCAAAAAGGTTTTAAACAGAACACACATGTAAGAGACCCACAGAGGCACAGATTACAGAGGAGCGTGCCCACATGTGCATGCATGCAGGAGCGCCCCCACACACACCTCTAACTACGGGGGAAATAAAGAGATAAATGCGATTTTTTTTTTTTACTGAAAACTTCAGTTTATTGAAGAACACCACTGAGAAAATAACAAGAAAACTACAGAGCAGAAAAGACACCAGAAATGCAGGCACTGGTCGTATTGATCTGATAGAAAGAACGTCAATAAAAAGTACAGAAATAGATTCAATAACCACAGATCTGATGATCCTGTATCACCCAGACCATAAGCATGGAAGGTGTCTAGTGTCATTACTCAGCAGGGAGGTTTGGTCTCTGGCTGCAGGAATTCACCATGCTGTATCCATTAAAGTTTAAAAGAGTTACTTACTAGCAAGGTAGGCGACACTCAAAACTCAGGCTGGGTGGGAATGAAAATCACCTCAGTAGTTCGGTTGTATCTGCCAGTGATTTCTCTCCTGCATATACTCTCAAGATTAACACATAAACATAGAATTCCAAAATACATGTGCAAAAAAAAATGTACACATTAACCTTATTCACTGTTCTTCTGAGGTCAACGACAGTGAAATCAATCAGCACCGCATTTCCATAATCAGGAGGGCGTGTAACAGGGCTTGGGGGAGCACTGCAAACACGAAGTGAGCATTAGACATATGATGTGAACATCTCAGGGGTCTGTTTGTAAGTTCAAAACCAGACAATGCTGATCTGAAATGTGAAAAGTATGGGCAATGGTCATTTTAAGGGGTATAACAGGTGAATGTAGAAATCTGGCATGTTGGCGATTAATCTTGTTTGCGAAACTGTAGAGATGGGCATGTCTGCTTTCGAGACAGCATGCTGCTGGTGTGGCCCCTGCACTTCCTGTTTCTCATGCATCATTTCCACTTTGCAGAAGGTTCACTGTTGAAAGGTTTCTTCAAATAGCCAGACACAGCCACACACATCTGTAACCCCAGCCAGGCACAGCCACACACATCTGTAACCCCAGCCAGACACAGCCACACACATCTGTAACCCCAGGCAGACACAGCCATGCACGTCTGCAATCCCAGAATTTGGAGGGATGAGACAGGAGGATCATGAGTCTGCAGCCAGTGAGATGGTTTCCCCGAGAGTGTCCACCAGCCACGGATGTTCTCACAATGTGTGACAGTCCAGAGCAAGTGGCTAAATCTCCCAGGATGCTTGTAGCCAGTTCCAGCAAACGTTTCACCTCAAGCTCGGTATTCCGGTGTTCAGGGGTTCAGTGGTGAGTCCCTTAACCAGGTTTTTCTGCCAGTTTCTCCTTGGAGAATCCAGGGATTCTTCAATCTGCCCAGCAAGAATGATTCCAGACACACTGCTCCCATGCCACGCTGGCTGCAGACACCCCGCTCCCCGTGCCACGCTGGCTGCAGACACCCCGCTCCCCGTGCCACGCTGGCTGCTTCTCTTCTCGAGATTTACCCACTTTACAATCACAAGCTGGGGCCGTGGCTGCCTCCTAAGCCACAGCACAAAGGCTGTGTGGTACAAAAGAGAAGCCAAGGACAGGGTGGCAGAGGACAAGGTCCTTGTGGCCAGGTTTCACATCCCTGACTGGCACACAGTGCAGCAGGCTCCAATCAGCCCCAGGACAAATTCTTACCTGGTGGCTTTGAAGCCTGTAATCGGCTCTGTCAACACAACCCATACCCCCACCTTGTTGTTTCTTTTCCACTTTTCCTCCTGAAACCCCGCTTCATAGGGGGTGCCCTCTAGCTCCACGCAGAAGTTCCTGAGAATAAGCACCTGTCTGCTCTTATTAAAGTTTGATTCTCCCAGAGTGCAGAACATCAGACCTTAGGGAACAACTTCCAGGGATGGGGAGAGAAAGAACAATGAACAGCTATGATGGGCGATGTCATTCTGTAAATATGTTTCTCTTATTGGTTAATGAATAAAGCCCTGTTGGCCAATAGGAAAACAAGATAGGCGGGACTAGGAGACGAGGAGGATTCTGGGAAAGGTAGTAGAGAAGAGTCAAGACGTAGGTCCTGAGAGGAATAAGGGGTCCTGACACTCCCTGGTAAGACCACGTTGAAACACTCAGATTGATAGAAATGAGTTAATAGCTAAGACAGAGCTCGTCAAGAAGAAGCCCTAGCCATTGGCCAACAGCTTTATAACTAATAGAGTCTCTATGTGTTATATTGGGGCCCTGGGATCAGTCTGGCGGGAAACTGCTCCTAACACAGAGAAGCCATGGGGAGAAGGGAAGTCGAGGGGGCTCTGCGGATACATTGAATTTTCTGCATAGAAGGGACAGCACCAGATGGGGCAGCCAGAGAGACCTCACCCCAGCTCCAGTAAAAGTTACCTCACTGCATCACAGCTACACAAGGACAATGTGGCTCTGTGGCCAAGAACCACGTATATCATAGTGAAGATGCCTTCTGCTGTGGGTCAGACTTTGACCCGGCACAGTACTCAACAGGAGACATGGGAATGCCCACTGACATGCCAGGATGGTTCTCCTACCACATGAATGCTCAGGGGCTTGGTGCTGGCATCCATTGCAACCAGAGATAAAGAAGAGAAGGTAGGCACCCTCCACTTCCCGTCTGATGGGCAAGATCTGCACATGCAGGCGACAGTGGGCTCAGTGCCTGCATGGGAGCAGTGTTCTGCAGCTCGCTGTAGCCAGTGGCATGCTGGGAAGTTGCCCTTTGAGGGGACACTTCCTGTGTAACTCCGTGCAGGCATGTAGCACCCTGAAGAGTACACGCAGCTAGCAGTAATGAAGCGACACAGGGTCACCACCTCACAAGTGACAGCTTTGATGTCTCCCCGCCCATCTGTCTTCCTTGCTTTATCCCCTGAGGATATTGCTTATTATTATTATTTTTATAAATGCATTCCCAGTGAAGAGAAAATTAAATATGCATGAATTTTTAAATGAAGTAGCATAGCAGAGCTCTAAAAGCACTTCATGGAATCAGCCAGCCAATCTTTCATTAATATTTTAATTTGGGATAACCTAGGTCAGGTGAGGAATGTGACTTACATGCTGTGTGGGGAGGGCGGAGGGGGTGAGAATTCAAGTCTGGGTGGAGATGGAGATTATGTGTGTGCCTGCACGTGTGTTCTCTCATGATTGTGTGTGTGTGCGCGAGCACGCGCGCGCACACACACACACACACACACACACATTAGAGCACACACTGTGTACAAGCATGTACATATGCATTCCCACATAGGATTGTGCGTATGCACTCACATGATTACATGTGTGCCCACGTGTACTCTCTCACATGATTGTGTGTGTGTGCACATATGTATTCACTCACAAGATTGTGTGCATGTGTACACATGCACTCACTCACAAGATTGTATGATTGTATGATTGTATGCCCACATATTCACTCACAGCATTGCATGTGTGCACGTACATGCATTCGCTCACATATCTGGAAACGCAAGGCATGGAATGCAATGAGCAGGGTTTTCTAACTGTCTCTCATACCAGGAGCTTTCAGGTCAAGCAGGATTACGGTGAATCTGGGTCATCTATTAGATCCCCGCCTCATCTTGGGGACTGTCTTAAGGGATGAAGTATTTACTCGCGGTTTGAGGGGATACGGTCCATCCTGGTGAGGAAGGGTTGGTGTGTAGAGTGGCTGGGGCTGTGGCACCAGGACAGACACATGAACTGCTTGCTCAGGTTCCTGCAGACCAAAAGCAGAAGCAGGAAGCAGAGGCCGACGACAGGCGCGAAGGCTCACCACTCAGTGGCTGGCCCATTTCTCCTAACTAGCCCTCCCTTCCTAAGTGACCCAAAACTCCCCATATAGTGCCACCAGCTGTGGACCCAGTGTCCAAACACACAGGCCCTTGGGGGCATTTCGTACCTAAGCTGCAGTAGTTCCCTTGAAGGTTAGGGAAGGTGTCCTTCTCTTTCGGGGTATCCCGTATCTTACCTTGTTTCTCTCTTACTGTGATAAAAACACCCCAGTAAAATCAACTTAAGGGAGAACATGTTCGTTTTAGCTCACAGTCCAGGGTTCTGTCTGTGACAGCAAGGAAGTCAGGCAGCAGGGGCAGAGCTTGAAGCCACTGGTCACAGGGTGTCCACAGCCAGAAGAGAGCAAAGGCCCCGTGCCATGGGATAGCCCCCTCCTTTTGATAGAGTGCGGGCTCCCTGCACAGGAAATGGTCCCGCCCACAAAGGGGCTGGGTCGTCCCACATCAATTAACATAGTCACCTTAGTCCCCCACAACAAGCCTCCCAGGTGACTCTACATTCTGTCAAGTTCAAACAACCCTGAACTCACTTCCTCTGGACACCAGCACCGGCCAGTGCTTCTGCGCTCTGGGATGGGTTAGGGCCACTGAAACCTTTAAAGGCCACCAGAGCGTGGGCCCCACCCTGGGGATTCTGGCTTCGCTGCACTCTTGGCACTGAACAGGGGGGATTTGGGGCGAGGGATTGCCCAGATAAAGGATTCCAGTTGGTAATAGACACCTAGGAGGGAAAAGCAAGAAGCCTGTGCCTTCATAGGTGACAGTTTCTCCTCCCAAAAGGAGGTTCAGCAATGTGGCTCCTCCATGAAACACGGCCTTTGAGAGACAGATGCCAACTTTGGTTGCTAATAATGCGTATGCTTTGTACTGATGAGGGAGATAGTAACTATGGCCTTATAACACTTTTCACCCGAAGACGAAGAGCTTTGTTCTGGGTAGCATCCATGCAGGCCCTGCACCTCCTGATCCCCGTCCTGTGTGCACAACCCCAAGGACCCTCAGCACCCTGAGATCTGCCCTGCATGGAGCCCAGGGCCGCACTGCTGCTGTTGACAGCGGGCTGTTACTGCTTGACTAGGAAATGCCCCCTGCAGACCTCTGTCTGTGAATGCCTACTCACCAGTTGTTGGCATTGTCCGAGGTTTCAGATCCTTACAAGAAACAGCTACTTACAGAAGGTTGGCTGCCACCAGGCTGGTCTTGCTGTTTGTAAGCTGGCTCCGTGTCCTGCTCTATGCCTGCTTCCCGGCCACGCTTTGAGTAGTAGTAGAAATGCTTCCTTCTCCATTATGTGAGAGCAATCAGGGTTTAAGGGAGCCCTGTGCATTTATCCACAGACCTGCAGTCCACCCATCTCCCCTCAAGAAGACTCATGAAGATGCTCTGTCACAGAGCAAGGCCCTGCCAGGGAAGCGGAGGCATCTTCCCCCTGCCCATATGTTCTCTAAACTCTGCCCATCTTTTCAGAGGGTAGTGTGTGAATCTAGCTTGGTGGGTGAATGTGGGGACCCAGGGGCAGGGTCACAGTGGTGGGGGAGATGACTCTGTGTCTCTGGGCAGGGGGTCACCAGCTTCTCTGGTCAGCTCTCAGACTGATCTAATCACGGCCTGAAGGACAGTAGAGAGTGTAAATAGCTCCAAAGACTTCACAGAACGACAAGAATCTGGCCCTTTCTCTCCGGATGCTTTTCGGTTGCATGGGTTTTCATTTCCAACAACTACATATCTATAATCACCGTGGACAACTTCTGTGAAATGAAATGTGAGCTCCCGACTGTTTCCTACAACTCGGCTTTTGTTCCATATACGTCAATGAAAGACCGAAGAGATTCGGGGAGTCTCGGAACAAATTAAAACACTTCTCACTGAAATAAACTCACTAGCCCTTCCACTCAGTAACTGTTCTCCCTGCACTGCAGAGGACTAAGCTAGAGATGGGAGGATGTATGTTGTTCTGCTCCGTAACAGCTACCTGAAGACGGGAATGAATCATAACTGTCGTCTTCACAATTCACCATTTCTGTGCTGAGGTTTTGCCTGCTTGTCAATATTGTCAGTAATCAATGCACAGGCTATTCCCAATGCTGTCCCCAGGAAAGGTGCTGGTGAAGGCATTGAGGGCTGAGTGTTCCTGCAGAGGCCCCACCCATGGGACCCTGGGACCCTGGCTCATGGATCCGGAAGAGCTCTTGACGAGAACAGCAGTGAACGTCAAGCAGAGGGGCTGGGCAGACCACGAGTTTAACACAGGCACCAGGCAGCCTCGGGTGAGGGACAGACCTCACAACTGGTTTATTAAAAAAAGTCTGCCAGGATGGGACATTTATGGATATAAATATATATCACATGCATATTTTATGTGGAACACATATGTATCACATATAGATGCACTTCTGTATATATTGTGCATATATAGTATTTATGTACATATTTAAAATCCTATATGCATAATGTATTCCATCTATATATGGCCCCTTTTTAGCAATTGCTTCATATTCAGAAATCCAGTGTTCCCAGGGACATTACAGCAGGGAGCTCCGTGAATAATGGGGATCAATTTATATTCTTTTAGCTGTTGGTGTTTCTCAGAGTATAACCTATCTGAGTCCTGCTATGAACACGTAACAGTCCCACGGTGACATGCTTTGGCTAACTGTAAACAGAAACCTCCCTCCTAAATGTTCCTAACACACAAAGCTTGCTAAAGCTCTAAGAAACCCTGCACTCTTTACTCTGGTTTTGCCTAAATATATTTAAGCATCTCCTTTTTTTATATCCCCTAGGAGTTAAAGGAGCATAGTCATGGGACACACCAGACACTAATGTCTCCCTAAAGGGCTGTGCGTGTGTGTGTGTGTGTGTGTGTGTGTGTTGATTTCAAACAGTGGAGAGCACTGGAGGTTACCAGCCTGGATTTCATGTTGGTGGTCATGTGCATTCTTCACAGCTCTTGCAAAGCTCCAGTTGCCCTTCCTCAGATCGATCAGTGGTAAAACCTACCTCATCAGGCTGGAAAAACCCAGGTGCAGTGCAATGGCTCAGCCCATGCAGGGTATGGAAGCCAGGCCGCATTTATTTATGTGTTGTCCTCGCGGTGTAGGGACTTGGCTCTGCTGAGCGTCTTCTTCAGTCACCAGACACACGAGCAAGAAATGTCTGAGCTGCCAAGGTGAAGATTGCCAACTCTGATGTCTTTCTAAGCTGGAGAAGCTGTGGTCTGTGAGGTCTGAGGATCTGAGCTACCTTTGTTGATGTTATTTAGCAACAAGGAAGAGGACATCCAGGCTTTGTGCTGGAGGGGCTTCCAAGGCTGCTGTATGTGCTGCAGTGAGTCGAAGGAGGAACAGCTGGACTTCCGGAAAAAGGGCCCAGAGGAAGCTGCTTCCTAGAGTATCTGGGAACCTGCAGATGCTATTCAAGCCCTGACAGACTTGGGCTGCAGAAAGGGAGGTATGGTCACTATTATGCAGTAGTATAAGAAAAACAGCATGTGATGTGTCCCAGAAGCATGGCGCAGAACTCATTAGGAGTCAATAAAGGAAATAGAGTGAACATCAAACCATCAAACTCAAGACAAAGGCCTGCTAAGACGAAATAAAGAGGCCTCGGGGACTCAGTGGGGTTCATTCCCCCATCGTCCTCCAGGACATTAATTTGTCTTACTGTGGCAATATTTGGAATGTGTTCCCATGTCACCCAGGCACTGGGTATAAGGTAAAGAGGAACTCTGAGGAGCCAGGGACAGAGGAACCAGAACATCTGCAATGCTGATGACATGAGGGAGCCCTTCTTCCTCTACAGAATGTCATAGAAAGTCAAGCTTCCTCCACCCATGAGACACGCTCTCCCAGGGCAGACATAGCTCCAGGAAAAGCCTTGGAAGGCTCTGCTCAGCCCTCCTGTGTCCTCCTTCACCCTGAATCCCAACCTGTGGGCAAATCTGGCTTGAGGAACACTCGCTCTCATAGGTGTAAGGCTCTCCTTTATTCACACAGGGCCCGCTCTGAGGACAAGGGGAGAGTGTTAATGTTCAAGCCCTACAAGCAGCAGAGACCACATGCAGCCATCAACACCGGGAAATGTATTCAAGTCTGAATTTACATGCATGAGCAAGGAGGTAGAATACTTGAAAAAAGAATCGTTGCAGAAAACTCCATGGCCATGATAGCATGGGAATGTGAGCAATAAATATGCATTCAGGGGGCTTAGTGGGTTAGAGGGCTTGCCACATCAAGCTGAGGACCTTAGTTTGATTCCCAGAACCAACATAGAGAACCACCTGTATTTTCTGTGCTCTTACTGTGATAGATCCAGAAGCTCACAGGCTGGCTACTCTGGTGAATGCAGCAAGGCAAAAATAAGACTGTCTCACCAAGGTAGAAGAAAGAAGAGACTCTACTCCCCCAAAGTTGTCCTGTGGTCCCCAACTGTTGGCTGTGGCACCTACATGCCCATCAAACACAAATATTAATAATAGTTAATTAATTTAAAAGTAGTGTGAGTGCATCCCTCGATTCACATCTGCTTGAGGTTGTCTTTTTTTTTTTTAGCTTCGCATGCCCCACTTCCAATCGAGGACAGGAAAATAAAGGGGGGATTTCTGAGCTGTTTGGGGGAAGTTCTGAGGCTACAGAAAGTTCGTAGTCCCCCAGGGCTCATTTAGGAAAGGAGAGAGCAGCACCAGGTTTGGGGAGCATCCTTCTGGGGTTGAGTACTTTCCTACTCAGCATCGCTGTCCATCAACCTGCCTTCCCAGCAGAGTCCAAAAGCCGCCCGAGGCTTGCCTCTCCTTTGGGAGCAGCAGAAGTGTCTCAAGACTGGCCAACTAGAGGAATGAAATAAACCGCAGAGGGCCTGTGAGCTGTGCAGAAATTGATTTCTCAGGCTCCAATCACAGGAAAACAGTTCCATCTTCCTGCAAGCATGCATGCAGGGTTTTGCAGACAGCAAGGAGAATCTGAGTTCTCCTCCTGCCACATGCTCACCCAGCCCCATTTCTGTGCCTGGGCACGGGAATGGCAGCCCCTCCACGCTTCCAGCCCACAATTTAGCAACTTCGGCTCTTGATTGCCTCTAATCTCTGCCACTGGGATGGATGGCTCTGTGCTTTGGGTCCAGCCTCTCCAAGTGTAAGCAGGACAAAGCAATGCTGTGGCCAACTGGAAAGGTGGGCATTCGGGGCACGCCTTTCTGTGATTTGTGGAATATGATGGAGATCATTGTTGCAGATATGAACCGAAGGAAGTGCCCATGATCATCAAGGGAGCTGAAGCTGGCCTGATGCTGACAGGTGACACTGCCTCGTGTCCTCTGTACACTAGTGTGGAGTGCTCAGTGTTTCTTTGCACAGACAGTCAAGGCCCTGCTGTAATATATGGTCTTTCCCTGGGATATCAGAAGCTTCAACATCATGTTCCCAAGTAGTGCCCTCCTGTTTCCATGGTAAACTTGAGACAGTGATACAGTGATAAACGATGCTGATCCCCTGGGCGATGTCCACCCACCAGACACTTGTCAGTAATTGTCAGATTCTCACATCAACGTGTGTCTTGTACTAGTGAGAAAGAAGCTGTGTTCACAGCTCTTTGCCTGCCCTGGCTGCTTGGGTGCACGCAGATCTACAGCCCATCCCAGCCCAGCCATGTTTGGCTGAATTCCAAAGCCACTTGGGCACTGAGATCCCCTCAGCTCTCCTCTGTGTGGAAATAAGAGACGCTCCTGGGATGGACATCTCCAGGGTTTTCAGATGGCTTCCACCTGCTCTGGGAGCAGACTGTCCCTAGAGAGCCTGGGGGAGAGGAGAGCTGAGCAAACATGGACTCTGGGACAGTAGCTCTAGAGATGTGTAACATGGAATTGCACGTAAGGAATATGCACCAGTGCATGGTGGTCTGTTTCAGCTTGTCACTAGCAAGCTCAGACTAGAGCTTTTTATTAAATAAAAAGGGCCTGCTCTGGTCATACAGGCTCTGTTGTAAGTACCATGGAAAACTTTAACTCCACACTGGGACCAGATTCCTCGCAGCCAAACTCAGCTAAGGATGCTCAGCACGGGACATCAGTAAGTCCAAAATGTGAGCACAGATGAGCAGCAGTATGGGCCACAACGCCTGGCCAGAACTCAAAAGGCTGTTTAAATAGAGAAGTTAAACTCCTCATCCAATGGTTTACCCTGCTAACAGGGATGTGTTAGTCAGGGTTCTCTCTAGGAGGAAAAAGGAACGGATGTTGCGAAGGGGATTTATTAGATCTCCTCACGTGGGTAGTCCAGCAGTGGCTGTCTGCACAGCGGGAAGGCTGAGAACCCAGGTGCTGACTGACCCATGAGGCTGGAGGCTCCCTAGTCCCAGTCCTGTACTGAAGGCCTAGAAGGCTCTTGGAGAGCTGGCCATCTTCAGTCTATATTTGAAAGCAGATGTCAGTGAAGGGTGGCAGCATAGGGGCAGCAATGGAGTAGAGGCACCCACCAGCAGGGAGCAAAGATAGTCAGGCAAAGAGTGGCCCTCAGACTTCTTTGTGTTGGGGCTGTAGTTATTCTCACAGATCCATTCACAGGTACGTGCTAGTGCAGTGGTTCTCAAACTTCCTAGTGCTGTGAACCTTTTAATGAAGTTCCTCACATTTGCGATGACCCTCAACCACAAAATTATTTTCACTGCTGATGGGAGATGTTATTCTGTAAATATGTTTCTTATACTGGTTTATGAATAAAGCACTGTTGGCCAATAAGAAAGCAAGATAGGTGGGGCTAGGAGACAAGGAGGAAAGAGGAAGTAGGAGGAGGAGTCAACATGGAGAGCCCGGAGAGGTAGAACGCCAGCCGCTCTAGCCGGTAAGATGAGACCACGTGGAAATACTTAGACTAGTAGAAATGGGTTAATCATTAAGACAAAGCTAGCCAGTAAGAAACTATTAACTGGCCAACAGCCTTATATCAAATACAGAGTCTCAGTGTGTTATTTGGGACTGGTGCGGCCGTGGGACCAGGCGGGCTGGCGGAAAACAACTAGCTATGCGCTGCTACTTCATAACTATAACTTTGCTACTGTTATGAATCATAATGTAAATATCTACTATGCAGATGACCTTAAGTGATCCCTGCAAAAAGGTCCTGTGGCCCCCAAAGGGGTTATGTCCCACTGCTTGAGAACCTCCATCTTAGGGGAACCCAGATCCAATCAGGTTGATGTCCAAAGTCAACCATCACTGCCGCTGGACGCTTTCCAGCAGCTTTATGACGCAGGTTCGGAGGAGCAGGGTTGAAAGTCAGCCAGACTGGATCAATGTGAAGGAAGCCGGTGAGTTCTGCAGGGTGCAGCCTGGACAGCTACAGCTTCGTGTCTGCATGAATCCAGTTATAATGGAACACATATGCCATGGCCTTTCGCTTGTGCCCTGTCTGTGACTGATTTTATGTCTTATCACACGATTGAGGGGTTATGACTTCATAGCACCCAAAACAGTCAGTCATGTGGCCTCTGCTGGACACTAACAGCTGGGGTCACTGAGAACTGGTGGGAGAGCCCCAAGCTGCTATAGACATAGTCAGTGTGGGTTTATAAAAGTGGAAAGCTGGGGATCCCTTGCTGTAGCCCGAGCCTAGCTGCTGGGGCGGGCAGCTCCTTTGTCTGCTATAGGGAACTGATTTAAAGCAGCTTGTGGCCGTTTGGAAGGCTTTCTTGATGCACCCCATGCCTGAGAAGGGCTGGGTGCTGTGGCGTATCAGGGAGGTGCACTAATTCTGTTCCTCCGTGTGACTCCCACTTTCCAAAGTGACTGTCACAAACACATATGTGTGTTCACATTCTAGGAGCACAGGTGGGTGGGTGTCAGTGTGGGACTGTGCACTAGGTCATGGAGATCTATTTAAGGAAGGCTTCTCCACAGAAGTGACACTTGAGGAGAGGAGAAGCAAGCAAACCCTGTGACAGGCACGCTGGGGAACTTGCAAAGGGAAAGGGAAGATTAGGCTAATGACAGCATGCTGAGTGCGGAAGGGGACAGGGCCCAGTGGGTACACAAGGAACCATGGATGACTTCAATGACTTCTTCGGGCATGCTCACACCAAAGGATTCCTGAACATTAGGCAGAATCCTTCCCTCTTTCCTAGGCACTGGATATAAGCCAGGCTTATGCTCTGACATAGTTAGACAGAGTATATAACACCGCCAGCTTTCACTTAGAGTGTGGGAAGCTGGGAGGATTGTTCACAAGCCTGTCACAAGGAGAGCCCAGCATGTCATTACCTTCCTGAAGTCCATCAGAGGAGTCAGGCTGCAGGCCGCAAAGGTTCTGAACCCACTGGTCAGAAAGGCAAACCTAAGGGGATGAGTGGGAGGGTGGGAGGCTTGCAGCAGGGGGTGGACACAAGCAGATACAAGGGCTGTTTGCTTCAGCCCATACGACAGCCATGGTCAAATGCTATGCAAGTGAGACCTGGAGCTTCCAAGGTAGCCAGAGCACCACCCCACCACCGGAAGCAAAGGCTCATTCTGGGAACACCCACAGCAGGTGGTCTCCGCTGTCAACTGAGCTGGATTTTGACTGACCTAGAAGACACACCTCTGCATGTGTACAAGGATGTGTCTAAAAAGGTCTGTCTGAGGAGGGAGACCCACTCTGATTGCAGCCTGTGCTATCCAGGGGCTGGGGTTCCTGTTGAATAAAGACTGAAACTGGAGAGAACGCTTAGCACCAGCTCCCAGCTCTGTCTTACTCCCGACAGCTGACACCCGTCAAGAGCGTGTTCACGCAGCCACACCTTCTCTATGATGGACCAAAACGAACCCATCTGCCCTAAAATGCTTCCGTCAGATATTTGGTCACAGCAATGATAAACACAGCTAGCGCAATACTTACTGGAGATGTAACACAAGCGTGGGCACTGTGTCAAAGGCTTTTTGGGAAAGACAAGATGTTCTAGAAAGACACATTAGAGTAACAGAGGCGAAGAGCTCCTCAGATGGATTTATTGTGGGGCTTACGTGTTCCAGAGGAATGTGAAAGTAGGTCAAAGAAATAATCTAAATGTAAACTAAAACATACACAAGCTCAGAACCCAGCAAACCACAGAGATGTGAAGCCAGGCCAGCTAGCTAAATGGGATGCTCAAAGGAGAAGGGGGAACGACATGAGAAGTTCCTGAAGGGTTATGACTTACTTTGCAAAAATAGTTAAAGGCACAAATTGACACACACCCACAGAGCACAGAAACCTCCACCATGAGCAACACAGCATCAATAAATACAAATAAGGAGAAATTTTAAAGCTAAAATCCAGAAGATAAATAGAAAAGCTTGAAAGAATCCAAAGAAAAGTCATACGATGTAGAGAGGAACAAGGGGGAGAGGAGACAACCCATTAGAAATTAAGGCAGAAGACAATAAAGAAAAAATTTAATTTTGGAGAATGCATCAATCTGGATTTTTTTTTGTAATAAAACCTAATACATTTGTTGTCCCCAGGAAACTCACACAAACACTCAGAGAGCTGATTATCGGCTCCTTTGTAGTAAAACAGTTTTGCTCAGTCATCCTGCAGAAAAAAAGGAGCAGGATTAGAGACCTACAGGAAGGGACATAACTCTAAGATGGTCGAACGAGGGGAAGCGGGAGACATTGATTCTCAGTTTCTGTCACTTAAGAAAGAGGTGTCCGTCAGAAACAAAGACGATGGCTGTCCATCCTGGCTCCCAAAGCGTCCGACAGCGATGCCAAGATGGAGGGAGGCAGCGAAGCCACAGAGGCGTGCAGTCTGTGTTTGACTCGTGCCTGGAGTGTCATATTATTACTGCCATCAGCTGAAAGTTGCAAGGCCCTGAACTCCACAGACGGCTGAAGTCTGTGGCCTAATTCTGGCATTTGTCTTTCTCCTCTGGGTCCAGTTTCACCCTGTCTTCTGCGGGCAATGCAGGCTTGTCATGGTTCAGGTCTTCAAAATTTTGTCCCCTCATCTGGCATGAGCTTTGTTCCCTCCCTTTTACCTAGCTCTTCATGCTTTCTCCTAACTCAGACACACCTTCCCTCCCAAGGTCTCCCCACTCAGCAGAGTCTGGAGTCATCCCTGCCTATGCCTGTTTCTCATCCTCCTGGGCACCGGCCCCATGGAACACTTATGTGTATCTGCCTCATTTCTGTTGCAGGCCCTTTGGGGTCAGGGTTAATCAATTCCTTTCACCGAGTGTGGAGGTGATGATCCATGAACGCTTGTTGACTTTTACTGACTCAAGAGCAGGCGCAGGGTCCCGGAGATGCTGTCTGTAGATGGGGACAGTGTTGATCTGGACCACGGCAAGGAGATCTAGAGTTACGTCGCAGGGAGAGAGAGAACTTGAAGATGAGATGTATATGCTTCCAATACTGACTCAAGAGCAGGTTCAGGGTCCCGGAGATGCTGTCTGTAGATGGGGACAGTGTTGATCTGGACCACGGCAAGGAGATCTGGAGTTACGTCGCAGGGAAAGAGAGAACTTGAAGATGAGATGTATATGCTTCCAAGGTTCGGAAGACAAACAGAAGACCGCTGAAATAAAGATACGTTTCAGGTCAATGGAGCCCTTAAGCCAAGACAGAGACATGAAGTCAAAAGACACGAGAGAACCTGGAAGAATTCCTCACACTAGGAACGTGCATCCCCACAAGGGAGAAGAGGCAGGCTGTGCCATCAGGGGGTGGGCAATGCCTTGTGTTGGAATACTGGCACTGGCCTTGAGGTGCTATCACATTCTCTGATGTGCCGTGGTGAGGTGGCATCAGGGCAATGGCTCATCTTGCATGCAGCAGAGAGTTCCTCCTAGCAGAGGGGAAAGAGGGCTGAGCAGTGGGGGAAGGAAGTGGGCGGGGAGCTTGGAGAGCCTGAAGTGGGAACCCACATGTGCAAGCTGACTCAGGAGGTGTGGGTGGAGAAGAGGAGACATGTCAAAGATGTCCCTCAAGGTGAGGCATCAGGAGAGGATTGGGGAGCAGCAGGAGGGGGGCTCTTCCTGTGTGAGGTCCAGGTGGAGGGCATTAGTGGGCAGCCAGAAGTTAGCACCGCCTTGGTTACTGGGCTTGGGCATCTGCACACACCACAGCTTCAGAATCCAGATGAGGAATGCAGAGAGTCCTGCCCTCCTGTGTTTTTCCCTAAACTGAAAATAATGTATTTTTTTCCCTTTTCCCTTCTAGCTTTCCATTCTTTCCATATGCCTTTCCTTGTTTTGTTAAGAGTGCCACAAAGAAAACATGCAAATATGTCCAGATGTGATTTAGTATTTCCCAAAGAAAGCCACATTGTTTCTATCGATAATTCTTGTCTGAAGGTTGCCATAGCTGCCCGTCTTTTAAATATCTCTCACACGGTGTCTAGTGCCTCTTCCTTCCCTGGGTGAGGGCTCGATAAATGCTAGATGGTAATAACTTGCACGCTGTTCAGAGGCTCTGTCAGAAAACCAGCCACTATTGAATTCCATGAAGTCATAGTTGTAGAACAAGAAAAACAAAGGGACTTGTTCTTCTTTTGTTTTGTGGTTTATGAGAAGATTGGATCAGAATCACCGTTCCAACCCAAATAATAAAACCAACTTCCTATGATGAAGGGAAGGGGGAAATCGAACACTTACCGTATGCCTGGCATTGTGTGGCAAGTGTTCGTGTAGATGAAAAGGTATTTTTAAACCAGTATGAAGATACAGAGTACATACCACAGAATTAAGTGGGGGCATCTCACTGGTGGAATTGCAAGTGTTTATTCTTTCATTTATGGGAGAATTCCGTGAGATCAAGGCCAACATGGGCTACAGAGTGACACCTTGTTTCAAAAAGTATACAAGTTTGATTCTCAAAAACCAGGTCAGTAGGCTCACAGCCTCCTGTTACTCCAGCTCCAGGGAAATCTGATACTTCCAGCCTCTGAGTGAGTGCACTCACTCGTGTAAACACACACACACACACACACACACACACACACACACACACACACACACACACACACACACACACACACACACACAGTCTCTCTCTCTCTTAAAAATAAATCTTTAAAATATACATCTTAAAATTTATCTTACCTGTCTTACCTAGAATAATCTATCTACCTATCATCTATCCACCTTCTCTTTATCCTTTATCTATAATCTATCTGTATATTAACCATTCATCCATTCATCCATCCATCCTTTGTATCAAAAAGGGCTTTAGCTTCTGCTTCTGTTGACATGTTCCAGCACTTTCTGCTTCCTGACCTTGTCCTGGACTCCACGGGGAGCTGCCAGGCACACACTCTGCGAGCTGTCCTGAGCACTCACTCTGCTGTCCGAGCATGCACTCTGGGGAGCTGTCAGGAGCACTCAGTCTGGGAGCACTCACTCTGCTGTCCTGAGCACGCACTCTGCGCTGCCCCTTGTGATGGCTCTGATGCTCCTTTGGTCTCTTTCATTTATGACTTTGTTTTGATGGCCCTGTTTGTCTGAAAGGATCTGTATGGAACATAAATTGGAGTTGTTTTTCTTTCCTTTAACTTCTGTAACAGCAGTCGAATCAGAGACACCTCAGTGATAGGTCACAAAAGGCGCTGCTAGGGCAAGCCCACTCAGATGATAAATCGGAGCCATCTGTGTCCCCTGTGTCCTCTTTCCTCTACTATACTCCTGCCCCCACCCCAGGGAGCAGCAGGCTCTGGAAACTTCATCATAGCCCCTTGCTCCCTTTGCTTGTAGGTCAGTACTTCCATATGCAACCGTGAGGGCTGAACTCTGCTTTTTTTTAAGTGAGATAAAGCCATGAAAGCAGCTTCTTTCTCCGTGTTGACAGGTGAGAGTCACCCCTCCCTTCCTGTGTAGCTTGTGTGTAAATGACAGAACTGACAAGGAGGAAAACAGCAAGAGGGAAATAGCTTCCTGGGCCAAGTCCTTTCCCCAGGGTTTATCTCAGCTTGGGTCACGAGCACCCGTGTGCTTGTGTCCTTTACCTGGTGCCCTGGCTTCTAGCGTGACTGCTGAGTGCAGGAAGAAGCAAGCCCCTCCGGGCCCATCAAGTATCTGCTTACTTACTGACTTGAGGGTGCTCTATTCTAGAGAGGAGCCCTTCAGAGGTCAGATGAATGATAATGTCTGTTTCTATCTGGTGGCTTTTCAGATTTAACTATCTTTTGAGGCAATGAAGTACTTAACAATGTTTCCACCACACCTAGACCTTTCAAATGTTCTGGGTTTTTAAAAGTGTTTTCCTGGGTCTGGCTGGGATCATGAGTCATGAGGCCGTTGTGTACCATGAACAGTTCTACCCTTGCTGTCCATGTGTGATAGCCAATGTTCAATGCCCTCTTAAATCATTAAGCTCACTGTGGGGACACATCCCCCATGCGTCTCGGGATCTCCAGAAAGTTTTAACTAAGGAGGGCAGACCCATCCTGAATGTGGGCATCACCACCTCCTAGACTGGCGTCCTAAAATGAACAAAAAAGAGAAAGGAGATGGGCATTCCAGTTCATCTCTCTCTCTGCTTCCTGCAGAAGCAATGGGACCAGCTGCCTCCTGCTCCTGCCACAATGCCTTCCCTGCCACGACGGACTGCACCCTCCACTATGAACCCTTTCCAACAGCCTCTGTCAAGTGTTTTGTGAGTGCAATGAGAGAAGAAACCAGCGTGGTACCATGGGGAAGTCATTCTTTCTTCTCTTCCCATATGGACACACAGTCATTCCCCCATGATTAATCTTAAACCTCTCGGCTCCCATTGCTTCCTATGGTGGACCAGGTATTCAGCTGTGTGAGGGATGTTAAGGATTCATGATGAAGGGTCGTTTGTCCATCTATTGTCTAAAAATCACTCCCTATCAAGGTCGCTGCTCTTCTTCTTCTGTTTGCTCTGCCGTGTGATGGTGTGATGACAATGGCTGCATCAGCACCCTGATGTATAAGCCCCATCTGACGCGCAAAGACTGTTTCCATGGCAGCCCCTTCTCCTGGATTGCCAACTCACTTTCCCCATTAGATGCCTGGTAATGTCTTATTACCACTCAACACTTAAGGTTATTAAAGCGTAGGTGAGCTGTGTTGGTTCTTCATGGGGGAGATCAGAAGGGGCAGTGAGTGAGGAGGCCTTTGCCTCACTGGGGTGGGGTGTGGGGTGGGGGAATGATTATCGACTGTCCCCAGGTGGTTTTCTCTGCTTGGAAGGCAGAGTCCATAACTCCTGAATGGAGAGGTGGGGCATGAGACTGTAGGGTAGATGAGTCAGAAAGAGAGAACCAAAGGGAGGGCATGCAGGAGTAAGGCAAGCGGGACAGCCCAGGCTCTCCAGGCGGTAGCTTAGAAGGGGGTGATGCTGGCGGATCTCCTGAGCAACATCAAGTTCATGGGGAGTTTGAGGGCAGAGCACTGAAGAGACCAGGTTTCTGCCTAGTGGTGGCTTGGGGATTTGGTTGAGAGCAAAACATACACACACCGTGAACTGCTGCAAACTTGACCCAGAGTGTGTCCTCTGGGAAGACGTGTTGCCAGTATCATTGTGGTCATTACTGTCATTTCTTCCTGTTGTTTTTGAGATTGAGATTGTCCGGTGCCTGACATCCCAGTGACTTGACATCTCAGTGCTGGATTCTCTTCTGGAGAGGACCTCTCTGCCCAGACTGGCCTTGAACTTGGCTCAGGGTGGCCTGTGTCCTGCCATCCCCGCTTTGTTCTGTGCCACCACACCTGGCTGAGAGGCGTCATTCAAACAGCTGTCACTGTGGTATTCCACATTGGAGAATGATTGGGTTTGGCTGCATCTCTGCTGTTTTCCTGCTTCCCAGTGTCCTCTGATCTGTGCCTTCACTCATGATCCCTCTATCTCACAGGGACCTTAGTGTCCTCTCTAGAGCTGGCCAGTTGGTGATGATAGAGTCACTCGGTCTGTATCTGCCTGAAAACATATTTATTTCCTCACATCGCTGGAGACTCGCTGTGATGGACACAATCGCACCCTGGTAACTAATTCCTTTTCACCCCCTAACGTATTTTTAATCTCCTTTTCTTCTGGTATGTATCTCTTCCGCTGAGAAGAGACTTGTCAATTTCAGTTAACATTGTTCTTTTGAAGGTACCAGGACCCTTTCTTCTGGGAAATGTTGAGAATGTTTAATATTTCCTTTGCCTCCAGTTTAGGGCAGATCGCTGTGACGTACCTGCATGTGTAATTGTTTATTACTGCACTTGGTTTAGTGGAGGTTCTGAGGTCCATGGCTGCTGTCTCTCAGAGTCTTTGGGAAGCCCTCTGCTGATGTAACACCACTCCTGCCCACTCTCCTCTCCTCTGGAGTTCTAATCAGACCCTGTGTAGGATCTGAAATCCCCATCCCCTCCCTCGAGCTTCCTGATTTTGCCCCATGGTTCCCTCTTGACCATGATATCTCGTCTTTCCTTCCTTTCACTAATCTTTCTACAAGTGATTTGTGATCACATCTTCTGATTGGTCTCCATGTTTGTTTCTCCCCATCCTATGAGAGCCTTGTGATGCTCTTTTAATCGGCAATCCATTCTTCACGGCATCTTGTGGTAGATGGCAATGGCAGGTTTGGGGTTTGTTTGGTTTTGCCTTTGCTTTTCTTGATTTGTTTGTAAGCACAGGACTGGTTCACACGTGGGTCCCATTGAGTCTGTAGAGTCTTGTTTTCCCGTGGCTTCACAGAAGGTCCTGGGTGCTCTATACAGCTGCCTGTAAAAGTGGCTTGGGGACACACTGCAGCAGTGGGACCAGCGGGAAGCTGGACCACAGCCTGCCCATGTCCTGCCTTGTAAGCTTCTCTACAAGCAGGAACAACCCCTTGCTGGCTGTTGATTGTCACATCCATGCTCATGTCTGGAGTGGTGTTGTGGCAGCTGTATCATTGTTCTTCTTGCTGTCCTCACTGTGAGGTTTGGGTTCATTTACCTTCTACACTGTCTCGAGGAGGTTCGCCCATGGTTAAACACACACTTGCTGAGGCCTCCTGAGCACCAGGCGCTATGCCGCTGGCAGAAGAATAAATGGTGAACAGGAGAGAGCAAGCCTTCCCGGCAGCTCATGACTTCTCCTTAGTCTCCTAGAGAGGGTCATGCCTGGAAAGACCTCAGCCCACACCACCATGACAGCAGACCCGTCCACCTGACAGTGAGGAGCGGGCCTGGGAGGTGCGCGGGGAATCTGCATGCAGAGTGTTCTTCACAGGGTGTCTTCACAGACAGAGTGAGGTTCACAGCGCGTCCGTGCATGCTCCTGCCTCCCTCTAACACAGTTGCATGTGGCCATGCTTCAAAGGGCACTGCCCAGCCTTGCTTACAGACCAACTATGCAAGAGGAAATAAAGGCAGACGTGGAGAAAGCTTAAGAGCCATTTAAAATTTAAACAGTGCTCATTGTCACAGAGGCTCCATGGTGCGAGCAGTCTGGCTGCCTTGGAAATCTATTCCCACATGTTTATACAGGCACTTCAAAGGCCTATTAGACCCAGCTCTTTGATGTACGACCAACTACTTCAGTGGTGACTTTCTGGTAAGTCAGATCTGAATCCAATGGGGAAAGGGACAAATTGGCTGTTTTATCTAACACTTTCCATATCAACTCACAATGAAGAGGGACGCTTTCTCCCACTTAAAAGCTACGAGATGAGTTTGCCATCAGGATAAACTGAATAAATATCCAGGGCTGGAGCAGAAAACAAAATCAGATCTATACCAACTGAAGGGAGTAGACCAAAGTCCACATAGGCTCCGTCTTCCTCCTCAGGGGCTGCAAGCAGTATGACAGATAAGACACCAACCCCTGAGGATTCAGAGCTCTGGGCAGAGCCTGAGAATGGGTGCAATATCCCCGCAATGATCCTGGGGAAGCTGATAGTGTGTGTCCTGGAGGACAGAAGCCCTGTAACTAGACAAGTGTTCTCTGTATGCCTGAGGGGAGGCTGTCACTGGACTGGACAAGCTGTATGGTAACAGAGCCAGTGTAGAGAATGCCCCCACCCCATGAAAATGCACCCAGTGTAGAGAATGTCCCAACCCCATGCAAACTCACCCAGTGTAGAGAATGCCCCACCCCATGCAAACTCACCCAGTGTAGAGAATGCCCCACCCCATGAAAATGCACCCAGTGTAGAGAATGTCTCCACCCCATGAAAACTCACCCAGTGTAGAGAATGCCCCACCCCATGCAAACTCACCCAGTGTAGAGAATGCCCCACCCCATGCAAATGCACCCTGTATTTTCTTTTTGAGAAGAGTCTTGTCTGTTGCTTGTTGTGACAGTAACTTTGGTACTTGTGATTGAAGCTCCATGGAGGGGTGCAAAGACACGCAGGGAGGGCTGGTATCCTTTGCCCTAGTCCCTCTTTCCCAAATGTAGAACTCCCTGGCAGCCCACACAGAGGAAGGAGCACTCAAAGACTCATTGGAGGGCAATGGGACATTCTGGTTTTTCAGAGACTTCTGGGTGGACCCTTCCTATTCTTTCTGTAGCTGCCTTAACAAAGCCAAGATTTTGGCCACTGGAATTCCCTTTCACAGACCCAGAGGCTGAGTTCCCCGGTCCACCCCTCAGCAGGCCTGACTTTGGGCCCTTGAGGAAGGACAACTCTACTATTCTTGCTGGCTTGAGACTGCGGCCCTCTCCCCTCTCACTCATGTGTGCGTGCCCAAGCTCTTACCTTACAAGGACTGTGGGCCTGTGTGATCAAGATCCACCTCAGGATGTCCCAGTGACATCTTCAAAGGTCAAGCCTTAAGACAGTGTCACAACTGAGCAGCAGGAGTTAGAGCTACAAGCAAAAATTAATCCAAAGATAGCCGTATAAAAGCCCAAATAAAAATAAAATTTAAAGAACTCTGTGTGGACAAAATCACAATGAAAATTAAAAAGCAGAATGACAGCTGGGAGGCATGAACCTGCTCTGTCATAACAGGCTAATTGTAGTTAGACAGACACACATGCATGTGTATATATACACACATATATACATATAAACACTGACATATCATTTACTCATAACACACATGTACACACACACATGCATGCATGTAAGTGTGCACACCCACATATACATACACACATGCTCCCACATGCATGTGTGCATACACACACACACACACACACACACACACACACACACACACACACACACTCACACACTCACACACCATTATAAACCCCAAACTTGTTTTGAAGTAACTTCTAAGAGAAAGGTGGGCACAAACCACTCAGGGAACTCAGACAATGCTGTTGTCACACATGCAATGCCGCCAGTGGTGCTGTCTTCTCCTCACCAACTGCTCAGCAAAGGCTTGCTGGTCCACACTTGCCAGCCCCCTAGAATGGATTTGTTTTGAAATGTCTCCTGATGGTGTAAATAGATTTGTGTTCTGCATTGGACATTTTGTAAAATGTAGCGAAATTACAATGTGTCAAACCTTTGACTTGGACATTTCACCCCATCAGCGCCTGCTAAACAGACCCCACATAGAAGGTCATCTGAGGCATTCTTGTGAAGTGCAGCAAAATGTTGACTCAATCTGAGCTGGAAGCATCCCAGCTCATGGGGCAGTTCTATATGCACAGATGAGACATAATTATTCCAGTCCACATTACTTGGGAAAAGCAAAGGCAGAGTCGGGGTTTGTGATGGTATCTGTTAAAGTTGAATCTAAAATGTACCTTCAAGGCTCATGAGTTGAAGGCTTGGTCCCAAGGCCTCAATGTTCAGCTTTGGGTTTCCAGGGTACCAGTCGGAGCATGAGATTTCTGCCTCCACTGATAGATTAATTTAGTGATGGCCTCATAATCTGGTTGGGAGGTGATGAGGATGGAGTTTGGCTGCAGAGAGGGTTCTTGCAGGCATGCCTTGAGGAGGTGCCATGTCTCCTGTGGGCTGAAGTCAGAACTTCATATTCCAACCATGTAGTGTATCCTCACGAGGTCGCAAAGTGACAGAGACCAGTAACCCTGCATGGATGGCTCTGGAGCTGTGAGCTGAAAGAAACAGTCCCTTCTTTGAAGTTGCTCTCCTCAGGTATTTTGTCACAGAAACATATTGTGACATCCCTTGTCATTCATGATGAAATGTACAGCCAAAGCACACATTCCTGCATTTCTAGGAATGTATACGAACACCTGCTCATACAGGCAAGGGCAGGAGAACTGAGTTAGCACCTGGAAGAAGGAATAGTGAGAACACAGGACACCTTCCCACCTTGCACTACACACCAGAGCCCAGGGCCAGCACAACCCTGCTGAGATCTGTGGGCGGTGGGTGTGAGGATCAGCTACGCTCTTCTGCTCTATGCTTGTAATGTGCATTTCAAATGCTTCATGATTAAAATGTAAAAATGAACATTCACATGTCTCTTTTTCCTACTAAATTTTCTAAATAAAAGATTCCCACACATCCATTGCTAAATTTGGTCTTATTTTTTTTTCCAGTGACATGTATTTTATTCAGCACTTTCTACATTTGAAAAGAAAGGAAACTCAGCTCAAGCTGGTTTGAGCAAACACCAAGGAGCTCTCTGGCTCTTGTTTCCGTAAAGTTCTGAGGTTGCCTTCAGCCCTGGTTGGATTTAGGGGCTGTAGGAATGCTGTCTCCCCTCTCTCTGGAGATGCTCTGCCTGAACTTGCTTTATTCTCAGATGGGTCCCATGCTAGTGTGAAACCTGTGTGTGTTAGCACCTTTTCTCACCTCCACGACAAAATTGCTACGAAGGCAACTTGAGAAGGAGTCCGTTCCAGCTCACAGTCTGAAGGTACACACGTGACACAAGGAAGGCACGGCGGCAGTGGAAGCGTGAGTCAGCTGGTCACATTGCATCGAGTCAGGAAGCAGGCAGACATGATACCAGCACACGCCTGGCTGTCTCCTTTCCCCTTTGATTGGACCCCTCGTCTAAGGGAGGGTGCTTCCTCACCTTCCTCGGCCAGACCTTCTTGGGACTGTGTGACACACCCTGGGGTCTACTCTTGGATGACTCTAAAGCAGGTTGGGTTGACAATTAAAATTAACTACCACAGTCAGAGCCATGCAGACCATCCCACACTGTGGGATGTCTGATAGTGAACTTCTCGTTGTAGCTAATCGTTTATCCTTCATCCTTTGGATCTCTGTGCATCAGTGTTGAGACAGAGAACTTTAGATTAAGATCTATCCAGCAAGAACCTGTCATATTCCTGATTTTCACCAGGAAGCATGATGGTCCCAAACACAGCCACACCAGATCTCCCCCTGCCTCATGCTTTCTCTTTGGAATAGCAAGGATATCTCATACGTGGGCTGTGGAAGCCTGCCACCGATCTCCAGGGTGATAATGCTTGCAATTGTCATTTTCCATGGAGGTAAATGAGTGTAATGTCCCTTTGTCTTGTCACAATTTAGGCTTTATACCACGCAATACTGAGAGAGGGTGAGGTATGGGGAGGGAAGAAAGTCATTCGAGGTTTACTGACTGAGTGGAGTTGGGGATGGGGCCCCTCATAGCAGGACCCTGGAGTCAGCACCGGTGAGAACTCCAAGCTTCTTCAAAAGGGTTACCTGGCTTTCCTGCCACCCCAGGCAGGAGCTTGGCATCCACCCCTGGTTCTGGGTAAGAAGGGAAGCTGGCCCCTGGTGTCTGCAGCCTGCACTCCCTATAACATGTTTGTATTTCACACCCAGGTTTGAGGGCCAGCATCCCCACAGATCAAGCACCCTGAGCGATTGCTGGTTTTCTGCTGACTGTTGCTTTGTATTTTAGTAACAATGTGGACTCTTGCTTTTCAAATCTGAACTTTCAGAGTAGCAAATTCTGTGGTTTTGTGAGAGGGGCTATTGAAGTCATTCCAAGCCTGGCCAATGAAACTGCCTTGGGCACATCTCCAAAGGCTTTAAATTCTATTTACTTTTCATGGAAAAAATGTATGAGCTGGAGGATGGGTTTTTGTGTTATTATGGTACTGAGGGGTCATTTTCACTGACACCCGCAGAAAGCTGAGCTGGAGTTTGGAGTGTGTGTGTGATAGAGAGAAAGAACACACACACACACACACACACACACACACACACAGAATATATGTGTGTACATTTTAAGAAACAACAATTACTATCTTCGATTTGAGTTTTCAATGTAAGTTTTAGTTTCTTATCTTTTGCAAGGTTATATATGTATGTATCTGTAAATATTCCTAATAGTATTTAACAGTGATTTGTTCTAAAAGACACATTAACTGGTGTCAAATTTACAGAATTCAATTTACCAGTAGCAACAAGAGCTCGGGGGCGAATGCTGAGATTTCTCTATTGTTTCTTTTCATCCCCCTGATGTAACCAAGGCTGCTTTCAAAGATTACTTGGTGTAATTATGATATGTGATTTTGCTTCCATATTGAAGTGAAATTAGGTTCATTTCTTCTAGTTATTTGGTTTGTGTGTGTGTGTGTGTGTGTGTGTGTGTGTGTGTGTGTGTCTTAATACTTTTGAATATATAAAGTGTATTTGGGTTTTAGATACTCAGAATTTTGACCACCTCCATCGAGATTTCCTTTTCATTTTGGATCTTCTAAAGACAGCATATTTTATATAGAGGGTTTCTTATATCAGGATTTCTCAAGTCCCTAGGGAAGAGAAAAGCATTTCCTAAAATGTTACTTTTGACATGGCACATTTCTGAGAGATCCAAAAAAAAAAAAAAAAAAACAGATTTGTGAGGTTGTCACAGGATAACACATAGATTAACGTGGCAGGACATGTCATGGTAGTCTCTGTGAGGAAGCACATTGCCATTTCTTCCCAGGACACACCACAGATGATTTGCTCCTGGAGACACTGTGCAGTCCACAGGACACCAGGACCCTCAAACCAGGGATCAGCACAACCCACAGCCAAGCATCTCTGAGGAGAGGCTGCATGGCAGGCAGGTGACTCAGAACATGAACTCAGGCAGGGCAAGGGTGTGTGAGCCCTGTGTTGAAACACGGCATTCAAGCTGTGTGTGACACACGCTGGGCACCTGAGATATTTACTGCATGGGAAGAAGACACATTTTCTTTCTGTAGGAAGCAGAGCTTTTGTGAATGCTGCTTGAAGGCACTGAATGCTTTTATTTTGCCTCATAAGTTTAGAAAGTATATAGTTAAACTGTGCAAGGAAGAGACTAAATAAACATCTAAGATCTCTGAACAATATCAGAGCGAATGTCACAATAAAGGTGCAATCAAGTACCGTACCGTTGAGTCTGTGATATTTGCACTGTGTAGTCTACTCAAATATAGAAGAGAATGAGGAGACTAGTTGGAGAGGCACGGTTTGGAATACAGTGCACTCCTCCAAAGCTCATTCAAGGAATGAAAAGGAGTGTGCACCGGGCTCCTCAGAGAGTTCTGAAGCCAGCTGGGAGAATGTCCTCCTCGGACAACTTGAACGGGCACAATTATTTTAATACTCGGAAGTCCTCAGCGCTTTCATATTGGTGGAGGTTACTGGACGAAACAACATAAGCTTATAACCAAACATTTTACCCACGTAAATCTTATTTCTGACTAATGTTGCATTTGATTCCCCGCAGGAGGTATTGGCTGAGCCAAACCACGAGGCTCCACAGAATGGAGTGTGAGGTTGCTATATTTTGTTCTCTGTTGCTGTGATAAACACCATGATTGAAAGCAACTCGGAGAGAAATGAGTTTATTTTAGTTTACCCTGTTAGGTAATAGTCCCTCTGCGAGGGAAGATACAGCAGGGACTGGAGGCATGACCCAGAGCAGAGGCTGTGCAGGAACCCTGCTTGCTGACTCATTCCCTGGCCCAGGCTCAGCTTGCTTTTTGTGGTAGTTTGAAACAGAATGGCCCCTAAGGGGAGAGGCACTATTAGGAGGTGTGGCCTTGTTGGAGTGGGTGTGGCCTTGTTGGAGTGGGTGTGGCCTTGTTGGAGTGGGTGTGGCCTTGTTGGAGTGGGTGTGGCCATGTTGGAGGAAGCATGTCACTGTGGGGGCGGGCTTTGAGGTCTCTTTTGCTCAAGCTTCCCTCTGTGACTCTCAGTTCACTTCCTGTTGGCTGCAAGACAGCACTCTCAGCTCCAGCACCACATCTGCCTGCATGCTGCGTGCTCCCTGCCATGATAATGGTCTGAACCTCTGAAACTGTGATCCAGCCCCCTCCATGAAATATTTTTCTTGTAAGAGTTGCTGCGGTCATGGTATCTCTTCACAGCAATAAAAATCCCTGAGACACTTTCTGATTTACCCGAGGTCCATCAGCCTAGGCCTGGTGTCAGTCACAGTGGACAGCACCTTTCCACATCAACCATGCACATACCCACAGGCCACTCTGTGTGATGTAATCCTTAAACTAAGGGTCCTTCTTCCCAGGTAACTCTAAGCTGTACCCAGTTAACACTAAAAACTAACCAGCAAAGAGATAGTTAAAAGTAAATCAATGTTGGTCCATTAGCTAAATGATCATAGGAGAAAGTGGGCATGAAGCATATAGGATGTACCATCTTTATAATATTTCTGTAGATATAAAAGTATTCTAAAAATGCTGATTACTAAAATTAGTAACAGCAAAAATAGTACAATCATTTCCCGTGATGAGAAGAAGCCTAGGTCCAAATACTTCAGTGGTGAATTCCACCAAAAAAATATGTAAGTGTGATGATATTAGTTACAAATCTATTATTTGCTAAATCCTCTACTTCAGCTCCTGTTTGACTTCTTGCCCTTCCTTCCCTGAGTGATGGACCACGACCCCATGACCGACAGTGAGAGTCTAAATAAATCCCGCCCTCCTTCCTGATGGGAGATGTTATTCTGTATATATGTTTCTCATACCGGTTAATAAAGCTCTGTGACCAATGAGATAGCAAGATAGGCAGGGCTAGGAGAAAAGGAGGAAAGAGTAAGTAGTAGGGAGGAGTCGAGATGTAGCTAGGGAAGAAGCAGGATGCCTGCCGTGGCTCCCTGATAAGAAGACCATGTGGAAATACTTAGATAAGTAGAAATGGGTTAATAATTAAGACAGAGCTAGCCCATAAACAATAATGGTAACTGGCCAACAGGATTATATCAAATACAGAGTCTCTGAGTGTTATTTGGGGCTGGCGCGGCTGTGGGCCCAGACTGGCGGGCTGGCGGGCTGGCAGAAACATACATGCTACACCTTCCAGTTGTTTTTGGCAGTGATCTTTATCACAGAAAGAAAAACAAATCAAAATAGGAAGAAACGTCTCTCAAGCAAGTCTTCAATGCTAATGCTTCCTTGATAACAAAACAAAGTAACCACTTCATAAAAGGAAAGTACAGACCATTATCTCTTGTTATATAGACCTGGAAACCTTTGACAAAACACTCCTCAGATCCAGCAAGGTTTAAAAACAACTGTGTACCATGTGTGGCCACGTGCCATTGTGAGACTCAGCTTTCTTTAGTGGTATGGGTCGGGGTAGGTTACCCAATGTTCCAGTGGTTGGTGACCTACACCCATGCACAGACTGCCAGCCCTGATTGGATGCTCCCAGTGGACTATAACGAAGGAGGAGGGGGAGGAAATGAGGTTGGGAGGGGCCTGTAAGTGGTTGACTCGGTTGTGGAATTCCAGCCAGCTAGACCATTGTGGTGAGAGCATCGGATCCTAACCACTAGACCACTAGTGGGAATCAACCCACCTGGGCACCAATTGAAGGCGGGATGTTAATGAATTCACTAGACCCAAGACAAATGATAAATGGGTGTTTTATAGGGGAACACTTACACAGATAAGAGTAAAGAACCGCCACAGCATTCCTGCTCCAGAAAATGCAGTTTCCGCCCTTCTGATACGATCTGAGACCCAAGAGAGAGAGCTTGCCCTGAGAGCTGTAGCGAGTATGTTTTGCCCCGCAGGCTGCCTGGTCTGGTCCCGCCGCCATGCCAGCCCCCAATAATAATGCACAGAGATGCTGTATTTGATATAAGGCTGTTGGCCAGGTAACAGTTTCTTACTGGCTACCTCTGTCTTAATGATTAATCCATTTTTACTATTCTAAGTATTTCCATGTGGTCTCATCACACCAGCCAGTGCAGCTGGCATTCTATCTCTCCGGGCTCTCCATGTTGACTCCTCCTTACTACTTCCTCTTTCATCCTAGTCTCCTAGCCCAGCCTATCTTTCTTTCCTATTGGCCAACAGTGCTTTATGAGAAACATATTTACAGAATAACATCTCCCATCAGAAGGCTTCTCTACCTTCCTGTCCCATCTCCACCTGAAGCCACGCCCAAAGGGGTGTGGCCACTAACACAAGTTCACTGGCAAGGCAAGATGCTACTGCAGGCAACAACAACAAGTCTTCCAAGTTCCTGTATGGACTGGCTGGATGGCCTGGACATTCCATGCAGAGCAGCACAAGCATATCTCCACATAAATCTTCTGCCCTAATGTCCACTGTTGCGTTGTGCACAGTAGTTCTGAAGGGAAACAGCACACATGTCTACCAAACATCAGCAACTTAAAGAAAGTGTGTCATCGTCCCCGCTGGAAAACAACTTAGTGACAAAAAGGACTGAAAATGAATGGCGTATGTTAAAATAGAGCTGGACTGGGAAATACCGTGTTCAATGAGCGAGCTGGTCACAGTGTACTGTGTGTGTATTGCATGACTTTATTTACATGGCATGTTCAGAACAGACGATCCATAGAGAGAGAGAGCACAGATTAACAGTGGCCTAGCGTGGAAGGGCATGTGGCAGGAGGCATGACCATGTTTCTTCTCGAGTGGTGTCTGTGTCCAGAAATGGCTGCATGATCGGCACCCAACTCAATTCCACTAAAAGAAATTAACCATTGTGTTCTGCCTGAGTTAGCTGTATATGAGATGATGTGTCTATGATTTGTTAAAACGACAGAGTGAGATGAATATGGGTTATGTAGGGACTCTGTGCTATCTTCATGTTTGCTTTTGTATTTTAAAATTCTGAGAATGAAATCAGTTTATAATTATAAAATTTCCCGAGCTCTTGTTGTATGTGCTACGGTTGCTCCTGCTGCCCAACCAAATGGCTCTGATTGCAGGGACAGTCCTGTCTGCACCAGAGGAACCTGGACAGATGTGCAGCCTGCATCCTCTATTTCTCAAGCCAAGTCTCTTTCCCAGCATTGCTGCTCTCCATCTCAGTGACGGGAATGTCATCAGATGTCACAAGGCAGACGGGTCTCTGAGATGGAATGAACTGCCTTGGGCACGCTCCACAAGTCGGCAGTCAAGTGAGTATATCTCTCTGTTAATTATGCATCAGTGTGAGGTTAACAGAGAGTGGACTGTGCAAAATCACGTCATTTAAAAGCGTTTTTATTTACATCCAATCTTCAAATTATACCTGCACATGCAATTACAGACCCTGAAAACCTTTCTCTTTTTAATAACAATGCATTATCCATGGTAGAATGGAACAAAACACAGTTCTATTGCATGTAAGCCACGAAAGTCAAAACTAAGTGCTAACGTGTATTTTTTTTTCCAACCTGAAATTTTAATTTAACTGCCCTTCTCCAAAGGGGTCAAGCGCTGGATGAATGTGTCAACAATCAACATTCGGTGTATGCAAAGGGAAAGGGGAATCCTATCAGTAGCACAAGACCTGTGGACTCTCTGCCACCCCCTGTCAGGTTGCTGGCCCTTGTCTTGAGGCTGGGTAATTAAGCAGGCCCAGGAAACATGAGCAGGCGGCAGGAAACGCCATGGCGAAAATCCAGATGCAGCCATCAGGGTTTCGGATCTGACTGTTACACTTGCTTTCCTCAGCAAACTGGAATCGATGCGCCAGGCTCTGAGATCGAAGAGGACTGTGATGGAATGCCACCATATGAAGTAATTGGCCTCACGGATCTGCCCAAATGAGTCATGAAACTATTCGTCAATAGCCTTGGCTGTGACTATGAGCAGTTACACGGGTGGCTCAGGGGACAGTGATCAGAAAAGCTTACTGTACAATTCCTTTGGCAACACATTAATCATCTTCACCTTGAACTAGGAGCATTGGGAAAGAAACAAACACCACTGTCAACTCAGAACCAGCTAACAAGGACCTGGCTCCTTGCTGCTACAGATAGAAGCGAAGTCCAACCAGCATACCAGGGGGGAACGGGCTGATAGTTTTCCCTTCTGTAAAGACGCATTCCCTTTGACTCCCATGTATTGATGGGTACAAGAACCCAGGCACGTGCTGGACAATGAGGTCATGGATGTTTTCTGTCCTGCTCGTAGTGTTTTTCTGAGGTGTTGTGAAAGGCATCTGGTCCTGAATCATACACTCTACTTGACTTTGCTTTGTGTAAAAAGTACTTAACTGGAGGGAATGCTCAGTAATGGAAAACTCCACTGGTTAGCAAATAGAATTGTGAGTGTGTGTGTGTGTGTGTGTGTGTGTGTGTGTGTGTTTCTACATGTATTTGTAATTCATTGCATTATTTTATGCTGGTTTGGGAGTCCCATGATGCCTACCTGCAGAGACCAGAGAGCCTGAGAAATCCAAGAAGATAGAAGGCTCAGAAGGAGGATTAAACACTGTTGCAGCCCAGATTCAAGGCCGAGGAACTGGTCTCTGAGTATTGCTGTCACGTGTCCACATCAAAGGCCAATGAGCCTGATATATGATGTGCGTGATGGTGCCCACTGCAGTGGCACTGGTCAGGGCGAGCTGTGTTTGCACACATGGCAGATGCTGTGCTAGCATGGAATTCCCCTACCAGTTCATGTATGTAAACAATGGTGGTATTGTTTGGGGACACCGCAGCCTAGTGGACACCAGGTGGCAAGTCTTGGGGATTATGTGTCAGCACTTCTGGCTGAAGCTCTCAGCTTCCAGTCTCCCACCTGCAAGTAGTCCCCACATCTTCCCCCGTGACGTCTCAAGTCATAATCCCGAAGTAAACCTCTTCTTCTTAAAGTTGCTTCTGTTAGGAAAGCAACTAGTGCAGTGGGCCTCCCTCCAGCTCTGCTTTCTCTCCATGGAGGAGTCAGCATCTTGGGTAGCACTCAAGCCAGATGTTCTCAGAGCTCATTGAGCTATATGCTAACTGTCTCTGGCAACACCCTCATAGACACACATGGGAATTTCTGAGCACCTCTCACTCCAGTCAAACACACAAGTTTAACCCTTTAAATCTCCTGAAAAGGCAATGTTCCGTGCTTAGAAAGAGCTGGGTGGGTTGTCTGTCAGTTACCAGGGGACAAGCCAGTATCACACAATAGACCAACAGTGACAGGTGAGGTCAGCAGACCTTTCTGCAGGAGAGGGTCCCTTGATCTACAAGTGCATGTGTGTGTCTGTGTGAGATCACCTAAACCTGGGTTGACAATGAGGTTCTAAGTGTGGAGTACAAGTGCACAGGGAACCCATGTCATAAACATATGTCACCTGCTGGTGTCACCTGCTGGTGACCCCTGGGGAAAACTCACGGAGATCTGTTTGATTTAATTTTGAAGGGTGTTTAGAAGCTCAGTGTTTGGGGTGGATTGTTTGCTCAGTTGGTAAGGGGCTAGCCTTGTAAGCATGAGGCTCTGAGTTTGATATTTCAGTACCCACATTAAAAAAGGAAAACCTTTGTAGGGTTCATAACTCTACCAACCTCATGAGGCTTACAGACGGGCTTGAGTGTGCTTCATGGCCCCGTTTCATGGCTTGAGCATGACATTCTGGACACCCCTAGGATGCCCCCTTGCTAACAGCCTTCCCCTGACTTAGGCTGTCAGATTTTTCTTTGTTTCATTTTTGTTTTCAGTCTTCCAGCAGAAGCCAGTGACACAACAACTGGTTCCTTATCACTCATTGGTAACAACATGGGACCTACGCCATTATCCTGGGGCTTCCACAGTAAATTATTGCCAGTTGGTGGTTTCAAAGTCAGAATTCCATTCTCCTGCCATTCTGGAAGACAGACGAGCTAATGAAGTGATCCACAAGGCTGATCCCCAGGATGATCTGGGGAGGCTCCTCTCTGCTCATCTTGCTCTGACATCCCAGAGCATTTTCTTCTTGTAGCCTATGTAGCAGAGATCCCTCTTTTTCTAATACCAGTGATTAGATTCGGAGCCTGCCAGTGTTGGCCGGGCTCACTCCTAGGTGTATGCTAGATGAGTACGTTGCTATGGGCTGTCTCTGCCTGTGTTCCTAATGCTTACCTGCAGAAACTTCTCTAACAAATAGGCAAATATAAAGCCCCAAGATCACAAGGAAACTTCTTTCAAAGCGCGTCAGTCAACCACAGAGTCAAGCCAAGACTGACATCTTTCTCACCAATATAGACGGGCTCAGTCATGCACAGTGGCTAAGATTTCGAAGGGTTCTGATTTCTTAAAGCACTGTTTTAATTACCCTTTGATCCCTTTCCTGCTTGTCACAGAAGGTAATTATAAAGAAAAGAAAAGAATTTCTTTTAAAATCTTGCTAAAATGGCCAAAGACATCAGTAACACTTAAATGCTGACTCCAATAATCTCAGTTGTCAACCTGATGAAATCCAGAATGATCTGAGATGTGGGCGTGATTAACTGAAGTGAGAACCTGCCCACTGTGGATGGCACCATTCCCTAGGCTGGGATCCTAGACTGCATACAACTACCAGAGTCAAGGTAGCAGCAGCAGCAGCAGCATCTGGCGCCCTCCCAGCTTCCTGTCTGTAGATGTGATGTAGTAGTCTGCTGCCCCGCCTTCCTACTCTGATACACTGTATCCTTGAACTTCCTACCCTGATACACTGTATCCTTGAACTTCCTACCCTGATACACTGTATCCTGAACTTCCTACCCTGATACACTGTATTCTTGAACTTCCTACCCTGATACACTGTATCCTTGAACTTCCTACTCTGATACACTGTATCTTTGAACTTGAGAGCCAACATAAGCCGCTGCCCTAAGCAGTCTGTGTCAGGTGTTTTAGCACAGCAACAGGAAAGCAAACCTTCCCCCAGATGGTCCAGCTCACCTTGGTGTCAGTCTTAGAGCCAGGTTTTGCAGATTAGGTCATGCAGAATGACTTTTCATTTGGACTGAGCTTCTCTCTGCAAACTTTCCCTCACTGTGTTCTTTGCTCACTTTCTAGGACTGGACTTGAAGTCCAGCTAAGGCTCCCTTTTCAAGGCATTGCCTCATCAGCTTCATTCTGTCCTATAATGAAGGCCAAGAATGGCTAAGAATAAAAAATTTACAGCCACAGGACTAACCAGATCTGAGACAAGAGTCACGGAGGTCACCTTTCTTCCAGACGTTTTGACTGGATTTTAGCTGTTTTCTACGGACATATTGATTTTTCATCCATGATTTGTGTTTGTGTTTTTACAGGGTTTGGGCATCCTGACTGAAGGTCTGTGTCTACAGTGTATTTACTGTTGTCTTGATGGCTATGTGAATTTCATATTGAGCTTGAGAAAGGACATCTGGGCTTACTTTAATCAGATGATCAGTCAGAGAGTGCCCTGGACGTTGGCTGAAGTTCAAGAGAATATTCTCCATAGAACAGGACCGGTGCAAACTCGGCTCCCACCTTCACACACACCCATCCATAGAGAGCACGACAGGAAACCTTCAGTGGGCTGTTTCCGCTGTGCCACGTGCTGCTTCTCCTGCCTGGCAACAAAATCAAAGTATGCCGGTGGAAGGGAGTCCCAGGGAGACTTCTTTCTTCTCCTGCTTATGTAGCACAGCCTTGCAAACACAGCAGCTGCAGAAGAATCATCACTTTCGATAAAAAGAAAAACTGAAGAGTAAAGGTTGGAATTGATACAACAGTGGCTGAAAGCACCTTAATTTACATTTGAGCAGAAATGCAGACTATGAAATTAAACACCGTCAGCTGAATGTGGTCACGTGCAACAGAGCTCATGTAAAATGTGATATTTCATGTTAAAAATCAAGGTTGTGCCAGAGAGATGGCTTGATGTTTAAGAGCGCATGTTATTCTTACAGAGGACCTAATTTTGGGTCCCAATATCTAGGTCTTGTGGCTCATGACCACTTGTAACTACAGCACCAGGGAATCTGAAGGCATCTTCTGGCCCCAGAAGGCACCTTTCCTCACATGTGCACACACCCACACAGAAATATACACATGCCCATATATAAAAATAAAAATTAATCTTAAGAAGAAAGAAACACACAGATCTGAGAAGGTCACATCACCTGTTACACAGCACCATGGGATATGATTCAATATCCAGATGAAACTATTTTAAAACTTCTTGAAAAGTCAAGAATAAAACAAAACTGTTTTTAGCATCATAAAATTCCCAAGCTGATTGTTACACATTATTTCAAAATGGTGACAGCTGCTCTCATGGCAAACACCTTGCTTGTTATTGCGTGAACAAAGATGAAACCTCAGTGAGGGGAGGGGTGATATCAAGGATAAACAGACTGCTGGGATTAGAAAGGACGGTGGAAGGTCAAAAACAACCATGTGTACAAGTGAAGTGGCATCCTGTGAGCGGCCATGGAGTATCCACTCACCTGTTTTTAGTGTCACTGTGACATCTTCCTGTCCTATTATACATAGAAGAAAAATTACACAGTGACTATAAACTCACATGTCTAAAGGGAAAGTAATAAAATGTACAGAGAAAATTACACTTTTTACAACTTTGAATAGAAACAAATTTCTTGATGTAGACACACATGTTAGTTCTGGTCCCACGGCCATGCCAGCCCCAAATAACACACAGAGACTCTGCATTTGATATAATGCTGTTGGCCAGTTACTAATTTCTTACTGGCTAGCTCTGTCTTAATGATTAACCCATTTCTTTTAATCTAAGAATTTCCATGTGGTCTCATCTTACCGGAGAGAGAGCCAGCATTCTGCTCTCTCCAGTCTCTCCATGTTGACTCCTCCTTACTACTTCCTCTCTCTTCCTTGTCTCCTAGTCCCTCCTATCTTCCTTTCCTATTGGCCAACAGTGCTTTATTCATTAACCAATACAAGAAACATATTTACAGAATAGCATCTCCCATCACACACAAGCTACTGACCATGAAATAAGCACCTGTTAGACTCACCCTGTTGATTGAAAGCATCAGTTCAATACAAAACAGCTCAAATAGGCCATCAAATAGACCATGGATACAAGCTGGAAGTGCAAACTAGTAGGTCACATAGCTTAGGAAGAGAGGATCTAGGGCATTTGGGGCAGGTCCTGCAGGGACAGAAGGGGAACAAAACAAATGACTTGAGGGGACATGAGTATGAGACACCAGTAAGTTATGCAGAGGGGAGAGATTTTAGATGAGAATTAAGCAAAGTAATAGGAGCCACAGAGATGACTCAGGGCTTAAGAACCCTTGTTGCTCTTGCAGAGGACCAGAGTTTGGTCCTATAATTCCAGTTCCATACCTGCAGTACACACACACACACACACACACACACACACACACACACACACACCAGGCACAAATACACACACACTCACACACACATACACACATGCAAATACACACACTCACACACACATACACACTCACATAGACACACATACATGTTACGGCGTGTATGTTTCCGCCAGCCTGCCAGTCTGGGCCCTCAGCTGCGCCAGCCCCAAGTAACACTCAGAGACTCTGTATATGATACATCCTGTTGGCCAGTTACCATTATTGTTTATGGGCTAGCTCTGCCTTAATTATTAACCCATTTCTACTTATCTAAGTATTTCCACATGGTCATCTTATCAGGGAGCCGCTGCAAGCGTCCTGCTTCTTCCCTGATCTACATCTCGACTCCAACTTCCCACTTCCTCTTTCCTCTTTGTCTCCTAGCCCCACCTATCTTGCTATCTCATTGGCCACAGAGCTTTATTAACCAGTATGAGAAACATATATACAGAATAACATCTCCCATCACATACATGCAAATACATACACACACTTACACACACATAGACACACACATACACACTCACACACACATAGACACACACACACTCTCACACACATACAAACACACTCACACACACTCAAACACATACACACACTCACACACATACACACACTCACACACATACACACACATACACACACATACACACACTCACACAAATACACACACACACTCTCACACACATACACACACACACACATATGCACAAACGCATGTATGCACCCTGAAATACACATACGTACACAAAATTAAAAGCAATATACTTCTGAGAGTTTTCAAATCAAAACCACAGAGGAGATGTTCCTTATCGTCTGAGCATCACAAACGCTCCCAGGTTTATGTGAGTTGTGACTAGGACCATAGGGAGCCACTGGGCAAAGTCCGGTGAAGGATGCCAGACCTTCCACCCATATTGTTCCATGAATTCAACCCCTACATTGTGGCGTTTGCTTCCAAACCTATGATGACACATGTGCCTTCTACATTGTAATGACAGTGAAGTATTGGTGGCAGGGTTGGGTATAGAGACATTCAGACTTGTGGATGGGTGATAGCTGGATAGGAGGAACAATACAGGTATACCGGGTAGGCACACAGGTCTTGGGGTCCTCACTCATTGCAGAGGTCTCCTGGAGGAGGCAGGTCCACATCTGAGTCCCATTTTCCTCTTACAGCTTGTGTAGAGTAGGTCAGGATGTGAGCTTGTGATATAAAGGCCCCCTGTTCTCCTGGCTTAGGCTACCATACTTGGGCATCTGGGTTACTAACTGAAAGCCGCTCAAGTCAATTTGGTGGCTGAGTTTGGAGTATTTGATTCACGCCTCCCCAAGACAGAGTGCGTGGATGGCAGGAGGAAAGTCTGCTGCACACCAGACACAGGGGTTTGTTGTTGTTTGTTTGTTTGTTTGTTTGTTTGTTTGATACTTTGACTCCCTTGCAGAGCACACATATGCTCTGTCACTTTTCCTCCTCAAGGTCCTAGAGGGTGAGTTTTACAAAACAGTGTAGGGGGAAGGTCAAACTGGCTCGCCTGGCAGTATCTCTCCATCAATGGGTGACATGGCCAAACCAGACGCTTGAATAACTCTTTCAAGGCCGAAGGAGGCTCAGGAATGCAGATCTGCCCAAGGGAGAGGACAGCTAGATACTCCCAGTTAGGACAGGAAGAAGGAGGAAGGGGCCGGAAGACTAGATCCTTCTCCAGCCCCCTATGGAGAAATGGCCCACGCAAAGCCAAGTTCACTTGGAGATTAATGCTTGAGAGGTTAAAACAAACAAAGTTAGGGGTTCACGGGCAGCATGTAGCTGTTCCCCATCCTGTGCCTTCCCTCCACTCATGTAGGAGAAATATCCCTCTCTCCTGATTGGCTCTGATAAGGAAGAGTGCTGATGAATGCCTTCATACTGTGTTGAAGAGGTGATCCACCAGACAGGAACTTTGAGTCCCATGGAGCCCAGCTCCCACTCAGCACCTGGAGACTTCAGGAAACTTCTGCTCCCAACAGGAGGCTCAATTCACAGCCCGGATCCCAGGAACAACGACCTTTCTGTGGCTCCACAGGTTTCCAGTAGCAACCTGTATCCGTGGACCAAGAGGGTCACGTGACGCAGTCCTGAACACCAGAGGCTTTGACCCATGGGGGACGGGTCCCCCAAGGGAGTGTAGGTAGATGGTAAGAAGATCTGCTGTACATCAGGCCCAGGGTTTTTACATTGATTTCCTCACAGAGGGTACATACACACTGTCCCTTTTCCTCCCCCATGTCCCAGAGGACCAATTTCACAAAGTACAGTTGGAAGGCTCAAAACTGGTTTCCCCAGCCTGGAGCCACGGAACGGATCGTTATTAATTATGAAAACAGCGATTACAAGCCCTCAGCGGCACACATGGTCTTGCCCCACTCTGACAAAGCGAGGGGCTCCTTCGAAGATTGTTGGAAACAGCATTATTTCTGCTTGCACATTCCTTGTTAAATACTTCCTCTCCCTTATCTCTAACCTCACCGTTATTAAAACTGCACCCGGAATCTATTTTAAAAATCTCACCCTGACATTTCAGCAGAAAGATGACCTTACCATTTTACAGGTGCTGCAATCATCCGACAAGATACAAGGATCCTCTTCCTCCCCCAGTAAGTCAACATTCTAGAAAATGCTTGTTTAAAACTCTTCATCCGATTGTCGCTTGCGAGTTGGCTGGCACTTCCGAGCACAGACCATGGAGAACAGTTAAATTGTGGGCAATTTCCATGTCCAGGCGGCAGGCAATCTGTCTTTCATCTTGATCCTGCCTCTCATCCCATCTCCAAGGTGAGCACAAGTCTTCCTCTGGCTTAGCACAATATCCAGGAGCCCAGGGTACCACAGATTGCACAAGCTAATGAGTATTGCTCGGGACTCAACCGTGGGTCATGCAGGCATACTTACAACTTTTTTCCTGGTGGCTTTTATTTTTATTTGGGCTGGATCTTTCCTCATGCATTGACTCTCAAACAATAGATACAGAGCTGTGTGATGGGATTTGCCCATGTAGAAACCACCACAGGCTGTATGCAAGGGTGTCTGAGTTGATCCTGCCTTTGATGGGGGTACTCAGGATGTTGGTGATAACTGACACCATAACATTTTGTAAGGGGGTGACAACCTTAAATGTGGGTTAAAAAGTTATTATAAATACCTCATGTGAGGTTCTTGTCTTATAATTCTCTTTAACCCTTAGAATTTCTGTAGGTCTATTTTTTCCTTTTTTCCTATCTAATAGACTCACTGAGTGGACCCCATCTAGGGTGCACTCACCACAAGTGTCTCCCTTCATCTAGAATGTTAGACGAATCATTATGTGTTAGTCTTCTGGTATAGCAAACAAGGGGACATAGGCACATGTCATCTGGCTAAGACATGGGGGGGAAGTAAATTATGCCTGAACCATCAGTGGGGCCATACAGAGGTTTCCATGGCTAACAGGTCAACATGGATCTGGCCATGGCTAGGGGGTCAGTGCAGAGCTGGTCAGGACTCGTGAGTGGGTCAGTGCAGATAAGGCCATGGCTAGCTGATATTTGCAGAGCTGGCCACAGCTAACAGGTAGGTGGAGACATCTCCTAAAGATCTCAAAACCTCCCAAGAAAGCACCAGAACCTGAAAACTGAGTGCTGAAACACATGAGCTACTTGTGGGCACATGTAAATCACAGAAGCCACCACAGAAGGGACTTATAGACTCTCATGCCTCTGCATTGAAGTAGATAACTGGTGCATGGCACAAGATTCATGGGACTGACTCAAATATAGATCAATATAATTTTATTCGGGGAGAAATCACATGCCATTCAGATGACTGCTGCAAGTCCCTGCTCTCAGGACCCACACCAGCTGCCCTCTGTGACCCGATTGGGAGCAAGAGAGAGCAAGCCTGTCCTGGACTCCAGACCAAATACCACACGCTCACCTACGCACCTGTGACCACACCCAAATGGGCGTGGTCAGTGCCACAGGTGCGGCTGGGTGGATTTCTTACTACAAGACATCAAGGACTCACTAAGAGACATAGCAGAAGAATGGCCACAGGCAGTGAACAGCAGCAAATCTGTGATGCCTCCCAATACCTGCCATACCCACATATTCCCACCAATGCCAACCCAAGCCCAACGAGGAATGTCTATACCTTCACCCATGCTCATTCACGCTCAACTGTGCTCACCCCTTCCCTCTTACCCAGCCATGACCCAGGGTTGTCAGAGTGTGTCTCCTGGAAGGAGACTGGGAAACACAAGGTGATGAAGACTTGTGAAGAAGCCACGTGACACTAAGCTTCCCCGTGGCTTATGTCCTTGTAGGGCCAGCCAGTTGTGACACATTCAGAAAGGAATAGAGGAGCAGATGACACCGGCTGCCCTGTAGGAGAACAGAGTCCCAGTCCTGATTTGTTTCCATGAGGTCACATGAAGATCCCTGTGGCCTTGAAGTCAGCTTCCTACTCTACATCCCACACATGCTAGGAGAATTTCTGTACTAACAAAGTCAACAAAGGTCATAGAAAAAGATCTGCTGTCACCAAAGGGACGGGCAGAGGCTGAAAGGCAGGCTGGTAAGCCTTTTCTTCTTTTTCCTCAGTGCCTCACTGTGGAAGTTTGGATAAGAATGGCCCCCATAGATGCATACATTTGAAAACTTAGTCAGCGGGTGTGTGTGTGGGTGGCACCATTTGAAGGGATTGGAAGGATTAGGAGGTGAGACTTTGCTAGAGGAAGTATGTCACTAGGGTTGGCTTTGAGGTTTCAAAAACCCGTGCCATGCTCTCCCTCCCTCCCCCTTCTCTCTCTCTCTCTCTCTCTCTCTCTCTCTCTCTCTCTCTCTCTCTCTCTCTCTCTCTCTCTCTCTCTCCCTCCCTCCCACCACCCCTCTCTGGATCAGGATGTAGCTTTAAGCTACTTCTCTAACACCATGCGTGTCACCATGGCCCTGCCATGATGATAATGGACTTAGCCTGTGAAACTCTAAGCCCCCACTGAAATGCTCTTTCTCGAGAGTTGCCTTGGTCACGGGTCTCTTCACAGCAATAAAACAGTGACTAAGACACTCACTCCCCTTCCAGAAGAAAAGTCTATGCTGTGAGAAATGCCATGTCAGACTCCAAGTAGGATGAAATGGGAAACAGTAAGTCCCATCCTGCTGTACAATGCAGCACTCAGAGGTGTGGACAGACAGACAGACAGACAGACAGACAGACGCAGACCTAGTACAGACATGGCTGTGAGGTTTCTTCTGGATACACACCAGTTCCTCGGCCAATGGTCAGTGTTCAGACATCACACTGTGTGTCCCCGTGTTCAGACATCACACTGTGTGACCCCGTGTTCAGATATCACACTGTGTGCCCCTGTGTTCAGACATCACACAATGTCCCCGTGTTCAGACATCACACTGTGTGTCCCTGTGTTCAGACATCACACTATGTCCCCGTGTTCAGACATCACACTGTGTGCCCCCGTGTTCAGACATCACACTATGTGCCCCGTGTTCAGACATCACACAATGTCCCCATGTTCAGACATCACACAATGTCCCCCCATGTTCAGACATCACACAATGTCCCCCCCCCGTGTTCAGACATCACACTATGTGTCCCCGTGTTCAGACATCACACTGTGTGTCCCCGTGTTCAGACATCACACTGTGTGTCCCCGTGTTCAGACATCACACTGTGTGTCCCTGTGTTCAGACATCACACAATGTTCCCCGTGTTCAGACATCACACTGTGTGCCCCGTGTTCAGACATCACACTATGTCCCCCCGTGTTCAGACATCACACAATGTGACCCCGTGTTCAGACATCACACTGTGTGCCCCCGTGTTCAGACATCACACTCACACTGTGTGCCCTGTGTTCAGACATCACACTATGTCCCCCCGTGTTCAGACATCACACTGTGTGTCCCCGTGTTCAGACATCACACTGTGTGTCCCCGTGTTCAGACATCACACAATGTCCCTGTGTTCAGACATCACACTGTGTGTCCCCGTGTTCAGACATCACACAATGTCCCTGTGTTCAGACATCACACTGTGTGCCCCAGTGTTCAGACATCACACTGTGTGTCCTGGTCAGTTCTTGCGATCTCGCTCTGCCCAGGGCCCTGCTTACACGTCGCCGTGCTGGGTTCTTTTTGGGTATCTTCACGCACTTTCTGGACCTGCATTTTGTTTCACTTCTCTCGTTCCTGGTGCGTGTGTGTGATTGCTCCTACAGTCCTCTGTTCTGTAAGCAGAGAGGTCTCTGCGCTCACTCCTTGGCCTGAACCTGGTGCATGGCAGGAGCTGAGAATGCTTCATGCTATGAGAATTAAGGGAGACATGTACAGTGATTGGCATCACCATCGAGCAAGTCCCAGGCAAGGGAGAAGCCAGCACTGTAGTGCCTGTCGCCCACACATGTGAGCGAGCAAGGCAGCCATGCCCATCCACACACTGAGGCTACTCTGAGAACAGCCTGCAGGTAGGCTAACATTCTCCTCACTCAAAGAAGTTTCCTGAAGGTCAGTGAAAGAGACTTGTTTATGATTTCTGAGACCACACCGGCCCAGCTTTATTTAGCGGATGTGTGATACTCCAGCTGGTATGTTTGAACACGCTCACTCCCAGCAGGCTGCACCATTTAGGGGGGCAGGGTGGGAGGAGGCCTGGCTTGAAGTGGATTGCTGGCTGCACTTATAACCCCACCCCACTTCTGACTCCAATCTCTCTGCTTTTTGATGTCCTGAAGTGACAGCAAACCTGTGCTCACTCTGTCACACTAAGAGGCATCCACCCCTTCAGGGAAGGGAAGCTTCCTGATAGATAGACAGTCTTGTGGGCTCGGGAAGAGTCTGAGGGCGGGAACTGCTTTTAGGTCCTGACTCCACCCCCTTCTTCTAAAAGACTGCAAGGTTCCCTTGTGCCACGTGGTCTGAGAAGAGGCTGCAACTCTGCTACCCACCAGCCCATCCGGGCTTCCCTGGAAGCCTCGCTGCTACCCACCAGCCCATCTGGGCTTCCCTGGAAGCCTCGCTGCTACCCACCAGCCCATCCGGGCTTCCCTGGAAGCCTCGCTGCTACCCACCAGCCCATCCGGGCTTCCCTGGAAGCCTCGCTGCTACCCACCAGCCCATCTGGGCTTTCCTGGAGGCCTCTCTGCTACCCACCAGCCCATCCGGGCTTCCCTGGAAGCCTCTCTGCTACCCACCAGGTTCTTTATGTAGCACCCATATTTAAGTGAGGGGACTCAGAGATAAGATTTGATATGGCTCCTTAGACACACCAGGAGGTGCCCAAGGGTCCTGAATTGGGTCTCAGCATGTAATCAACAATCCCCATGCACCCCCAAACCCCAGGGGGTATTATAAAGTACTCCCCCCACCCCACCCCGGGCACTGGTTAGGTTTCTGTTTTCTTCTAAACTAATACAACTGTGACTGCAGAGAGAGAGCCCCTGGGGTAAGAACCCTATCTGCTCTTCAGAGGACCCAGGTTGCAGGGGACACGACTCCCTCTTCTGGCCGCTCCAGGCACTGAACACATGTGGTGCACAAACATACAGCAGGCAAAACTACTCAGGCATGGCTCAAGGTCATTACATGGGAACCAACAGAAACAACTTAGCTGGGCTCACAGGAGCTCACAGACTCTGGACCACAGCCAGGAGGCCTGCATGGGACCAACCTAGGTCCTCTACATATGTGTGACAGTTATGTAGCTTGATCTGCGTGTGGGACTCTTAGCACAGGGAGCAGGGGCTGTCCCTAATGCTTCGACCTGCTTTCAGGTACCTATTTCTCATACTGGGTTGCCTGGCCTTAATACAGGGTGATGAGCTTAGTCTTACCACAACTGGCTATGCCAGGCTTTGCTGACACCCGTGGGAGGCCCTGCCGCTTTCTCAACAGAAACAGAGAGGAAGTAGATTGAGGGAGAGAAGGTGGGGAGGAAGTGGGAAGAGAGGAGGGAGGAGAAACTGCATTTGGGATGAAAAAATAAAAGAATAAATTCAACTAACAACCAAAATAAACTAAAAAACAAATACCCCCACAAACTATTTTAAAACTTCATAAATCAAAACTACTGAGAAGTGATTTTGTTGGTTAAAGTTTGTCCTTGCAGAACGTGAATTTGTAACCCTCCACGTGCAGCAGCTGAGCCTCCCTGTCCCACAGACTGTGAGAAAGAAGACAGGTCTCCCTCCCTGCTGTCCCTCCACTCCTGGCCATCTCTGGGCATCAGGACAGAGGGGCCAAACAGCAGCTCAGCCTGTCTCCAGGCCATGTCCTGTCTCTCTTCACCCAGTGGCATTTTAGTGATGCGCTCTCTGCGGTCTCTCTGGAGTGTGTGTGTGTGTGTGTGTGTGTGTGTGTGTGTGTGTGTGCAGAGGGGGAAAGAACTTGACCACGTGGTCAAAACCGATTCTCAGAGCACTGCTGCCTGAGAATCTCAAACCAGCCTCCTGGTTCTCCTCTTGACAACACTTTCCCCAAAATACAGTTTTAACTGTTTTTTTTTTCCTAGACTCAAGTACAAAATAGCTTCTAAATGAGCCTATGTTTTTCCAAACAGTGGACTATGGAAAATAATTTAATCATGTCTCTTTCTATACTATAAACTGTCGCCTTAGGATTTGTCTTCTGAAGTGAGATCATTAGGTAAAAAGGCACAGGATATTTTTTTTTAACCCATGAAACATAGCACACCATATATCAAATCTGAAATGGCAATTTGTTATAAAAGTGAACACATCCCCACCACACAGACAGACATCACACTTTGAAGCATTTTTCCCCAGGCAAAAATGAAAGCACGAGTTCACTCGTGTCCTGTCTGCGGATGCAGAAAGTGGCCTCCCTCTGCAGTGGCTCCAGAGTGGAAAGAACCCAGGGCATCCAGGAGCCAGAGTTCAAACGAATTGTGGTTACTCTTGTCCACCAGATGTTACTCAGCAACACAAACTTACAAGCTCCAGACACAACAGCTTGCATGAGCGTGGAGGGAATTGCACAGTGTGGGAAAATCCACGGCTCCTCAGGCCTGAGCACACACCTTCATTTGCGCAGTGTTCTTAAGATGGCGACTTCTAGAAACAGAGAAGAGACTAGTGGCTGCTGAGGAGGGGTAGGGAAGTAGTATGTGGCCACGTAAAGGATTCAGGCGAGAGTGGGCTAGAGGTGTGCATTATCAATATCGGGGTGCTAACCCAGCCCAACACGTGGTTGTGCCATAGGGCACTCTCACCTGGAAACACCGAGTCTGTAACAGGCAGTCTGTTGTAACACACATTTGCACATGGCTCCACAGCTGCTGCAAACTGTAACTAAAAAGCACATTGACATGTAACTGAAAAGCACATTGACACGTCTGGGGCTGGAGAGGTGGCTCAGAGGCTAAGAGCACTGGCTGCTCTCGCAGAGGCCCCTGGTTCTGCTTGCGGTTCACAACTGTCTATAGATCCAGTTCTAGGAGATCCGCTACTCTCTTCTGGCCTCCCCCATGCAATGTGTTCAAGGAGTGAACGTGCATACACACAGGCAAACGGCCATGCTAAAATAACTAAATCGCGAAGCATATTGACAGGTCACATGTACCTAATTATTATTATGAGGGTTTTTAATATGCATCTATGCGTACAAGGATGTGTTCAGTGCTCTGTGTGCAGGGGCACACATATGCATATGTGTGTGTATACATGTACAACCTCAATGACTGTCTTCAGGTACTACCTGCCTTGTTTTTTGAAATGATCTCTCATTGGACTGGGCACAGAGCAGAGAAGCAGGGATCTGCCCGTCTCTGCCCACCCCTCCAGCTGTGTGTGGACGCCATGCCTGTTTTATTGACAGGTGGGTCCTCGAGGGTTGAACTGGGATGCTCAGGTGGGCAAGGCAAGGACTTCAAAACCTGAACATCAATCTATCACCCAGTCCCTATCATAGGTTTCTTTGAAACAGGTTCTTGCTGGGTAAACCAGGCTGGCCTTGAACTCACAACCCAACACCCTCATTCTGGAATTACAGGAGTGTGTATCCATGCTCAGCCTGACAGATATTTTGAAATTAAGCTCCTTTGAAGGCAGTGTTGGAAGAGCTGGGTTGTAAGACCAAGTGAACAGCTTATTTTTTTTCAGTGCTGAAGCTCAAACTGGGACTCTTACACACCAGGCAGTTCTGATACCACGCATCTGTACCCACAGCTCTGCAAGCTCAAATTTGCTGGGATTACCTGCATGTTTACCGATGGTATATCCATCTCTAGCACACATACGCGTGACCACCGCTTACCCAGAGCAATGACACTGCCTGCCTGGTGACAGTTCCTCTGCTTTGATTCTGCTCCCAACCGAGTAACTAGCAAAGTGTACTCTAATTAGGCAGCAATGCCCCCAGGTAATGGCATCGTCCCTTCCTAGCACTGTGTGCATTTCATCCCAAGGTTCAAATGAACCTAAGGGGTGGGGGGCTTGGTGGGGCTGCACAGGGACAGGAGGGCCATGTGTCAGAGAGGCTGCTGCAGCATTGCACACCCCACCTGTCTCCAAGCCTGGCCTCTGCTGCTTGAGGGTCAGGCGGAAGTCCTCCCAGGAGCACCTGGCTGAGACGCAGAGGGACGTGTCTGTGACTTGTGCAGCAGCTGAAGGCTGTGTGCTCCTGCCGCTGCCGCTCTGTTCATTCTGCTCTCATCGTCGCTGGATTTCTGAGGCTCAGCCTGGGACTCAGGGTTTTGATTGTCTTTGATATTTTCAAAGGAAGGGAAGGCTGTCATCTTTTCAAGTGGCACTCGGGTCTAGGTAAAGAATGTTTCTGATTTCTAGAGTGCCTATCAGAGGCAATTATGCCCCTGATTGACCTGTTTGGCATTAAAATGCCTCCTAACACGTGCTGCCATGTAGGGATGCAACCATCCTATTCCTATTCTTCCAAACAGTCCTGTGGGCTCTGAGGGCTCAGCAGACTTCTAAACTTCAGGGATGAAAAGCGCCAGATGGTTGCTGCGTACTTTTCTTATGCACAGCTAACATTTTTTTTTTCCAAATCAATATTTTAAGCTCACGAAGAACATAGAGTCTTGGATTCATCTCAAGCCAGGTAGGATAAACAGCCAGCTTTTCCGAGGGACAGTGACAGATGCCAGGATACAAAAGTAGAAAAAGACAAGAGAGCTTAAGACCAAAGATGTCTTTATCTGCCCAACCCAGGCTGTGGAGTCCTTTTAAGGCAGTTCTGGGCAAGTGAGTGATGCTCTGTCTCAGGATAAGAGCCAAATAGGCTGGGATACAGTTGAAAGGTGAGACCTGGCTTGGCCTGGGTTGTTGCCTTGGGTGTAACCTCAGTGTGTGTGGTGGTTGGAGGAGGCGTGGCATACAAAGGTGAGCCATGTGGCACCGAAGAACACAGCACTGCTCTGGGTCCTGTTCCCTCTGCCTTGGCAAGAAAGAGGCGGTTTCAAATACACTCCTAGGTCAGCATGCTGTCCGTTCCTGAATCCAGCCTGAGTTCCATGCTCAAGTTAGGCACCCGCCCCGGCAAAGCTTCCAGGCAATGCTTGTTTTCGGTTGCCTTCCTGTCTGGATACTTCCTTTTTGCTCAGTTTTATCTCGTGTTTTTAAGAATTCAGAATTAATTATAGAACAGCTTAACTGTACAAAACAGACTGCCTTTGTTTTGTTTTGCTTTTGAGTCAGCCTCTTGAATTCTTGGGCTGGCCTCAAATTCCTTCTGCAGCCCAGGATGACCTCAAATCCTTGATCTTCCTGCTGTACCTCTGGGAGTCACAAGTATGAGCCACCTTACCCAGTTCATGTGCTGGGAGGAACCCAGGGCACTGTGTGTGCCATGCAAGTGCTTGACCAACTGAGCTACATGCCTGGACCATAGAGCAGAGTTTAAATAACATGGGAAGGAAGCAATAAATGCCAGTAAGCACAGCGGTGATATGATATAATAAGATTGCACCTCCCCCTCCCAGCTCTTCCCTTCTCTCCTCCCAGGCAGGGTTCAGGTGCCTTTCACTCCCTCCCCGCCTCCCTCCCTCCTTCCCTCTCTCTCTTCTCCCCTCCCTCTCCCTCCTTCCCCTCTTCCTCCTTTACCTTCTCTCTTCCTCCCCCTCTGCTTCCCTTCCTCCCCTCCCCCTCCCCCTCCCTTCCTCCCGTTCTTCCCTCTCTTTCTCCCTCTCTGCTCCCTTTCCTCCTTCCTTCCTTACATGCTTTCTGCCTTCTTTTCTGTGTGTACCCGGTCATTATTCTATGCTTTATATTTAATTAAAATAGTAGATCACACTGCGTGTCTCCTTTCCAATCTTCATTTTCTTCTTTCCCACCACCCTGAATTTTTTATACTCTTAGATGTGTTCCCACTACGGCATCTTAAGTCCCCATAAAGGGCTGGGGCACTTTACTCTTCCAGGAACAGAGACTAAATATTTCAGACTGTGTAGACCACAGAGACATTTTTAACCCTTGCTCTCTAGAATTCCACTGTCTAACAAACTTTTGCCCATTTTATAATTACTTTATTTTCTAAAAATTGCTTTAAAGTTTTTGTATTATAAAAATAATAGCCATCATATCTATCCCCAAACTACTTGTATACAGAGGTTACAGTTGCTAGGAAATGTTCTAAAAATTAATCATTCGGTTAATATTTCATTAGAGTTCCTTCTTGTGACCTAAGGAAAAAAGTCGCCCAAACATTAAACCATGCGAACAGAAAAATAAGTCTTGTTGGCTCTGGGGAGGCAGCTTCTTTGCTGGAGTGCTGTGTACAGAAGCCTAAGGACCCAGTGTGACCCACAAACCACAGAGAAGGTCAAAGTGGGCAGAGTCTGGAAATGACAGCAGAGGCTGTACTCGGGCTCTCCGAGCATACACACAAGCATGCATACTGCATGTCCCTCTGATCACAAGTACACTAGAATACACAAAAATATGCTTGTATACACACATTTGCATGTGTGCGCACATATGTGCACATACAGACCATATATGCATGTGTACACACATACATACATACACACGCACACACACACACACACACATGCATGCACTGCACACACACACACACGCATGCACACACTGCACACACATAAACACACACACACATCCAATCTTGGTTCTACCCCAGATTACTAAATTGTAACTTCAATGAGAATTCAATTTCTTATTAAAGCAACATCTGGATTCTCCTGAAAATCTCATGTTAGAAACTTGTTTAATTGTGTGTGTGTATATATATATGTATATATGTATGTATATATATTTTTTACATAAATACACACATACATATGAGTTTCTTCATGTTGAAAGGCTCTTGGCAATGGTGTATGTGGTGTAGACAAATGCCAGTGATCTTAAACTTCTCTGTGGCTTCTGCCGGGCTGGATGGAGACAGACAACTTCCTGACGTGTATGTTAGGTCTTCGTGGCTGGCTTTTCCTGTGGTTGCTGATGAGATGTCCTGAGTGCCTGTGGCTGCTCACACCTGGGAGGATTAATTGGGATTTGCATCCTTTGTGCGGCTCAGGGTTCACTGTGCATCTTAGATGTATGGATCCTTGTCTCTTGCTTCCACAGGCGAAACTCCAGAGCATTAACTCTAATTATGACGTCTGCCTTCTCTCTCTGTCATTGCTGAGCCGCTCGCTTTGACCTCCTGCTCTCAGAACCCCTGAATCATATCTATTCCCCACCCCTTTAAACCCTTGCTTTCGATCCTCTGCGCTGTCTAATGTGGTGGCTGATGAGAAGGTGGAAATTAAAGACAATGAGGACATGGAGGTCTAAGAGGAACTGATGAGAGTCCCGGGATTCTAAGGTCCGTGTGTTCTTAGAGAAGGACATAAATATTTATTCACTTTACACTTTGAATGTTGAATATCTTAAATTTTTCAGGACTACCCGTAAAGGGAAGGGGGTGGGGAAGGAAAAATTGCCAACTTTGATGAAAGATTGAAGTAAGGAATGAAGAAAGAGAAAAGATACTCAGTATGATGTTCCACAGGGGCAGGGATCACAAGCACATTAACATTATGTGAAAAAAAAAATTCTGCATTTAGAAAAATAAGGGAAAATAGATTTTCCCTTCTTCTTGGAAGTTAAAAAATACAAATTTTATGTTCTTACAGGCAACAATGTACTAGCTATAAAAGAAAAATCTAAAATGTGAGGTTCTAAAAGACTAACACTAAAAGAATTGTGGAAAATATATTGTGAGGGACTGGGGAGATGATCCAGCCATTAAAATGGTTGCTGTTCTTCCAGAGGACCTGAGTTCAGTTTCCAGCATCCACAGTGGGGGACTCAAACAACCCAAAATTCCAGCTCGAGGGGAACTGACACTTTCCCTTTTGGGCCTTTGTGGGCACCTTCAAAAATGTGATTTAGACACACACACACACACACACACACACACACACACACACACAAACTCAAATACATGTACACATAAACAGTAAAAGTCAATCTTTAAAAGGACGATGGCCATGAGAATCAGCCAGGAAGGAAGGGCTTTAGGGCCGAGGGAGTTGTGGGGTAAAGGGTGAATCCTGCAGGAAAGAAGACCATTTGGTGAGAGGTAAAAGAACCCAGCCTGCCACCCACCAATCCAATGTACAGCCTTGTGATGAACACAACAGCTACTGACTCCTAATGCTGATAGAAGTAACAAATGCCCCACGGCATGAAAGCCAACACAGCTCAAACACACAGCACGAGTGGGGGCCAAGCCTGGGAGCCCACGCCTGCCTGTATCCCAGCTACAATGATGGGTGAGATGGGACAATCTCAAATCCAAAGCCAACTTGGGCAACTTAGAGAGGCCCAGTCTTGAAATAAAAGTCTGGGGAGTGTGAGGGTGTAGCCTAGTGCTAGCAGGCACGCGTGAGGCCTGGGGTTCCATGCCCCCTGCAAATGGGTCCCTTACAGGTGAGTGGGCATTGAAGATCTATATATGAGCAGGCCCCCGGCACACAGACCATTTAGATGGACGTTGCATCACCAACAACTTTTGGGCACGGCTTAACCTTACTCCTCTGCCCATCTCTTTAGGCTGCAGCAGGCAGTGGCCTTTCAGAAAGGGAAATGAGCCATCATAAGAAGTGGACAACAGTGACAACAGTCCCTCCCTGAGAACCCGGGAAGCCACCTGTGTCAGAGATGAGCACAAATGTCTGTCTGTTGATTTTATGGTTAAGTGTGAAGCGTTATTTTAAAGCCAGACGGAGAAAGCAAGTCCTAGGGGACCCTAGGAAGTAACCAAACATTCCCCATCACTTTGGTGTTTGGGGTCTGAATAGGATAAACACTATTGCTATAAGCCATCAGCAGAGATCTTGGAAGTTGTTTCTGGCAGCAAAAAACCACACGACTTCCCCGGTTCTGTAAACCGAGTACTCATTTAGAAGAAAAATGAACTGTTTATTCTGAAACCACATATCATTGAGCAGACAATTCTGTACTTTGGAATCTGAAATATATTTTTGGAAACTCTGTACCCAGACTCAAAAGCACATGGTATGTCGATTATCTTTTCCTTTGACATATTGGGTTTAGGTCCCCCTCTCTCTCTCTCTCTCTCTCTCTCTCTCTCTCTCTCTCTCTCTCTCTCACACACACACACACACATATACACACACTCACACACACTTTGCTTGAAATCCAGAGGGCAGATTTAAGAGATTGTAAGAATTTCTTAATTTTTCATGAAATGGAAGAGAGATGATAACTAAGCAGCAACACAGAGAATAAGTGTCAGTTGTATTTTGGAGGAGTTGATGCTGTGGTGGTCACCTTTGAACCCTGCTCTGGAGGCAATAAAGTCTTGTGAGGAGACGAGGGTGTCCCCTCTACCTCTGCCTACCAGACCTAAGAAACAATGGCCTCAAAGAATTAGCCCAGGGGTCTCAAGCTGTGGAAGGAAATGCCCCACACTGGTGTAGCCAGGGGGGAGTTTGTCTCCCGGGAAGGGACTTACAGTCTGACAACATGTCACAGCATCTTTCTGGAGATCCTGGAGTTCAGATAATGATGGATTAGTGACAGCTGGGACCCCTTGGCCAGGACCCCCTGCCTCTGACTAAGCTCACTCAGCCGGCACTGTCATCTGGCTGTGGGGAAAGTCATGTTCCGTCTATGAGTCAGACTCCTCTAGGAAAGAGTTAATGGAATGGACAGACAGAAAGACTGAGGAGAAAAAAACCCAAGTGGAGGAGACTGCTGTGTGCGTCAGGCCTGGCAAACAGTCGGCAGATTATTTTCTGTTTATAATATTTCTTGGCACTCGTGTCATTTGAACCTTAAAATTACTTTCTTTTTTAGTTAGAGCACTTTCTTTTTCTTTCTTTTACCCCACTGAATGCAAAGGGCACAGTTTAAATAACCCTGCGGTCTGTCTCGATACTCCTGTTCTACCTTTATTTACCTGTATTTGTTTTCCTTTATTCCTTACCCCCAATTCACCTATTGCCACTTTACAGTGATTGAAATCAGACGGAAGCGGCTTCACTCTGCGCCTTGCCCACCGCTGCAATCAGGCCTGGTGAATGGCTCCATCAGTCACAGAAAAGCCAGGGAGGCACACAGCGCAATCAAGCAAGTGGAGTTAAAGAAGGAGCCGCTTAATCGCAGCAACAACACTTGCGCCTCCTCAGTAAACAGAGCTGGAATGTGTATTTCAAATGGCAAATGGACGAGGAAAGGCTGGAGGTAGATGACAGATTATCACTTCGGGGGCAGAATCCTTCCTATGGTTCCATCCAGACGCATGGAACTCCGGGTGCCATCTGTCTCCTGTGCTGTGCTTGGCTCTCCCAGAGACAGCAAAAGGGCTTTTCCTGTTGGTGAACAGGGCATGAGATGTGTTCTGTGCATGCCAGTCTGGGGATGAAGAACCCTTTCTCATAATAGCTCTTCATTCCCCTGGGGGGAAACAGGCCAGGCTCGGACACAGCTTGGCAGGTAGCTGTGAGGAGGACAGAGCCATGGCCATCCGACTTTGTCTCAGAACCAACCCTTCAGCAGCTGAGGTGGTCTTCTCACTGTGGACTCAGGTCTAACTAACCCACATGACCCAAGCCTTGATGGGAAGATCACAGCGATTTTCAGCTCCCAAACTGTCTTGGGTTCACCGGCATGGTCTTCCACCAAATTCTAAACGGTTGTAGTAGGATTTCTTAGAGTGAGAATTTGCAAGGTTCAGTTTTCTCCCGAAACATCACATTTGGATCATCACTCTTGGGCTCATGTCCATCAGTCAGCTAAGAACTGGACTGTGTCCTCGGGGACCAGGCTCGCAAAGGATGTCCTCACGGCACCTTTAACCGTGACGGCAGCAGGCATTTGCTCCATGGGCCTTGCATCCGTTTTTAAGCACCGAAGTGGCCTTCCTGTTCCACACATGTTAATGACCTGACTGCAGTGGGGGAGTCAGCAACAGTTTTTTTTCTTTCTTTCTTTTTTTTTTTTTTTTTTGTTGTTGTTATTGCTTTCTTTTCTAGAAATTCAAACTACTGGACCTTGTATATACTGTACCAGCACTCACAGCCAAAATATACCCCGGATCTCTTTTTATATTTGTTCATTTGCTTGGTGTGTGTGTGTGTGTGTGTGTGTGTGTGTGTGTGTGTGTTTGTGTGTGTGTGTGCGTGTGAATTCTCTCCTTCTACTACAGGAGGGGACCCAGGAATTTAACCCGACTCCTCGGTCTCAGCAGCAAAAGTCTTTACCCACTGATCCTGGCGTCTAGCCATCTTCTTAGGCCTTCCTTTTAAGACAGGAGCACGCTACGTTGCCCAGGCTTGTCTTGAGTTTGTGCAAGACCTTGAACTTAGAGCCCACCTGCCTTAGCCCCTGGTGAGCTGAAATAGGCCAGTGACCCAGGATCTAGGAAGGTGTGTCTATCCGTGTCCTGCACAGAACCACTGCGGTGTAAGAGGAGAGGACATTGTGCTGGGCTGGAAACAGCTCACGTGGTAATGTGCACTTGCTGTGCAGGCATGAGGACGCGAATTTAACCCTCGCAGCTCCTGTTTTTAAAAATGAAGCAGGAAATGTGGTTGTAGCAGTACTTAATCTCAGCGCTGGGAAAGTTGAGGCAGGAATATTTCTGGGGCCCACCAGCCAAATAGTCAAAATAAGCTCCAAGTTCAGTGAGAAACCCTGTCTCAAAAGGAAAGCTGGAGAGGTAGTTCAGCAGTTAAGAGTATTGGTTGCTCTTCTGGAGGACCTGGGTTCAAATCCCAGCAACCATGTGACAGAAAAGTACAGACAAAATGCAGGCAAAGCACCCCCACACACATAAACTGAATTTTATATTTCAAAAATAAGGCTGGAAAGTGATTGAGGAAGGGGCCTGACAGCTGGCCTCATGTGCACACACACACACACACACACACACACACACACACACACACACACTCACACACACACACACACACACTAAACACAGAAAACATTGGTAATACTCTCCACAGAGAATGTAGGGTATGCCACCCGTGTTTCCTCGACTGTGCCTCTGCAGTCTATTTTAAGAAAGGAAAAAAATAACAAAAGAACTCTTTGCTTTCCAATCAGTGTTCTGAGGCCTCCTCGTTGCTAATTGCACACTATACCCACCGTTGCTGCATTTTATACCGGAGGACTTAGATAAAACCTTCCACACTGGGTAATTAGGGTGATTACAGAACCCAGGCTGCTTCTCGTCACCCCATGATTGCATTAGCTGGGAATTCACCACTCGGGCAGAAGAGCTGTTTGGGCTTTTTCTCTTGGTGGCCAGATAACATGCCCCGATTTTCACAACTGTGCTGGAGCTAAAAGGCTGAAGAATTGCACTTCAAGTGTGAAATGAAGGCGGTAGTGTTTAACACCTCCTGTGGAAAAGCTACATAAATGCATTAGGGCAGGCGATTTGGGACATGCTTCTACGAGTTCCCCAAAGTAGGGGCTGACGTGGGGGAGAGGGACTAGAGCAGGGACTGAGACGGAGCCAAGACTGGCCAGGGTGTTTATCTCCACTCACAGTTGCGTTTGGCACCAGACCGACGTTTTCACCTACACACACACACACACACAGACTTCGAACAGATGACGGCCTGAGCGCCTGGGCACTCACTGACCATGATGATGGCACTATGTGCTGGGCTCTGGGCTGCGTTCCTCGTATTCAGTGCCACCCCAAAACTCAAGTGTGGCTGCTTTCAAATTCCAGACCATGACGTTTGCCTCCACACAGCCCGGGACGGGGAGGGGCCAGGATGCCGCTTCCATGTGCTCCTGAGGTAGGTAGAGGACTTGCCCTGGGGCCTGGGATGCAGCCTGACTCCTCTGCCAGTGGCATGGTCTCGCTTTGACTCTGCATACCTCTGCCTCTACCCTAGCTAGCGCTGTCCCGCTGGCCACTGTGATGATGGCAGTGTCACCAAGACCCAACACTCCTTTTCCACAGCTGCCCAAGTTTCTGCGTCACTCAACTCCCGTTCTCCCGTGAAGGGAATCAGGAAGGAGCAGATAACCTCCGGGAGACCCTTTAGACACAGTCACATGCCGTGGAATGAATGCTTGACCAACACAGACCACAGATACAATGAGGGCCCCATGGAGCCCCAAGGGCTCTGGAAAACACCTCTTGCCTACCAGGGTGACAGCTGTCAGTATGTGATGTCACCCTGCCTCTCAAGTCTCGGGAAAGCCAGCGAAAGCTGTCCTGCTGGGCTGCCAGCCATGCATGGGCTCTGCACACGGCTACAAGCCATGTGACAACAGATGGCTGTGATGGTGCTTTACAGGTTTACATATCATAGCTTTTGTCGTTAATTACAGAAAAGCACAAGGGCCCGGAAACAGCGTTGGCAGCCCCCCCAGAGGGATACAGAAGACCGTCTTCTCCACAGATGTTCCTCCCAGGCTATTCCAGGCACACCCACCCTCATCCTGGAAGGCTTTCCAGTGGAACCAGATGTGGAGGGGAGAGCGGTGAAGCTGATGATGGTCCTGACCTTGTATAAACCTGGGTGAACGTGTGAGCTTGGCTCCTGCTCTTTAACAGACACTTGTTTAACAGGCAAAGTCACAGAGACATTTTTAAGTAGGAATATCATGGGATGTGTCCTGGGCTGGGAGGCGTGCTCTATGAAGTTTCCAGAGCCTTACCCGGGAGTCACATCCTTCCACTGACTTGCAATTCTGCTCTTCCACTGTTTCTGCCAGCCTGAGAGCCGGCACAGTACCAAGACGCAGAGATCTGCAGGAAGCCACCGTTGCAGCCTGGAGCTTGAGCAGCCCCTGAAAGCCCCTGTGTTGGAAGCTGTGTCCCCTGAGGCAGTACTGTGGGGTGTCCTCTGTGGAAGGGTTTGGGCCTCACACATTTTGGTGCTCTTGAGGGGTCTGTGGACCTCGGTCTCTGACCCTTACTCTCTTATAACTTAAATGTACCCCTTCCTACTCATATGTGTCGCCCGCAGCTCACGGTTTGTTTCCTCATCTCCTACATGCCATGCTTCCTCCATTTCTGGTGGTGACTCTCTTTTTCTTCCCAGTGTCCTCTGTGCCTGGAAATCCTCCTGCCTAGCTTTGCCATTCAGCTTTTTATTAAACCAATCAGAGTAACACATGGTCACAGTGTCCAAAAAGAATATTCCACACCGTACCTTGGAAAGCATGGAAGCCAGCCTCTGCCCCTGTGAGCTTTGAGTCCCAGGGCTGGGAAAGGAATGACTTTGAGGGAGGCTCATGTGGAACCAAGTGGCCTGGATATCTATCTTCCTTACACAAATCCACCCCACGAGTGCTTGGGCTGGCAGGGCACCTGCTGCCTTAACGTGGGCCCCAGAGGGCGGGGCTGGACACAATCTGCTAGCTTGATGGTTTGCAGAATGTAGATGAGAAGGGACAAGGGGTTGCTTCTGTCCTTGGCTGTGTGGCTGACCGCTGGAGGACCCTGTGGACACCTTGGCTGCAGGGATGACCGCTGCAGGACCCTGTGGACACCCTGGCTATGTGACTACTGCTAGAGGATGCTTAGCTTAGCTACGCAGTTTCTTGTTAGAAGACCCTGTGAACACCTGGGCTATACAGCTGACTGCCAGTGGAAACTTGGCACTGTGGCTGCCTGTTGGAGGGCACTGCAAACATCTTGGCTTTGCAGCTGACTGTTGGCAGAATCTGTGGATATTCTGGATATTCAGCTGTCTGGTAGAGGACATGGTGACCACTTTGGCTATGCGGCTGATGGCTGGGGGACACTGTGAATACCTTGGCTATGTGGGTGATAGCCGGGGGGCCCTGTGAGCATCTCTTTACTTCTGGTGTGTTTTCCTAACCTGACAACCGAGCTTTGTGGTTTCCAAAACCAACACAAAAAGACAACAGCCCTGTGTGCATCACCTTTGGGGCAGTGTGTGTGTCCACCCGGATATGTCCTGCGCCCTGGAAACAAAGCATGGTGTCATCGGTTCCCATACCTGTCACAGCCTGCTGCCCCACTGGACAGGAAGCAGTAAGGGCTCAGTGCACGGTTAGTGCCTACATTTATACAAACACAGTCAATGGTTGTGACATCATCACTTTAAATCCTCCCTAATCGTTCACAAGATTGGTGGCAGCTCAGGATGTGACAGTGACTGCATTCAAATGCTCCCCTCTCTCTGCCTATGCTAACAGCCCTGACAGTCTGAGCAGTAAGGGTTGGGATGACGCTCAGTCAGCAAAGAGCCTGCCCATCAGCATCTCCTTGAGGCTGGCAGGCCAGCAAGCTTTGCCTAATCAGCAAGCTCCAGATCACCGAAGGTCCCTATCTCAAGACACAATCACTTGAGGCTGACCTCTGGCCTCCATAAGCACACACACACCTGTGTGCGTGCACCTGCACACATATGTGCATGCACAAGTTCATGTGCTCTAGAGTTCAGGTAGCTAGGAGACAGTTTTGCTAATGACAGTAACGTTTGCATCCACACATCAGCCTTGACACTATGAGCAGACCACGCCTCGGCTGAGGGGTACATGTTAGAATGTTTACGCTTCCTCTGACCTCTGCCCACTAGCTGCCAGAAACATCTGTCACACAAGGAATTGGGGAGGGATTAGAACAACAAAATAACACCTATATAATGTGTCAAGTGTGCCCTGGGTGGTAAGTTTACTAGGACTGAGTGAGAGCTGAACACTGTGGCCGATTTAGTTTGTTTTGATGTTTTAATTCAACTTTTGTACTGATAGAGAGAAACTATCCAAAATGGCATTATCTTTTTTTCAGGACTGAGGTCAAACCTATGTGCTCCTGAGAAAAACGCAGGCATTCCGTCAACTGTGCTAATCCTGGAGTCCCCGGGATGACTTATTAATGCATCCTATTGTCTTCCCCTGCACCCTCTTTCCAGTGCAGCCCGTGGTGTCTGTCATCTAGGGACACTTCTTTAGAAGGATGGGATAATTAATTAGTGCTCTGAAATCCTTGCTGAGCCAGGAGGGACGCCTTTGCTGGGAGGGTGGTGCTAAGCAGGACTGTCTCTTCCTGGGCAGACAGATGATGCCCTGATTAAATTTGAAGAAGAGAGGAAACATGTAATTTGATTATCTGCACCAAGTGGGCGTAGCTGCTGATCCTGATCTCTTAGAGGGGACAATCTCCATCATGTATCATAACAACAGGTGTTCAGCCTCAGCCACAGAGCCAGTGGCTCCAAAGCAAAGAATGTCAGGGACAGTGTCTGGGAGACGCTGGCTACGTTTCTCCTTCACCTGGGTGCTTTCTTGGGGATATGCTCCTGGTAGCTACCATCCATCGCCACGGCTGTGAAGCCCTGCGTCTTCCTGCCCCCAGATATGAATTTCGTACTGTTGTAGAGAAGAAGACACAGCCCTGTGTATGTTGCATGCTGCCCCCACAAACCTTCACTGTGCCCACTGTGCCCTCGTTACGTTATAATGATAAAGCCTGGATCTGTCCCTCACCAGTTTCAGTTGCAGAAAACACAGGGCTGCTGAGACTTTTAAAAGGCTCAGAAAGGCTGTGAGCAGGGGAGCACCCACTCTTCCAAGGCACTTAGGTGTCCCTTCTTTCCTTTACTGACCTAACGTCTGTGCCGTTGTGTGATACTATTCATGAGGAGATGTGAACAAATATTTACTGACCTCAGCTAGAGGACCCACAACAGATGCCACCAAAGTCTAACTTGGTGCTTTTATTTGAGGTATTTGCATAAATATGGCAAATTCAAAGGTTGCATCATGGAAAGTCACCCGGGCCTGGATCGTGGCTTATGAGGATTGCAAGCCTGGAACTGTGTGCAGGACAGGAGACAAGAGACAGCTCAGCAGGCAGGAGAAGGCTTTCCTCCAGGCAACTAGGCCTGCCATAGCCTCAGCATTTCATCCTTGTTCGTGTGTCCATGGGGAAGGAGGGGCCTTGGGACTTTGATTTGTTTCAGTGACTTTCTGAACCTTCAAAATGCTTATGTTCAGAGACGTAGGGGGCTTCAGAGGAAATTGCTCTCTGCCATCCTCTCTGTGTGTTCCTCCAAACTCTGTGCAAGACAAGCTTGAATTGAAAGCAGGGGTAGGTGCTCTGCCTGACCTGGATGAGAGGAACTGAGCTTTTTCCAAGGAAGGATTTCACAGGCCAGCCACACCCACACCCGCACTGTCCCCAGAGCACAGACGCAAAGCCAGCATCGTGTATGAGTGAGTCAGTAAGTGGATCGATGAGGACGTCCTGTGCTGGCTGCTTGGATAGGACCCATTTCCCCAGAGCTGCCATGGGACATTCACAAAGACTTCTTCAAGCTCAGTTCTTCTCTAAGTTGCAGGGCCTTAACCTGTGGGCCGAGACCCCTTTGAGGGTCAGATATCGGATATTTACACTACGATTCACAACACTGAATTTCAGAGAGAGGAATATAAGGCGGGAGGAGAGGGGAACTGAGAGGACTTCAGTCTGGGGCTTGGTGGAGAGCAGTGCAGTTTGAGGGTCGCTGCACTCTGAGAATTCACGGAGACGGGAGCACCCATTTCCGTGTGAGGTAGAGGTGAGAGCCAGTGGCCGCTGCTTTGCTTTCCTGATCTTTAGCTTGGACCCCAATATCTGTCTCTGGGTTTTTATTATTCCTGTTCAGCAGTGGTTGATTATCTTTGGTTTCTTGTATTTTTGCTTAATGTTCAGGACTGAGTCTTCTGTAGCTAGCGTGGGCTGGTCTCTGATTCACTTTGTGACCAAGAATAACCTTGAACTTGGGACCCTCTTGTCTCTAGTCCCCAAGCTGCGATGACAGGTGTGCCACCAGACCTGATTTGTTTAGGGCAAGGCCAGCACTCCGCTCTAAGGACTGAGCTGCAGGATTTCCCTGATGTGTTCCGCTCTTGCTGTGGGCTCTAACCGGTTATTGACTGGATGTAGGCTTCAGTGAACACTGATTTGTTTTTGGCGTAGCAGCCTCTCCCTTGGTTGAGTTACCACCAAACTAGAAAGTCCCTGAGGTCAGCAAGGAGATGCCCGAGTGGGAAAGGACTCACTCAAAGCCCAGGGAAGCTCATGCTGAAGTCTAGTGTAAGAGCATGCTCAGTGTCTGCAAGAATTACCAACTTTCACGGTGTGGAAACTTCCTGGGTGGTCACCAGCTCTAGGGCCGGCCACATGCAAGGGTCACCTGGAGAAGGAAGATGCCACCTTCTGCAGGTTCCACCTAGGCTCACTGCTTTACAGTGACAGCCACCAGAGGATTGCTCCGGTGAGAGATTCTCCCAAACCCAGCGCAGGATGAACCAGGGGACATCTTCATCACAAGTCTGGGGTTTCAAAATGAATCTCTACATGAAGGGGGCTGACTATCCCCATGCCAGTGGATCTGTGGTTCCGAGGTTCTGAAAAAAAAATCATATTTATGCTTTTCCATGAATTCAGAATGAAGAATAGGGGTCTCCTTTATTTAGCTCTTTCTCCTTAAATAATGCAGCAATGGGGGGGGATGATCTTGGGTAATGTATAATTTAACATAATTGAGGAAGGGAGACAGAGTGCCTCGTTCACTCACTATTTAATGACACCATCCCTAAGATAGCTGAGGGCATTAGATCACAGAGAAGAGGTGTTCCAGAGAGCCTGGGGGGAAAGATATCAAGGGTTGTCTTGAGAGCAAAAGCAGGAGTGGAAACAGTTGATGAAGTCAAGCCAGAGGTGGCCATCACTATCACCCTGGCAAGCTGCTCAGGGAGGCAGGACACACAGATAAGAGGAGACAGGCCCATGGAGACCCACCCTTCCCTTCCTGCCTCCAGTCTCCAGCCTAGATCTATCCTCCTACCTATTCTCTGCCTTCCAGCCCCACCTATCCCTCTACTGCCTAGCTACTGGCCATACAGCTTTTTGTTAGACCAATCAGGTGCCTTAGGTGGGCAAGGCAATACAGCATCACATCTTTACATAATTAAACAAATGCAGACCAAACAAATGTAACACATTTTTACATCCTTAAATATTCCACAGCAGTGTCTGACAGGGGGAAGTCTGACTCTCGGCCACAATACCCTTCTTCATTTCTACACAGCTGGCTGAGGCCTAACACGACCAGTTTGTTCTAGCTCTGGGGACAGTCACCTGGCCGCAAGGAGCTGAGTTCTCAGCCTGCGTTAGATTCCACCCTCTATGCAGCAGAACTACCTTGAAATGACCCAAGAATAGGACAACATAGTGGTGGGGTGATTGGTCATCATGGTTCAGAGGCGTGGGGGCCGTCCACTGCAGCCGAATCCACTGCAGCCGAATCCACTGCAGCCGAATCCACTGCAGCCGAATCCACTGCAGCCGAATCCACTGCAGCCGAATCCACTGCAGCCGAATCCACTGCAGCCGAATCCACTGCAGCCGAATCCACTGCAGCCGAATCCAGCGTACTCTCTAGGCAAACAACGGGGAAGAAAGCTTTGGCCTGCCCTGGTCCTGAGGTCGGTCACCTTGCCGAGCCCTCCTTGCTCTGAGGCCTGGCTGATCAACCCACAGAGCTATGACTTCCTCCTTAGCACGCACAGGGACTCGTGGGTTCCCACCCCCCACATAGAGCCCACAGCAGTGAAACCTGTGTGTCACAGCCACCATCCACCCCATGGGAACCCACCATTTCCCTCGCCTTAGCCAGCGCCTCATCTCACACAAAGTTACCAGCTTACATCGAGGACATGATGAGGTCTGTTTTAGTTTTCCTATTGCTGTGATAAAACATCACCATTATAAATAAATTGGAGAGGAAGAGGTTTATTTCGGCTCACAACTCTCAGGCCACACTCCTCTGCCAACAGAAGTCAGGACAGAAATGCAAACAGACCACGCGCAGCAAGAATAACTGAAAACCCAGAGACAGATTGGGGTCCAAGCAAAGATCAGAAAAGCAGTGCGGCCAGCCACTAGCTCTTACCTCTACCTCAGACTGACAAAATAGTGATCCTGTCTCCACAAATCCTCAGATTGAATCCCGACCGCACTGCTCCTCACCAAACCTCAGGCTGCCTAGACTGCTCCTGTCTCCTCCCACCTTATATTTCTCTCTAGTGCCGGGATTAAAGGTGTGTCATCCCGAATGGTGGGATCACCTTTGTGTGAGCTCTGTTTCTCTTTTAGACTGATTCACTTTTATGTAGCCCAGGGTGGCCTTGAACTCACAGAGATCCCTCTGCCTCTCTCTCCAGAGTGATGGGATTAAAGGTGTGGCCACCACTGCCTGTCCTCTATGGCTAACTAATGGCTTAGGTGTCTGGTTAACTAGTGCCTTAACATGTGTGTGGCTAACTTATGGCTTAGCTCTGCACGCTGGTCTTCAGGCAAACTTTATCAGATCATAAACAAAATATCACCACGAGCGTGACCGGGAAGTCGGTCACTGAAGCGCAAAGCCGTGCCTACTGGCTCACTCCTCATGTCCACTCTGCTTTCTGATAGCGTTCAGGACCACCAGCCCAGGGGTGACGTAGCCACAGTAAGTGGGCCCTCCCACACCAGTCATTAATCAGGAAAATGCATTGAAGTTTTGCCCACAGGCCAATTTGAAAGAGGCATTTTTCTCCGCTGGGGTTCCCTCTTCCACAATGACCCCAGTTTGTTTCAAGTCGACAGGAACTACCCAGCACAGGGACAGAAAGTCAATTCCCCATATTAGCTTCATGCTTGAAAACCATGCCGCAGGCACGGCTGGGCTCAGGAGCCCCCACAGGCTTGGGGGTTCTCTCTGCTGTCACCCTGTGTCCTTCCCTCACTTTTCACTTGGGCTTCTTCCATGTGGCAGGGAGGAGTGACAGCAAGTGGCAGAGTCGGGGCTGAGATCAATGGAAGAGACAAACCAACCCAACACAAGACGAGGACCCTCTAGGCTCGCAAGGGACCATCGCCTGTTTGCTCACCTGGTGACCTCACTTCTCTGTCTACACAGCCTGCAGCTCCTCATTTCCAGCAAGCAGTCTGTTCTCCAATGTGGAAGGGCGTAAATCAACTCCAGCTCAGGCAGGCACCTAGCCATGTTACACAGAGAACTACAATGGGCCAGAATTCCCACTAGCACATGTGGCTGTGTGTGTTTATAGCTCGCCTCTTTGGGCTTCTCTCTGTACACCGGAGCAATGTGCCTGCCTCTTACATCGCTGACCAGGGGTCCTGCACGCAGTAGCTGCTCAGAAAACCTTAGGCAACACATTTTTGCACCGGACTTGCCAATGGAACAGATTCTTCTCTAGGGCGGGGATCTGAGGTCCACGTCTGGAGGTTAAATCCAAAATGGAGATGAGGCAGGTGGGTGGAGAGGGTGTGTGAGATTTTCTGTGCAGACCTGAATATTGGGCTGAGTCATGTCCAGCCACTCTCTGGAAGCCACGGGGTCTCATCAAAGCCTCCCAGCCTCAGTAGCCACATGCCTAAGCCGGGGTCAGCAGTGATGGCAGGTTTCACATCCCAATTGTGGGAGCAAGAAATCCCTGGCCCATTCCCTGTGGATCCATCTGCAGCTCCCAGCCAATGTGGAGGATCCTGAAGGATGCCCAGGGCAGCAGGCCTGAGTTCCCGGGGAAGAAGCATCATCACCTGGATCTTGCTGGTCAGATGTTGTGGTGAGAACTTAAAGCTGGGAACCTGGGCCCGAGAAGTCTGACTTATAGTTGGTTGTGGACACAGGCAGGGCAGTTCTGCAGTTTCTAAGTTAGAAAAACCTCTTTGGAGGAAAGGCGAGCACCTGAGGGCTGCCAGGAACCCGGCCATATGAAAGGGCTGTTACTGGGATGCTCGGAGGCTGGGAGCCGTGTGTTCTACTGCTCAGAGCAGTGGGCACGGGTTGCAGTGGAGCCCTGCAGAGTCTGTATCAGCTGGCAGAGACGGGGTTAAGGGCACAGCCTCCCACGGAGGGACTCATTACAGCAAGCAGCAAGCACAGAGCAGGGCAGTCTGCAGTTACTGTAGACAGCTTCACAATCGACTGAACATTGCAAGCTGGTGTCCCCGAGAGAGCGGGGAGCAGGAAGGATGGCGTGGTGCCGTCTGGCCGTCGATATCTCAGACTTTGATCCATCCTCAGATTCAGCTCCAGCACACGCTTGCTTGGCACGCAGTGTGAAGTTGGGAGAAGTTTTCATTTGCTTTCAGCTTCTCACTGTTTTACACACAGTGGAACCCCTTCCTTTTGAAGATGGGCTTCTGATGTGGTTCCTGTGTGTGTACGTGTGTGTGCACACGCGTATGTGTGTGTGCGTGTGTGTGTGTGTATGTGTGCGTGTGTGTGTGCTGTGTGTGTGTGTGTGTGCGTGTGTGTGTGTGTGTGTGCGCGCGTATGTGTGTGTGTGTGCGCACGCGTATGTGTGTGTGCGTGTGTGTGTGCGCGCGCGCGCGTATGTATGCTGTGTGTGTGTGTGTGCGTGTGTGTGTGTGTGTGTGGTGTGTGTGTGCGCGCGCGTATGTGTGTGTGTGTGTGTGTGCGTGTGTGTGTGTGTGTGTGTGTGTGTCTGATGTGGGTGTATGTGTGGTATGTGTGTGTATGTGTATGTGCGTGTGTGTGGTATGTGTGATGTATGTATGTATGTGTGTGTGTGGTAATATGTGTGTGTGTGGTATGTGTGATGTATGTGTGTGATGTGTATATGTGTGCTATGTGTGATATATGTGTGTATCTGTGTATATATGTGTGTGTATGTGATGTGTGTGTGTGTATGTGTGCTATGTGTGATATATGTATGTGTATGTGGTGTGTGTATATGTGTGCTATGTGTGATATATGTGTGTGTGTGTGTATATGTGTGCTATGTGTGATATATGTATGTATCTGTGTATATATGTGTGTGTATGTGATGTGTGTGTGTATGTGTGCTATGTGTGATATATGTATGTGTATGTGGTGTGTGTATATGTGTGCTATGTGTGATATATGTGTGTGTGTGTGTGCGTGCGTGTGTGTAGGTTGCAGAGGTCAACAGCAGGTGTTTCTGGGTGACTCCCCATCTTGTTTTCTGAGGCGTGTGTCCCATTTATCTGGAGCTCACCAGTTAGGCTAGACTCACTGGCCACAAGCCCTGGGGTAGTCTTATCTGTCACTCTCAGGACTGGATCCCAAGATGAGGAACGGGCCTGGACTTTAGGTTCTGCCATCTAACTCAGATCCCCATGCTTTCTGGACAGGCGCATCACAGGCCACACTATCTCATCAGCCTCTTAAGTGCTCTTTATCAAAGAAACTGCTTAGTCTAAAGGGGGGTTTACATAGGACAAGCAAGCGTCTCCTGCAGGACTTGCCAGGCCTTCAATACTCAGCTAATCACTGAGCATCTGAGGATGAGGCCACCAGGGGCCCGGGATCTCCACAGGGATGCTTCACTGAAAACTCCTGACACCTGGCAAAGGCTGCTTTTGGACAGTCCCAGCTGGATGGATAAGTGCCACATATACACTGTAACCAGGGTAACCTCAGAGCAGGGAGACAGAGGAAGACAGACACAGCTGGGCATGGTGGTGCAGACCTGTCATCTCGGCTTCACGGAGGGCTGAAGCAGGACAGCAAGTTTGAAGCCTGGCTGTACAGAGTGAGTTCAAGGTCACTCTGGGCAGAGGAGTGTGACCCTGTCTCAAACTGTAAACAGAGGGCTAGGCAAGTATCTTGTCTGATCTCACTGTCACCCCTCCCCCAGAGCCCCTCCCCCTCGGAGCCCCGCCCCCTCAGAGCTCCTCCCCAGAGCCCCGCCCCCTCAGAGCCCCTCCCCCTCGGAGCCCCGCCCCCTCAGAGCCCCGCCCTCTCACAGCTCTTCCCTCTCACGTGACCCTCCCAGCCCTGCCTTTCACAGCCACATTATTGCTTAGGGTCTAATTTAGCGGGCTCTGGCCTCCTGTGTGGAGTTTCTCGGAAGGACCGTTCCTCCCTGGCCTGGATCCAGGGTCTCTATGCTCTAGACACCCTGGAGGGGCTGCCTCCGAGAGAGTCCGCCTGAGAAGACTCCCCCACCCTGTGGTGAACCCCCAGGCGTGCTCTCAGCGCCGATGATTATTTGGCATTTAATAATAATCATGGCACCATAGTGACTGTTGTCCCGACAAATGGAGAGAGTGTCCCTTTCTTACACACACACACACACACACACACTTCATAGGGAGCATATGTAATCCTGGTTTGTTTCTAGGGAAGCATTGTGTGTGTTCCAGTTGTTTGGAAGTCTGGCACAGAGGGAACCCAGGCGACAGGATCTGTGAAGAGTAGCAAACCGTGCCCAACTGAAGGCACAGAGGCCTCTAGCAGGCTGTTTGCTAGAGTCTGATGCAGGCCGCGGGAGATCTGTATTTTACCCAGGCCCCTTCTCATTCATAACGTAGACAGCACCGCACTGGCCACCCCTGTCCGGAGGGATCCAGGAGAACCAGCTGCCCGGGCAGCATCTGCCCCAGCTCTCTTCCGGAACGCGGACTACAGGTTCTTTCTCCTCCAGGCAACTCCTGCCTCTTCTGTTTGTTCCTCGTGGTCCCTTCTCCGATTCCACAATGAAAAGGCAATAGCGGCAATGTGTTGTCTGTAACACAAGCTTGCTTTATTTTCAGTGTTTTTATTATTTAACCTGCCCCTGTGGGGAGGTGAACCGATATCCTGTCAGGGAGAGCCAGGTGGAGCCTGGGACAGAGGAAATTGGGGGTCAGGATTTGCTTGGGCTGGACGATTTAATTTGCCTGACTGCTGGGCCTGCCAGGGATTTCTGCTGCAACCCTGGGGTCCTCGCGAAGCCAAACAGCACAGGAAGAAAATGAATTCCTGGATCAATTCCTGTGTTTGGAGACTTTAACTTACTATGCTCAGTTGAACAAAGAGTAAGAAAGACAAAAAGAAAGGAAGAAGCCGAGAGACTGAAGCCGTCACGGAAGACTAACCCAGACAGCCCAAGTCTACGTTCGTTTTCTCCAGTGGGAAGCCAGCGGCCTCTGCAACCAAGCCTGACTTAAACAGAACCCCACATCTTCTCTCTTCCCCCTCTTCCTGTGCTCCCCCAGGCTTGTTCCTCCCCCACCAAAGGTACAAGATGGAGAAGCCAGCCACTGCAGGGGGAGCTGCTGGGGATTAAATGTGGTTCGCCCTATCGGTCCACGTGCTGGCGCTGGCGGGGCTGGGTCCTCAGCCCAGGCACTAAGATGCACTGCACCTTAAGGAGGTGGAGTCTCTGTGAGCAACACAACAGTTCCTGTGAGGACAGACTGGCACAAGAGACCACGCCCCTGCCTGCTTTCTGGTCTCTTGTTTTGTCTTGGGGTGGCTTCCCCAGACAGAAGACTTTCTTGCCTTGCTCTTGCCCATTATAGGACCCCGCTGTGTGGTGGAGATGAAGCAACTCTTTACTGGAGCCTCCGCGTCTGGGCTAAATAACCGTCCTATGCCATGCATCCCACAGCCTCGAATACAATGTCACCACAACGGACAATAGGCTGCAGACAGCACACAAGGTAAGTGTGCCGGCAATGCAGCTGGGATCCCAAAAGCCTAGATCTGCCTCGTTTTCTGAGAGGATGGAGTCAGACCATGCCTAGCTCGGAGGAGCCTGGGCTGCCTCCATCATCTGACTGGGTCATTGCTTACAGCTGTTCCCAATGCCTCCTGCCAAGTCTTGTCGCTCGGCTTTCCATTGCTTGCGTGGTGCCCACTAAGAATGCTCCCAGCAATTGCAAAGGAAGAGCAGGCATGGGAGAAGCTGACGGGAGGGCGGGAGGATGTCACGTAAAGTGAAACCAAAGGGCAAAGCCAAGGCGTTTTGAGAGAGAAGACATCCGACAGGCAGGTGTGCTGAGTCTTGGGCACTGAAGGTCAACTTCAACTTACAGAGGAACAGGTTATAGTGCCCTTTCTCTTACTGTGTTCTGTGCAAAAGGTTTAGGCAGAACTTGGACCCTTCAAACAGCGGAGTAATAATGGTGGGAACTGGGGCTTTTCTGGTGAATTCTCTGACCCTGCACACATTGGCCCCAAATCGAGGCTCCAGTCAGACGGGCATCCTGACGGCTCATCTTCAACTCCGGTTTGGGATCTCCGTGGGAACACACCTCTGGGTGTGACTGCGAAGGCAGGGCCACCCTTAATGCGAGTGGCATCCTCCTAGTGTTTGGGGCCCTGCACTGAATGAGAAGGAGAATTGAATGTTCTCTGAGACGCACGGGGCTTGAGTTGGTGGTGCCTGGTATCCATCTCTTTCTCTTTCCCGACCGTAGAAACAACGGGCCAGCTGCCACATCCCTGTCACCATGACAGATCAAACTTCTGAGTGTGACTCACATGAGTCTTCCATACGTTCCTCCTGCCAGGCATTCAATCACAGCAACAGGGAAGTTGACGTCACGAACCCGTGGAGGAAGCACTAGGAGGGACCCGTGACTGCCAGGGTGACCTTTCCACAGCACATCACTTTAATTCAGCCACAATGAACACCACAGGAACGCTAAGTCCGGTATGAAAAACAGAGCAAACAAACAAAATACCTGACAGGTGTTCTTTGAAACTGCTGAGGTCTAGAGAGACAAGGAGGGCCTGAAGGCCAGTCTTGGACCAGAGGAGACAGAGCCCTGGGGGACTGGGTGCATTGTGAGTCCTGGGTAGATCCCTGGAGAAGCTGAGCAGAAAATACCCTGAACCAGCCAATACAGCTGTAGCACAAATTCTGAGTTCCAGTGGCTGTTTAAATGGCGACTTACGTCTAAGGGAAGATGGGGTGAAGGGTCTGTGTACTCTTAGGACCATGTCTGCAGAATCCCTTTGAACCCACATTTCTCTTTCAACAGCCTTCACTTTTGTCCATAGCTGTGCAGCTCTGAGCATACAGTCCCTGTGTCACAAAAATATCTTAACTCTTGGAAAAAGTCACATTGCTCAGAGGTGACCTTCCTTGGGCCCGGGGACCAGCAGAGAATGACACCCTCAGCTGGTGACCTCCCTCTTTGATTCCACATTCACGTTTTAATCAAGCGAGTTAAAGTCCTCAGTGTGCCTGCCCTAAAGGCCCATGACACCGGGCACAGATGAGATCTCATAAATAAATTAGGAGACCTGTGTGGTGGGAGGACCCTTCCCTCTCCAGGGGGGGGTGGCCCCTGCATCTCATTCTCTGTTAAATGTTGCACTGTGTCCTTGTCAAGGTGGGGCCTCAGGGTTGCAAAGCAGAGAGAAGACTCTTGCAGGTCACTGCCGTGGGTCTTCAAAAGAACGGAGGCACGGACAGGCGTGGGTACGTGGGCACACGTTTTGGTTTGGCCTCAAAGATCAGAAGTTCCGGGTAGAAGCCCAGCTGCCTGCTGTGTGGAAGCAGCAACCCGAACTTAAAAGTGTCATCCAGCCACGCCATCTATGAAAAGCATTGTAAAAGTTCAGATGCGTTTTCCTGGACAGGGTAGCTGTCTTCAGCCATGACAGGGGCTTTAATATGGGATGGTTGCATGCTACATTACTCCACTGGCAGAACCCCAACAAACAGCAGCAGGAGAAACAACAAAAAAACCAGCAAACAGAAAACCCCATTGACTTCTTGCACTGCAAAGAAAGTGGTTTATCAGTCGGCTATTGTGACGCTGGTGCTGCGTAACAAACTACCCTGTAATCACATGGTTTATTGCATCAATCTATTATTTTTCACTCATGTATGTAGTCTACGTGGCCTGGCCTGGGGTCAGTTCACATCTGATGTCTGGGGGGGATCATTTTTCGTGACCACCCAACATGACAGAGAAGGGGTGACAGGTTAGGTTATGATTGCCCTTCCTTTAGATGCTTACCGTGAACATGACTATTGGTTTGTGCACGCACACACATGTTTGTGCAGGTGCACATGCATGCATGCATGTATTTGAGCTTGCATTTGTAGGGCAGAACTCGGCATCAGCATTTGTTTCCCGGGTGTGATGCACTGTGGTTTTTGAAGCAAGGTTGAATTTTTCACTGACTTTGAACTTCCATTTAGACTGGTCTGGCTAGCAAGCAAGCCCAGGGGTCTCTCTTCCTGCCTGTGTCCCCGGTGTGGGGATTTTAAGGTTGTACCACCATGCCCTGATTTGTACCCGTGTGCTTGGAAACAAGCCCTCTTGTCTGTCTTTTCATGGCAAGCATCCCTTGCTTTTGAGTTGAGGAAGTGCTGCTCTCAGGGGCTTCATCAAACACAAACCCTTTTCAGAAGAATGCAACATTCTCTTAAGCCAGGCATCTTTAAAAACATATTGATTGGGATGTGATTATGCCCTATGAAACTCACTTGATTAAAGTGAACAATTAAAAGGAATTCGGTAAATCCACAGTTGAGATCATGGTAGTAATGACTGTTGAGTTGCTTGAGCCCTCAAGTAGGAAGCCACCAGGCACCTTCTGGACTCCCAGTGCACGGTCCAAAGCTCTGCACATGTGTGAACATGCACACAAATGCACCCCCGCGTCCCCATGAAGACAATGAAATCAAGGACCAACACCATCATGGGTCATTACAGGGCAAGGGGACGGATCTATCCCAGGGCTCAGTCACCACTGACAGCTTTGAAGATGGATGATAAAGCCTGCAGTCACAGAACACGGTGATTTCAGCTAGAGAGACCGGCACTCTGCCCTGAACACAGGAGGGACCAGCCCCGCTGTCCCTGTATAGGCTGGTGAGGCCCAATCTTCAACTTTGACCTCTAGGATGTCGTGCCACCATGTGAGGGCTTGTCACAGCAGGAGCTGACCCGGGCTGTGGTCACTCACACTCGCAGCTGAGGTGCACAAATGCAAACGTTAACCTTAGCACAGCAATGCTCAACTGGTGGTGATTCGGCTTTGAAAGACACTTGGAACCCTCTGCTCAGCAGCCTGTGTCCACAACAGAGAATTGTGTGGCCCTCCGGAATGTCAGCACTGCTAAGTGTGATAGGTCATGTGACATGCTCATCCCACTGGAAAGAATGCATCGTTTCACAGCTTTCGGGTACAGAAGCGCCGTGCACGGGGAGCAGACTCTTATCTGGTACTTGATGGTTCACAATTTGCCCTGATGTCAGATGATAATAGCTGTAATCACCACGTGGAGAAAAGCAGAGTGTGAAAAACCCCGTGGTTCCTTCAACCAGACAGAGGGCTCTGCTTGCTTCAACAGGCAGAGGGCACGGGCAGTGTGCCTCTGACGTTGCTTTTGCCCGTGGCGGGGCCTACTTCGCTCTTCTCGCGGGAGGCAGTATAATGTCTGTGCTCCACTGTAGGGTTCTGTAAACCCTGTGACATTGGCCCAGAGAGGAATCAAAACCCGATGCCTGTGACCCAAGTCAGAGGATGACTTGCACGGACTCTGTAGGTGACCTTAGCAGAGGAGCCCTTCCTGGCCACTGCTCCCAGCATAGCAGTGAGCTGGGCAGTGTATGTGAAAGTGTGCACAGCCCATGACCCTGAACAAGAGCGAGGGGACAGAGTGACAGAAGCTCTGTCCTCAGAGCTCCCTGATGCCTGGTGATTTAGATTAGGTGCCTCAACGGTTACAGAGGCATGTCACTTAGGGCCTGAGTCAATGCCAGGTCAGGACAAGAGAGAGAGAGAGAGAGAGAGAGAGAGAGAGAGAGAGAGAGAGAGAGAGAGAGAGATATTTATTCTTCATTCTGCATGTAGCTGATGGAAAACTCACTGAGTGCTGAGGTCTGAGAATACACAGACAGACAGACAGACAAATATTCATGCAGATACACGTCTGTGTATAATATACAAATACATTTACTTCTAATAAGTTAATGCCATTTCCAACACTATGGTGCACCTGGTTGTGAGAGAGGCCTGTTTGGCATTTCATCTGTGCACTGTGAACTTTTCCTGGCAGGACATGACCAGCATTTAGCTGCCACCCCCACCACACTCCCACCCAGGCAGGGCAGCAACATCAAAGTAATAGTGACTGCAGCAACTTCTAACTTAGCGAACCAGCGAACTTACTGACCTACAGGAGCATTGGCGGGGTTGTCAATGGTAGCACAGGTGACCACTCCAAACGAGCGAGCACCGCACTGAGAGGTCCCACCCCAACACATTTGACTGATGTCCCCACAGCTATAGATGGAGTATACTCCTTCTTAGCCTCTTACCCCCCCCTCCTGCATCCTCCAGCGCCTCCCAAGTCCGCTATGAGGAGGAGCAGGGGGGACGGAACCCCAGCTGAGGGTCTGAGGACACTTGCTTCTACACCCACCCCGTCCATTCTGAGCCTGGTGGGGAAGACTGGCATGGCAGCTATTCTCAGAGGACGCACTCTCAAAACCTGTCCACCTGAAAAGCCCTGAGAAAGGACTTGCCATTTTCCCTTTTGCACATGAAGGTTCAGATTCCAGAGACCCCAAGTGACGGCGTTGGTTGGTGCCTCCAAGCACTGCGAAGAGCTGGCCCACCCATAACTGATAGATGCACCACTCTGCCTCCTGCAAGTCTGAGGGCAGCCAGTGCCTTGGAAGCGGCACAGACGGCGGGGTCTTCGGCCTCCTCCTGCCACACTGCATTTTGGTGGCCATGGCAGGTTTCGGCTCGGAATTTCTGCTCCATCTGCAGAGCTCATTAGAGGTGAGGAACTGCTTTTAAACCAGCAAGTGACAAATTCCCTTCACTGTGCAGGAGCCAGAGGAGCAGGTCAACACGGGTCACTTCTGTTTAGAGCAGTCGCAGAACACACACACACACCGAGCGCTGACCTGTCACTTGTCAGCAACAGCCTGACCAGGAGTTATTTAATCATGGAACCGAGCACCCACCACCTTCCCACTCCACAGGAACACAGCTATGTGGCTCTGTAACAAATATCTGAAGATTTTAGCTGCCAACAGACATCGATCTATTCCCGAGCTCCTTCCCCAAATCAATACGGTGTGCAGCTCAGGGAACAGGCAACCGTGGGAGTCAGAGACTCTGACTGCAGGTGAGTCGGCTCGCCAGCACCTTCCGGCAGAGTCAGAGGCTCTGGCTCCCAGAGTCGCTGCACCTATGCCGGGACACAAACTTTGCCTAAGCAGTTTTAAGTTGACTGTGTTTAATGAGAGCCACACCATTCACACAGACTTCAAGCTGTGACCCAGCCAGAAAACACCAATTTAGCCTTACTAAACACACCTCCCAACTTTTTAAAAGTGCTTCATGCCACATAAATTAGACTGCCATTGAGATAATTGGATCCTTGTGGCTCTTAATTTTTCACAGATACACTATTTTGAAAATAAGTCATAAACCATCGTCTCCGAATTTGGAGGTCGGTTTGCATTGGCTGTGTTTGTGCAGATTGGGGTCCATGCGTGGGTCTTTAACATGACCGAGAGAGGCCACCTTGGCGCTGCAGATCACAGACAACTCCAGTCAGCCTGAGCAGCTGCATGGGCCTTTGGCTTTCTGTCAATCATCTTTTTTGAGAAATGGATATGTCCAAATATTTGACGGGTCCATAATGGATTGAAATTGTTGTTCCAAAAATCATCCTCTTCCCAGCCAGCGCGGGACTGCATTTTACATTTGCACCGAGCTCAGCGAATGTTGAATAGATGGAGTATCTCAATGACCATTCTGTGTAAATGAATAGGGCTCCTGTGATGTGTAAAGAAGCTGGTGGCATGATTCAATAAAAAATAAAAGTGTGCTTTTCCTTTTCAAAAAGATTTTTTTTGGGGGGCTTGGAGGTAGCATAAACATCAGCATAAAACAAAAAGCTGAAAACGTTTCTGTGTAGAATTCAGCCTTAAAACGCTGAGGTATGTTCTCTTCTAAGGAAGCGCCTGGCTCCAGAATATTCCAAGTGGCCAACTCGGTGAGCAGATGCCTTGGTCCAAAGACAAAGCAATGCTCTGAGCACTGAGTGAAACACGCCAGCCCAGGTCCCTTTCCTCTGCTCGTCACAGTGTCACCCACATGGTACTTCACCAGCAAATGGACAGCACAAGGAGGTGTGCTAGGGACACCAAGTCCAAATACGCTTTGTGATTACAGAGTGCTAGGTAAGATAGGACTCGTGGCAGGAAGAAACCGTGGATCCTGGGAAGAAAATAACGAAAGAGCAGGACTAAGCCAGTGGAGGCTCCCGTGAATCTTCCCATCATCTCCCCCTTGGAACATAAACTGCCCCAGAGAGTGAAAAAATAAGGAACATATTCTGAACCCAGTCTCAGGAGATGCTGGCTGGAGGCACTGCCTTTCCTCTGGTGGCTGTCAGGAGTCAGCCGAGCTCTGTGGGCTTCTGACACTCTGGCTCCTGGTCTTGAAGCCCAGTCTCTAGCAGCCGAGGAGGTAGCTGTTTGATTGGGAGTCCACGGCTGAGCTAGATGCCATGTGGGGTCTTTGTACCACCTCCCCCCCAACTGCACGATTTTGGCCCTTCTCATGTGTAATGGCACCCAGTAAGGCAGGACTGAGTGTGGCCAGGGTTCCTGCATCCCTTACCAGCTCGTTTGTGATACAGAGCTGCTGGCCCCAGAGCACCCTTCCACCACCAAGCTCTGGAGCTCTTTAGGAAAATAATGTGTTGTAGACAATGTTTTCTTTTGGAACCCATATTTGTACCTGTGAACAAGCCACATACCCTGGAAGGCCTTTAATGGAAACTAGGTGTCAAGATGCAGAGATGGGAGATACCATTCTATAAATATGTTTCTCTCTCTCTCTCTCTCTCTCTCTCTCTCTCTCTCTCTCTCATAATAGAGGTTATTATTTTTTTATTTTTATTTCACATATCAATCCCAGTTCCCTCTTCCTCCCTCTTTCCCTCTCTCCCACACTCCCATGACCCCCATCCTCCCCTCCCACCCCCCACTCCACATGTAGGGTGATGCCTTCCAGGAGGGGTCATCTAAATCTGTCAAGTCATTTGGAGCAGGGACTAGGTCTCCTGCATCCCTCCTGTGTCTAGGTTAAGGGGGTATCCCTCCATGGGGAATGTGCTCCCAAAGTCCTTTTGTGCACAAGGGATACATCCTGGTTGCTCTGTCTGAGGTCCCTTAGTCTGCCCAGGCCTCTAACTGAGACCCATGTTCAGGGGGTCTGAGTCAGTCCAATGCTGGTTTCCCAGCTATCAGTCTGGGGGTCCATGAGCTCCTCCTTGTTCAGGTCAGCTGACTCTGTGGGTTTCTTGTCCTCCCTCTCTGCATATGGATTCCAGTTTGGTTCAGTGTTTAGTTGTTGGTGTTTGCTTCTGTTTCCATCATCTACTAGATGGGGGCTCCATGATGGTGGATAAGTTAGTCATCAATCTCATTATCAGGGAAGGACATTTTTGTAGGTCTCTGGACATTTGTCTAGAGTCAGTTTTCTCTTCAAACCTATAATCTCTCTCTCTCTCTCTCTCTCTCACTCTCTCTCTCTCTCTCCCTCTCCCTCTCCCTCTCCCTCTCTCCCAATCCTCCCCTGAATCAATCTTCCTTGTCCCACATGCTTTCCTCTCCTCCCCTTCTCTTTTTCCTAGCTCCCCCCTCCACTTCCAATATGCTCAGGAGATCTTGTCCCTTTCCCCTTCTGTGAGGGATCTTATATGAATCTCTTAGAATCCTCCTTGTATCCTAGTTTCTCTGATGGTGTGAATTATAGGCTGGTGATCCTTTGCTCTAATCCATATCTGAGTGAGTGATTACCATGTTCCTCTTTTTGTGACTGAGTTACCTCACTCAGGATGGTTTCTTCAAGTTCCATCCACTTGCCTGTGAATTTCAAGATTCCATTGTTTTTTTCCACAGAGTAGTATTCCATTGTGTAGATGTGCCACATCTTCTTTATCCATTCTTCAGTTGAGGGACATCTAGGTTGCTTCCAGGTTCTTGCTATTACAAATAATGCTGTTACATAGTTGAACACATGCCTTTGTTGCATGGATGTGGATCATTTGGGTATATGCCTAAGAGGGGGATTGCTGGGTCCTGTGGTAGACTGACTCCCATTTTCCTGAGGAACTGCCATACTGATCTCCAAAATGGCTGTACAAGTTTGCACTCCCACCAGCAGTGGAGGAGTGTTCCCCTTTCTCCACATCTTCTCCAGCATAAGTTGTCATTGGTGTTTCTAATTTTAGCTATTCTGACAGGAGTAAGATGGTATCTCACAGTTGTTTATTTTGATTTGCATTTCCCTGATGGCTAAGGATGTTGAGCACTTTCTTAGGTGTCTTTCAGCCATTTTGAATTCCTCTATTGAGAATTCTCAATTCAGTTCTATACCCCACTTTTTAATAGGAATATTTGGTGTTTTGGTGACTAGTTTCTTCAGTTCTTTGTATATTTTGGAGATCATCCCTTTGTCAGATATAAGATTGGTGAAGATCTTTTCCCAGTCTGTGGGATGCCATTTGGTCTAGTCAACTGTGTCCTTTGCCTTACAGAAGCTTCTCACTTTGAGGAGGTCCCATTTACTAATTGTCGATCTCAGTGTCTATGCTACTGGAGTTATGTTCAGGAAGTGGTCTCCTGTACCATTTTGTTCAAGGGTACCTCCCCATTTCTCTTTTAAGAGATTCAGTGTGGCTGGATTTATGTTGAGGCCTTTGATCCATTTGGACCTGAGTTTTGTGCATGGCTATAGACATGGTTCTATCTGCAGTCTTCTACACACCAGCATCCAGTTGTCCAGTTGTGCCAGCAGCATTTGTTGAAGGTGCTTTCCTCCTCCCATTGTATAATTTTAGCTGTTTTGTCAAAAAATCAGGTGTTCATAGATGTGTGGGTTAATATCAGGATTTTCAATTTGATTCCATTGGTCTACCTGTCTATTTTTGAGCCAAAACCAGGTTGCTTTCAGGACTATAACTCTGTAGTAGAGCTTAGAGTAGGAGATGGTGATGCCTCCTGAAGTTCCATTATTGTACAGGGTTGTTTTGGCTATCCTGGGTCTTTTGTTTTTCCATGTAAAGTTGATTATTATCCTTTCATGTTCAGTGAAGAATTGTGCTGGGATTTTGATGAGATTGCATTGAATCTGTGGATTGCTTTTGGCAAGATTGCCATTTTTACTATGTTTATCCTACCTATCCAAGAGCATGGGAAATCTTTCCATTTGCTGGTATCTTCTTTAATTTCTTTCTTTAAAGACACAAAGTTCTTGCTATATAGGTCTTTCACCTGTTTAGTAAGCATTACTCCAAGATACTTTATGTTGTTTGTGGCTATTGTAAAGGGTGATATTTCTTTGATTTCCTTCTCAGCCCCTTTGTCATCTGTATATAGTAGGGCTAATGATTTTTTTTTTTTGAGTTTATCTTGTATCCTGCTAGTTTGCTGAAGGTGTTTATCAGCTGTAGGAGCTCCCTGGTAGATTTTTTGGGCTGCTTATCATATCATCTGCAAATAGTGAAAGTTTGACTTCTTCCTTTCCAATTTGTATCTCCTTGATCTCCTTTTGTTGTCTTATTGCTTTAACTAGAACTTCAAGTACAATATTGAAGAGATATGGAGAGAGAGGACAGCCTTGTCTTGTCCCTGTTTTTAGAGGAATAGCTTTAAGCTTCTCTCCATTCAGTTTGATGTTGGCTGTTGGTTTACTGTATACTGCTTTTATTATGTTTAGGTATGTTCCTGTTATTCCTAATCTCTCCAAGACCTTTATTATGAAAGGGTGTTGAATTTTGTCAAAGGCTTCCTCAGCATTTAGTTAGATGATCGTGTGTTTTTTTTTTTTTCAGTTTGTTTACATGGTAGATCACATTGATAGATTTTCATATGTTAACCATCCCTGCAACCCAGGGATGAAGCCTTCTTGGTCATGGTGAATGATTTCTCTGATGTGTTCATGGATTCGGTTTGCCAGTATTTTATTGAGTATTTTTGTATCAATGTTTATGTGGGATATTGGTCTGCAGATTTCTTTCTTAGTTGTGGTGTTGTGTGGCTTGGGTACCAAGGTAATTGTGACCTTGTAAAAAGAGTTTGGTAATGAACCTTCTGTCTCTATTGTGTGGAACAATTTGAGGAGTATTGGAATTAGCTCTTCCTTGAATTTCTGGTAGAATTCTGTGCTGAAGCCATCTGTCCCCGGGCTTTTTTTTGGTTGGGAGGTTTTAGATGACTGCTTCTTCATTAGGGGTTATAGGTCTATTTAAGTTGCTTATGTGTTCTTGATTTAATTTTGGTAAGTGATAGTTATCCAGAAATTTGTCCATTTCCTTTGAATTTTCAAATTTTGTGGAGTACAGGTTTTCAAAGTATGACCTGAAAATTGCCTGGACTTCCTCAGTGTCCGTGTCCATTGTTATGTCTCCCTTTTCATTTCTGATTTTGTTAATTTACAAGTTCTCTCTTTGCTTTTTTGTTAGTTTGGATAAAAGTTTGTCTATCTTGTTGATTTTCTTGAAATGCCAACTCTTTGTCGTATTGATTTTTTTGTATTGTTTTCCTAGTTTCTACTTTATTGATTTCAGCCCTCAAATTGATTATTTCCTGGTGTCTACTCCTCCTGGGTGAATTAGTTTCTTTTTGTTCGAAGGCTTGCAGTTGCTTTGTTAATTCTCTAATGTGACTAGCCTCTGTTTTCTTCATATGGACTCAGTGCAATGAACTTCCCTCATAGCACTGCCTTCAAGGTGTCCCATAAGTTTGGGTATGTTTTGTCCTCGTTCTCATTGAATTTTAGGAAGTCCTTAATTTCTTTCTTTATTTCTTCTTTGACCCAGGTGTGGTGCAGTTCCCACTGTTCAGTTTCCATGAGTTTGTAGGGTTTCTGCGATTTGTGTTGTTGTTGAATTCCAATTTTAAAGCATGGTGGTCTGATAAGATACAGGGAAGTATTCCAATTCTTTTGTATCTGTTGAGGTTTGTTATGCCACCTAGTATGTGGTCGATTTTAGAGAAGGTTCCATGTGGTGCAGAGAAGAAGGTATATTCTTTTGTGTTTGGATGGAATGTTCTATAGATGTCTGTTAAACCCAGTTGAAACATAACTTCTGTTAGTTCTTTTGTTTCTTTGTTGAGTTTCTGATTGGGGGTCCTGTGTAGTGGTGAGAGTGGGGTGTTGAAGTCTCCCACATGAGTGTGTAAGGTTTTATGTGAGTTTTGAGTTTTAGTAATGTTTCTTTTACAAATGTGGGTGCCTTTGTATTTGGGCATAGATGTTCAGAATTGAGACTTTGTGCTGATGGATTTCTCCTGTGATGAGTATGAAATGACCCTCTTCATCTCTTTTGATTGATTTTTGTTTGAAGTCTAACTTGTTAGATATTAGGATAGCCACACCTGCTTGTTTTTTGGGTACCTTTGATTAGAAGATCTTTTCCCAACCATTTATCCTGAGGTAATATCTGTCTTTGAAGCTTAGATGTGTTTCTTGTATGCAGCAGAAAGATGGATTCTGTCTTCCTATCCATTCTGTTAGCCTGTGTCTTTTTATAGGCAAGTTAAGATCATTAATGTTGAGGGAAAGTAAGGACTATTGATTGTTAATGTTTGTTTGTTTTAGATTTGTTGTTGGCTGTGGTATTGTGAATATATTTGCCCTGCTTTATCCTTGGGTTCTGGTGAAGTGGGATTATCTGTTGCCTATGTCTTTGTGAGTGTAGTTAACTTCCTTGGGTTGGAGTTTTCCTTCCAGAACTTTCTGTAGGGCTGGATTTGTAGATTTGTATTGCGAAAAACCTGGCTTTGTCATAAAGTATCTTGTTTTCTCCATCTATAGTGATTGAGAGTTTTGCTGGGTATAGTAGCCTGGGCTGGCATCCATGGACTCTTAGTACTTGTAGAACATCTATCCAGGATCTTCTGGCCTTGAGAGTTTCCATGGAGAAGTCAGGTGTAATTTTGATAGGTCTGCCTTTATATGTTACCTGGCCTTTTTCCTTCACTGCTTTTAATATTCTTTCTTTATTCTGTATGTTAGGTGTTTTGATTATTATGTGTCCATGGGGTCTTTTTACTTTGGTCCAGTCTACTTGGTGTTCAGTATGCTTTTTGTACTTTCATGGGCATGTCCTTCTTCAGATTGGGAAAGTTTTCTTCAATGATTTTGTTGAATATGTTTTCTGCACCTTTGAGCTGGGCTTCTTCACCTTCTTCTATACCTATTATTCTTAGATTTGGCCTTTTCACAGTGTTCCTCATTTCCTGGATGTTTTGTGTTAAGGATTTATTGAACTTAAGATTTTCATTGGTCAATGAATCTAGTTCCTCCTGTTTATCTTCAGCACCTGAGATTCTCTCTTCCATCTCTTGTATTCTGTTGGCCATGCTTGCGTCTGTAGTTCCTGATCATTTACTCAGTTTTTCTATTTCCAGCATTCCCTCAGTTTGTGTTTACATTCATTAAGAGATTTGTTCATTTCTTGCATATTTTTGGGGCGTGGTCTTTTCCTCTATTTCTTCCAATTTTTTGTTTGTTTTGTCTTCCATTTCCTTAAGGGATTTTCTTACATCATGTCTTTGAAGGCCTCTGTAGTGAGATATTATTCACCTTGTCCACACCTGTGGCTTAGACTACACCCATTGGGGGTGGAGACAGAGCCAGATGTGACCTGGGGGAAAAGGCTGAGGAGGGGGTTGGAGGCTCTCTCTTGCTGGCAGACGCTGGAAGGATAGGATCCTGTGGAACCTGCCGTGTTCATCTGCCTATGTTGTGAGTTATTTCTCCCTGAATAAACATCTATTCAGTCTAATTGTTTATCCTGATCCTTATTTAACCACAATAGGCCTCTATCATTTTTATGAAGATTTTTTTTTTAAGTCATTCTCTTCTGTTTCATCTGCTTTGGGGTGTTTAGGTCTATTTGATGTAGAGTCCCTAGATTCTGGTGGTGTCATGCCTGTCTTTCTATTGTTAGGTGTTTTCTTGTATTGCTGTCTTCCCATCACTTCTTCCAGTGGGTTCAGGTGGAGTCTCTCTCTCTCTATGCTATTCCCCAGGTCGGCTTAGGTGGGTCAGAAGTTCGATGTCTGTAGCTCTGGGTGGTCCAAGCTCTCTAAAAGGTCTCTCCTCAGGCAGGGGCCCGGCAATGGGGATCAAAGATCAGGCAGGTGGGGATTCAGGGAGGTCCCGTTTGTATAGGCGGATCTAGGAAGTCCCCTCTAGCAGAGGCCCAGCGATGGGGTTTCAAATATGTTTCTCTTATTGGTTAATAAATAAAGCACTCTTGGTCCAATAGGAAAGCAAGATAGACCAGCCTAAGAGAGAAGGGGGATTCTGGGAGTGGTAGTAGGGGAGATTCAAGATATAGAGACTTGAGAGAGGAAGAGGTCTAGACTCTCTCTCTGGTAGATAAGACCACGTGGAAACACTTAGATTAATAGAAATGTGTTAATATTTAAGACAGAGTTAGACAATAAGAAATGCTAGTAACAGGCCAATAGCTTTATATCTAATACATTGTCTCTGTGTGTTATTTGGGGCTGACACAGCTGTGGGACCAGGCTGGCAGGAAAACTGCTCGTAACAATGTGGTGATGCCTCAAGCAAAGCCACCACGCATGGTTCAGTGGATCTTTTTGTTTATTTGTTTATTTGTTTGGTTGGTTTTGTTTTTGTTTATCTCACATAGGACCTTACTCTGTGTCCTAGCTACTCACCCTGTTTCCGGAAAAAAAAAAAAGCCTACAAAGTCAACTTAAGGAGGGAAGAACTCATCTGGGCTCCCAGCTCCAGGGTTAAGCACAGCCTGGGAGGGTGGGCAGCACTTGAGGATCTTGAGTCATCTGGTGACTCTGCCTCCACAGTCAGAAAGCAGAGAGACATGAACTTGGGGGCTCAGAAGCCTACCTCCGCTTCATACGGTCTCAGCCTATGGGACGATGCACCCTACATTCAGGGTAGATCCTCCCCTCTGAACTTGATCTAGGTAACTCCCTACTCTCAGAGGTCTCTCTCAGCAAGGTGAGTCCAGAGCCTATCAAGGAGACAGCCAACATTAACCATCACAGCACAGCTGACTTTAAAGACATTTCCAATGATGTTCTCATGTTCATCTAAACACCCTTGCAGCACGCCTAGTGTGAGAAGACACATGCTTACTCTGCGGCCATGCCTATGCGAGCAGCTGTTGATGACACCCGTTTAAAACTGTGGCAATAGCAAGCTGTGTTCTCTAGCGACGCTAGCTTAGCTTTGTCATCATGTGACTGCCTGTGCTGGCCCATTGCTGTCGTCCTTCCTACGTTCACCATCCTGTCTTTATTTGCAGGGTTCCTTATCTTGTATTCCACTGACACTGACTCAGTAATATGGACCCTCATGTTACAAATGGTGTTGAGAAAGGATAGAAAGATCAGTGGAACACACCAGGATACCATACAGAAGCAATCAGCTTCATCACCCTGCCCTGGGCAGATGCTACACAGAGGGCAGGGTGAGGTGGGACTGCCCAGATTCCACAGCACGTTTAATTGGTTGCCATCAATTATCTACTCTTCTTCTCTTGGTTGCCTGTCGCAGCCTCTTTCTCAAGCCTCGCTGAACCATTGTTGAGATCTGCATGGATGCATGACCCAGAGCCCCCACTATTGAGAGGAAAGCCAGTCCTGCCAACATGGCTGCTCTTTCGTTTGCCACGTGAAGAATTCAGTGTCAGAATCAAAACAGTTCTTGCGTTTTCCACCTGAGGCTGTCCCTCCTTCAAGATCACCCCATGCCTGACCTTCGCTGGACCTTTAGTTAAAAGCAGGACTTGTTTTCAATGCTGGGGTGTGCTGGCTTTGCCTGCTGTCATCTGTGCTTTTCAAGCCCTGGAGCTGGTAGTGCTGTGTGTTCTCCCCTTGCTTGTGTCTTTGGGGTGTACACTGTGGCCCGACTGACTACGTCACCTTTGACTGGGGTATTTTCAAAGGTAGAAATATGCCACATAGGATTTTTTCTTTGCCTGTCACACAGAGACACGTTAATCTATTTCCACTGGTGGGAGAGGAGATGAGAGGTAGAAGAGGCCCTGATCTACTTGTACTCATTTACCCAGAGCCCACCGAGCTTCTCTGAAACTCAGCACTGGCGCCGACATGCTCCTCATTCGGGGCATGGGCTTAGGTGACATGTTGGCATTCTATCACTGTTGTCATAAGGAGGCTCCTACAGACCCTGGAGGCCAGTCCACCATGCCAGGGCATTGCATTTCGTTAGTCTGAACGATGACCTCCTCTGACTCCCTCCCTCCAGACAGTGCCCCTGCTCACCACTCCTGAATTGTGAGATGCCTTTGATGTCGGTATACAGAGCTGTCTGACAAAGGAGGGAGCAGGGAAGCTGAGAGCTAATGGAAAAGAATGGAGAGGCCATAAATGAGTTAGATGGAGGCTTCATCTAGCATTTCTTATCATGTTGACCTACTCTCCAGAGTGACATGTGGGGTCTGGGGCAGCACCAGAGTCAGAACACAGAGCCGTTTGACTGGTGGCTACTGATGGCTAATGCTGAGTGACCCAAGAATGAAGGGACTGGTGCACTGGGGAAAGGGCTGCAGACTGGTGAACGGGGACCAACTGCAGGACAAGTGCCCTCGACACAAGTGACACTCTCAGGTCCTGCTTCCATTCTCAGCTGAGGCCATTTGACGTTTCTTCATGTGTGTGTCCTGGGGATAGAACGGAGCAAGCCCAGCCCTGTGCTGTGATTTTCTCAACATCTCAGAAGGCACTGGATGCCTGTGCTGTAGCAGACGGAGGTGGGAGGCTTCATGAGTCTGACCCACACTGTGCTTGGTCACACGTGGGAAATCCTGCCTGTTCAAGCCTGGGAGCCACATCAGGCTGTCTCCATTGCTGGCTGTATTTGCCTTTCCCTTTTTTTTTTTTTTTCACTGAAGTGCTCTGCAGAGGAATGACCACCTCTGCCTTGGTGTTTCTATCTATGACACTGGTACATTCCATGCTTTGTGTCAGACATCCCCAAATAGGTATCTACTTAGCAGGTAGAGAAACTGAGGCACTAACAATCAGATAATTTTACATTTCAGAACAGAGAGCCAGGGAACCATGGGGAATTCCTGGAGGTAAACTTGGGCTTCATGCATGGACCCTTTGCTGACCCCACATGGGTTCTTTTGAAAAGTGGGCTGATTTGGGGCAACACAAGCTACAGATGGAAGGCTGGTCCTTGGGAAGAGGCCTCTAAAAGACAAAAAATAGAACCCCTCAAAGTGAAGTTCAACCCTATCTCCAATGCTTATTGAACATGAAATCAGAGTAAAACTCAACACAGCTGTAGAGATGGTAATTAGGTCTTCAATCCTTCTAAACCTGAGGGAAGAGGAGACTGCAGTGCAGGAACATCGACCAATGCACACAGCAAAGTTTTGATCCAACTTGGTTTATGCTGACTAGTCTCCAGGTAGGCCCAGAGGAGCCTCCACTCTCAACTTCCTCATAGGAAACCTGCTCTGGACCATGGCTACTGTTTAGAAAAAGAGGTCGAGCCCCAGGCTAACAGAATGAAAATATTAGAGATGCTGAAGGATTGTTCTGTCAAGTGGCCGCTGCCTCATGCGTTCTTCTAATGAGCTTCGGAGGGAGGCAGAGCTGAAACCATCTCACACCCACCACTCACAGGCACCCGGTGGCCACACAGGGAGAGCGTGGGTCCCACTGAAATAAAACTATCAGCAAACATTCCATGCAGTCTGCATGACACCACTTTCTCAGGCTCCTCCTCGGGCCTGTCCAGCCTTCTCCAGCAAAACTTCCTAATTGCCCCAAGATCTTGCTGTAGAGAACAGGAAGTACACAGTGGGCACTCAATACATGCTTGCCAAATGAATTGTGCTTATTGCCTTGTTCAAAGCGGTCTGTTATTGATTGTTCATCCTCGAGAATTGAGGGTGAGCAGCTTTATTAAGAGCTCCACAATATATGAAGAAATTCCTGTCTCCCTTTAGGGTTGAATTTCACCACAAGTAATAAAGCTGTTTAAACCAGCAACTCCTTTGAAGAATGGTTTTCCAAGCTGGGTAGAAGCCAATGTCATGTGAGCTCTCTACATGGGCTCTCTGGTTGCTGGGAAGACAGCATTGTTTTAGTTTGTTCTGTTGTTGTGATGAGCACAATGACTAAAACAACTTAGGTGACAAAAAGGTTCCTTTGTCTTATACTTCCAGGTCATAGTTCATCAGCCAGGGAAGTTAGGACAGGAACTCAAAAAGGAGCTTGAGGCAGAAACCATGGAAGAAACCATGCGTGCTGCGATATTCACAAGCTCATGCTTAGCTAACATTTTGTTCAGCCCAGGACCCGAAGAATGACGCCACTCACACCAAGCTGAGCCCACCTATATCAGTTAACAAACAAGAAGATCCCACAAAACAGACATGCCCACAGGCTGACGTTCTCGGACAATCCCTTCTTTTAGACTCACTTCTCAGGTGACTACAAATTCTGTAAATATGTTTCTCTTATTGGTTAATGAATAAAAGTACTGTTGGCAAATAGGAAAGCAAGATAGGCAGGACTAGGAGACAAGGAGGATTCTGGGAGATGTAATAGGAGAGTCAAAAATGTAGGACCAAGAGGAGTAAAAGGTCCAGACCCTTTCTCTGGTAAGCTGAGACCACATGGAAATACTTAGACTGATAAAAATGGGTTAATATTTAAGACAATAAGAATCGCTAGTAATAGGCCAACAGCTTTATATCTAATACAGAGTCTCTGTGTGGGTGTTAATCGGGGTTGGCACACCTGTGTGTGGGACCAGACTGGTGGGAAAACAACTCATAACAATAGGTTGTGCCAACTTGACAGTTAAAGCTAACTAGGACAAATATGAAGAGGAAGGGGTGGTCCTACCTTCATGGGGTCCTCCTCGGGTCCTCTCTCAGAATCCTCTTCTGTGCCCCAAACTGACTCTTGCTTCCTCTGCCCAGAGCATGCTCTAGAACACTGCATCTGTCACAGTCTTGGGGACAACATGCATTTGTGAGTGTGTGTGAAGCCTAAAGTCTGTGATGATATCCATGGGTCAATCCCAACCCTTAGCCTAATTTCTTAGGACCTAAGAGCTAAGAGTGTTTTGACAGCATCATTGGGCCCCATAATATAGTTTCATACTTATAAAATAATTGAGCAGTGGTTTATAAAAACCTACATAACCAGCCCCATTTCCCACATGGTCTATACACATGTTTTTCTCTATTAATACATTTGTGCAGTAAAACAGATCAACCAGTAAATATTACTAGCTTTTGATCATGTAGCACCCATAGTTTATATCAATGCTGGTTCCCTACAGTGCAATCCATAGGATTTGACAAATGGATTCTGATGGGGTCCAGTTGCAACCCCACACAACAGTGCCATTTGGAATGGAGTTCTTTGCTTCATTTACTAAAGAAACAAGGAACAAGAAAAGCTCATGGTATGTGAAAACTCCACACATTAGAATCTCCAGATCCATGGTTTTACTGGATCCTCAACACTTTGTCTGTTTATAAACTGTCTTATTTAGGGTTACTATTGCTGTGATAAAACACCATGACCAAAAGGGAGTTGAGGAGAAAAGGGTTTATTTAGTTTACACTTTCATGTTGCTATTCAGTATTGAACGAAGTCAGGGCAGGAACTCAAACAGGGCAGACACTAGGAGGCAGGAACTGGTGCAGAGGCTGTGGAGGAGTGCATCTTACTGACTTTGATTTCCCTGGCTTGTTCAGCCTGCTTTCTCTTAGAACCCAGGTCAACCCACCCAGGGATGGAACTACCCACAATGGGCCAGGGCCAGGTCCTACCTCATCAGTGATTAATTTGAAAAAATAAATGCCTTCATCCAGATCTTATGAGGCATTTTCTCAACTAAGTTACCCTCTTTTCGGGTGACTCCAATTATGTCAAGTTGTTGTAAGACTAGCCAGAGCGAGCACTGTACTTGACCGTCTGCTCACAGTGACAACCTCAGTGGCTATGGCTGTTGGCCTGCAAGACCGACCGAGTCCTGTGCTCTCTAATTGGCTGGCCTCTCATTGGCTCTGGCATCAAGATAGTCGCTCTGATGATGAAACGTGGCCATAGTCACTTGTCCCTGTGTCCTGATAGATTTAACTTACAAAGCAGCCTCTTGCAAGTGCTGCCAATTGTTTGATTATGAACATTCTCCAGGACCCTAGGATGCCTTCCATCACACCACTGGCTTTTGCTTTGTTATGATTTGTTATTATTTATGTCTTGATGTTTTTTCAGTTAACAACATTCTGATAGGAGATGTACATGGAGTCTTCCCCTGGGTCAGGAGGTCACCCCAGAACCCTTGGAGCATCCTGCCCGAGGAAGACAACATTTGTTGACCTTGATACCTTGGGCCACCCGATATCATCAGCCTAACCTCTGGAAATAAGGGAGATGAAGGCCAACTGATGGAGGTTGTCCTTCTGTATATATGTTTACTCTCATTGGTTAATGAATAAAACACTGTTCAGCCAATGAGGCAGGGAAATAGGAATGTCTGAGATGAGGAGAATTCTGGGAAAGGTAGGCAGAGTGAGTCTGCCACACAGAGTCGTGATGCTGCCTAAGAAGGAACATGCCAAGGCATTCCTGGGTAAGCCGCAGCCTCGTGGCCATACATAGATTGACGGGAATGGGTTAATAATTAAGACAGAGCTAGCCAATAAGAAGCCCTAGTCATCGACCAACAGATTTATAATTAATGGAGCATCTGTGTGTTTATTTGGGGCAATGGGATCAGGAGGGACAAAGAACTTTCATCAGCAGTCAGCCATGTAGGTCTCGGGACTGCCTGTGGCATGGATCTGTGGTCAGTAGTCAAGGTTCAGGGAGCTTCCTTAGCTGGTGACACACACACATGTTGTCACACATAACTGCGGGAGAAATAGGAAATGGAACTAGAAGAGAACCACTGAACGCTGGACCTGGTGCCTTCCCCTGCCTGACTTTCCTGTTCTTCCCGTGACTATCCTCAGGCAGCAGAACGGCCGTGGCTTGCCAGAGAGCCAGCTTACCAGATGTCACGGTACGGAGACATATTTGCGAAAATTTATAAAAAATACTTTCAAGACCTGTAGGTTTGGGGGAAATGTCTCTGGAGGGCGGTTACGATACTTAGACTGCCCCTTTGTCTTGAGGATCTTCTCAAATCTAGTGCTGCCTTATCTGCTCTCCACTCAGGAGGGCATACGAAGAACCAGTTAGCTTATCAAACTTGAGGGTGGTGGCTGATGGTTTAATTGGTAAGTGAGAGGAAGCCCCAAACACGCAACTCCTCTACCATCAATGTCAAGGATATACGCCCTCCCCCACTCAAGCTTCCCCTTCTCCAAGAGGCTACTTCTATCAGCCATGCTGGGAGTGGCAGAGTTCCTACCCTTCCTGACATGGCTTTATTTCCGCCTCTGCTTTTCTGAAGTAGAGGTTTCCATCTCCTTTTAAAACGGAAGAAATGAGGCCAAGCAAAGATGGGTGTCTGCCCTGAATTCCAAGGTCAACCCTGTCTGTTCTGGAGAAACGGAGGGCTAAGCCGGTACCGGCAGGCAAGGCTCCTTTGCTTGTTTTGGTTTTTCTTTTTCAATTGCACATTAAGCCCCACTGTTTCTAGCCTTCTCTTGGGTAAGAAGCCAACTTCAGTCTTTTTTAGTAAAGCTTTATTTTGTCCGAGTGTGACAGAAAAAAGAAGTTTCAAGTGAGGTTTCCAGGTTCACATTTGAAGAGGTTTGTAAAAGTGAGATAAAAATACAAAGCTTTCGGTTCCAATTAGGACTGGATGTTAGCATGAATCGGTATCGGTATCAGGTCATCGTGACCCACAAAACCTGGCTCCTCCTTTCCTGGGAAGCCTTTCTGTACCTGTTGCCTGTGCTGACAAGATTGCTTTTTTTCTTTTTAAAACCTAGAAAATGCAAAGGAGCCCACGTCTCGTTGGGGTCACTTACCCCACTTTGTGCATGAGAAATGGTAATGTGTAATGAAATCTTTCACTTACTGTTCTCCGTCCCTTCCAGCTGCAGGCCCAAGTCCCAATCTCTTAGATCGCACTCAGTTCAGCCTCAGGCTTCACGTGTGGGACACTTCTGGCATTTTTCAAAACTCCCAGCATAATTGTGGGTGGCCTTTTGGTGCCACAAGCTTCTGAACTTGGCCCTCCAAGAGTGGCAAGAGAGGGCTAGTGACATAGCTCTTGACAGGAAGATACCTGAAGCCCAGTCTGACCATCTGAGCTTGATACCTACGTTCCAAAAGGTGAACAGACAGAACTGATTTCTGAAAATTGACTGACACAAGTGTGCTCTCACACACACATGCACACGCACACACACACACAGGCACGCATTCACATGTACACACACATAAGCACACTCACACACATACAAATAAACACACTCACATATACCCATTTTCACACATGCACACACTCCCACACATGCAGGCACACACTCACACACTCACAGGCACACATACATATACAAACATACAGATACACACACAGAGGCACACATTCACACATACACAAACATACACACATAAGCACACTCACACACATACAAATAAACACACACATACACATTTTCACACATGTACACACTCTCATACACAGGCACTCATTTACACTTACATACACATAAGCACACTCACACACACACACACACACACACACACACACACACACACACACACACACACACCATGGCAGAAGAACAAGCTATGACCACTAATCTGTATTTGCTCAGATGCAGCCATATTTTTCCTCACCTGAAATTATTCTTCTGTTTTGTGTTTAGCTTATTACCCATGTATGCCTACATCTGGCTTGGTTTTAAAGAGAACCTTTCTGGCCAGTATGCCCAACTCTTTATTATGGCTCCACCAATGTTTATATAATTACTCCATTTGGCAAGTGTGCTTGCTTTGTTAGTTCTCTGTGTTTAAAGGGAAAACAACACGACACAACAACGCCTTCCTGTCTGTTGTGTCTGTGGATAATAATGCTATCTCCTTGGCTCTCCAGTCAGTTTCATGGCAAATACCCAGTTTCTTGGCAGAAAGGCTTGAGAACCCATCTTGGGAATAATGCTGACCTGTGCCCATTATAACCTATTATTTAATTTGGTTTAGGACTAGAGAGGGACCTAAAGAATCGAAAATTGACCCCCACTTTAAGAATTACACCCCAGGGCAGTGAAGATGGCTCAGTTGATAACATATTTATTGTACGAGGACTTGAGCTCCCTTCCTAGCACCCACACAAAAGCCAGCTGTGCGGTGGGACACGCCTGTATTCCCAGCACTGAGAAGACAGAGGCAGGGGGATTGCCGGGTTTGTTGGCCGGTCAGCCTAGCCTAGTTCAGGGAGAGACCTTGCCTGCCTCAAAAAATAAAAAACAAAAAACAAGTCGGATAGCAGTCTAGGGTGATACCTGTTGTCAATATCCGGCCTTGCACAATATTTTACATCCTTCAAATGTGACTGGGGACCTAGCATCCTTGGTTTGAATCTGGTGTGTCTCTAAAAGCTGTGTCCTGGTGACTTGGCCCTCAGCTGAGGTTCTGGGAGGAGGTAGAATTCCAGGTAGTGGGGACCCAGTAGGAGGAGCATGATTGGTCCTTGGAGGCATACCCTTGCAGGGAATATTGATGTCCTGGCTCCCAGCCTTCCTTTTCTCTGTCGTCTCTCTTTCTTTCTGCTGCCGTGGGGTGGTGCACGAGCCGTGCTGTACACACACATTCCTACCATGATGTTCTGCCTGGACTGAAACCCTGCCATCGTGAACCAAAATTAACCTTTATAAGTTGACCATCTCAGTCCCTTCATAGATTCTGTAGATACTCACCAGTAGCTTCTATAAATCAGGCACTTTGCAAGCCAAATCCTTGATCTCGCTGGGGAGACTAGACTGGCAGTGAGTTACATGAAAAGGTGTAAACTTGCTAAGTTCTAAGTACTCAGAAGCCCAGCACAGAGGACCTGCTCCCTGCCGGGCAGCTGCAACTGTGGCAGCAGACACAGTGACTTAGGCTCTGCCGATTCCAGGAGAAACAAGAATTCCCGATGCCTTCATCTTCCTTCCCATCCCTCCCTCTCTCTTCCCTTCCCCTATCCTTCTGTGGTGATATATTATTTAAGATTTATTAAAGCTTGCCTGAGGATTCAGAAAGCAAAGTCAGCCACAAGCCATAGAAGCCAGGCAGGCACACACCTTTAATCCCAGCAGCCAGAAGCTAGGAGGTGGTGGTACACACCTTTAATCCCAGGACTCAAGATTAAGAGGTACACTGATCTCTCTGAGTTCAAGGCCACCCTGGGATACATGAGATTGAATCAGTCTAAAAGAGTAACAGATCACATGCCTTTAACCCCAGCACTGGAGGGATAAAAAATAGAAGCAGGGTCTTGAGTAGTCACTACCAGGCATTCATTTGTCCAGCCACACTGAGGAGAGGTTACAGTCTGAGGCTTGGAGAGCTCGTGGGGACAGACTCAGCCCTTTCAGGCTGAGCTAGAGGTGAGAGCTAGTGGCCGGCTGCTTTGCTTCTCTGTTCTTCAGCTTGAAGTTTGAACCCGATATCAGTCTCTGGGCCTTTTGTTAATTCATATCAACCTTCCCTTTCTCTCTCTCTTTCTTCCCGATGGAAATCAACACATGTGGCCTGAGCCCACCTCAGATACAGAGCAGAGGAACCGTTTGAGAGAAACCGGATCCTCTGATCAATGACATCGTGGCAAGGGCCTGAAGACCAAGTGTCCCCTAAGAGCCACTCGTCCCTATGGGAATGGATTGTGCCTTTCCTACACAGCAGCTTGTCTCAGCACCACAGCCAGAAGTCTGTGCAGGCATCACCTGCTAAACAAAACCCATTCTATGTGTCAAGGAGAGTGAGACTATAGACAGACATGTGGGGTATATCGTCCCCAGCCTGGGTCCCCTCAGGAGGTACCCAGCAGCACAGAGCTCCCAACCCATGCCATTAACTGCCACCTCTCCTTCAGCAAAGGAGATACTGAAAATGGCAGCATAGCCCAGCACCCCAGGCCCTGCTGCCTGCCATCAGATGCCCCTCCACACAGAGATAATCTTTAGGGACAGGAGAGCATCCCACCAGCTGCATGAGGAGGATGAAATCTCTGCGATAGAGGAATGATCCACGCTACAGTAAAGCCAAACAAAACCTAATTGGGTGGGGTGAGACCCCCAGAAATTATGTTCACATTGAAATACAGACGAGAACTAATTACCCCTGGGCAGTGTTCCATTTAGGTAGAATTCTACAGTCAATTAGTATTCCATTTAATTGTACAATTAATGAACACATAAATTAAATTCATAGTTTATTTCTACCACTAAATTACTTATTTGAAATGCTTCTTTGGAAAAAAAGTAAGCAACTCAATGCACACATTATTAAAATGACTTAGCAGTGTGCATTCTGAGCTGGTTTTAATTGTAAAGCAATCCATTTGCCACCGAACGGATGCTGCTTGTCTTACAGGGAGATGGATAATTTAATTTCATCTTATCAAGTGAACAGGTAAGCATCTCACTGGCTAACAGAATCCTCCAGGCATACTTCAAGACTTCAACTGGCAGATTGCACCCAAACCCTCACACAGGGAGGCAATGCTCAGAGCAGAAGTTCATAGCATTTGCTGGGAGACACTCACATGGCCCACTCCTGGGTCCTGACCTTTTCTGGGCCTCACTCTCATGAGCACAGGAGTTGAAGTATTAACAGCAAACCAATCTCTGGGATTGTGGCACTTCCACAGCTATCCAGGAGGTTCCTCCATGGGAATATGTAGAAGCATGCAGGACGGTGGCCCTCATCTATGTCTGTAGACGAGACCCCTTTAGTGATCGCTGATGGTGCTGCTTGTGGCCTCCTGGCAGCCTCCAGGAGCCATGCTGGAGCAATGCTGGCTCTCACCTACTTGCTAAGGCACAAAAGCCCTTGCTGTTTGAGAGTTAGGGATGTCCTGTGGCTCAGAGTCAGGGTGTTCTGTCCCCTGAGTGTTTGAGTATTGCCCAGCAGAGGAGGCTGGGGTCTTGCAGAATCAGTGAGGTGGTTGAGTTCATCGGCCCTGGTATTTCTTTGGACAAAATACTATTTCTCTTTCCCTTGACCATGGATGGAAAAGTAGTTTGGGAATTTGGGTCATGGGACCCAGTAGGTTTCCTGGGAGTAACAGATAAGGGAATAAGGCCATAATGAAGATCAGCTTCTTCTCCGTGGTGAAACCTGTGAACACTCCATTAAGCCAAAGGGAGCTATGGGCTTCCTGACCACCCTTTACCAGCCATGGGATGCCAGCTGGTGAACTGGAAACGTGCTCCTTCCAAGGCACCAAGGACAGCACTTATCTCTGGATGAATCCCAACAGTAAACCTGGGAGCCCTAAATTCTCAGCCATGATCTCTGCAGTCACCAGTCTGGTCCTGTGATTAGATACCTTTTCCCAACCTTCAGGGCAGGAGTCTTACTGATGCTTCAGCTTAGTTCAAATTATAATGGGATAGATCACTAGCCGGCTGCAATCCTTGTTTATTGAATTTCGTATGATCCATTTAATTTAGGCCCTCCCATCTCTGAAGGTGAAGCCTATTGAAAATCCGTCTCTTTATCCTCTCGTGGCCTAATTTATGTTTTCCCCTTTAGCTCCTCCGCCTGCCTTATTGCTGTCATCACATCCAAGGGTCCATCAGGCAGGAGGCATCAGGCAGGAGGCGGGCCTGGGAAGATTAACTTTCTTATTGCTTTATTTGGTGTGCTAGCCAGCCTAGCAGATGTATGCCTGTCTCTCCACCTCCCTCCCCTGAAACTCTTTCTTGTGGTCAGCAGTACACTACTCATCTCATGTTGACTGAGAGAGAGAGAGAAAGAGAGAGAGAGAGAGAGAGAGAGAGAGAGAGAGAGAGAGAGAGAGGGGTGAGGGGAGAGAGAGAGACCCAGAGAGAAAGAGAGACCCAGAGAGAGAGAGACCCAGAGAGAGAGAGACCTAGAGAGAGAGAGAGAGACTCAGAGAGAGAGAGACCCAGAGAGAGACCCAGAGAGAGAGACCCAGAGAGAGAGACCCAGAGAGAGAGACCCAGAGAGAGAGAGACCCAGAGAGAGAGAGACCCAGAGAGAGAGAGAGAGACTCAGAGAGAGAGAGACTCAGAGAGAGAGAGACCCAGAGAGAGACCCAGAGAGAGAGAGAAAGAGAGAGACTCAGAGAGAGAGAGACCCAGAGAGAGAGAGAAAGGAAGAGACAGGGAGAGAGAGAGACCCAGAGAGAGAGACCCAGAGAGAGAGAGAGACTCAGAGAGAGAGAGAAAGAGAGAGACTCAGAGAGAGAGACCCAGAGAGAGAGAGAGAAAGGAAGAGACAGGGAGAGAGAGAGAGAGAGATAAATAGAGAGAGAGAGAGGAAGGGAGAGAAAGAAAGAGAGAAGCAGAAAACCACCAAAAACAAATGAACAAAACCACCACCACCACCAATGCAAATAGTTCCTGACTGCGTACTTTGTATTTTGAAAATGTTTTCTAAAATAGAATTATTAAAGAATAGGATGGGGGCCGGATGGTCGTGGTGCCTTTAATATCAGCACTTGGGAGCCAGAGGCAGTTGGATCTCTGTGAGTTCGAGGCCAGCCTGGTCTACAGAGTGAGTTCCTCCGGGACAGCCAGTACTACACAGAGAAACCCTACCTCAAAAAACAAAAATAAAAAAGGATAAGATGGGGAAGGGGAACTTGCGGGGGAGGGGGGAGATTTCTGTAAAGTGCTTGTCATACAAGGTAGGAACCTCATTGTGTCTTCAGCACACATGTAAAAGCTGGACATAGTGGCACAGGCCTTTAATCCCAGCTCTGGGAAGGCCTGCACGGGACAGTCTCTGGAGCTAGCCAGCCCGTCTAGCCTGACTGGTGAGTCCCAGGCTAATAAGAGGCCCTGTTGCAAAGGAAGTAGAAGGCACTCCAGTGCTCTGGTCTCTACACACATGCACACACACTTCCATGCACGCCCTCCTGCACACACAGGAACCTCGCGCACACAAGCGCATAGCCTTTCAAAGCCAGGCTCGGGCATCTGCCTCTAAGGATGAGTGCCCCTCACTCATATATGAGGCAAAGTCAAGGAATTATAGGAGGAAGCTGCAAATGAAGACATAGCTAGAGGAGGGATCCATCAGGAGGGATGACGGAGACTCAGGCCGGGTGGACGAAGTCAGACTTGGCGCTGGGCTTCGCGTGGGCGCCGGGAAGTCAGTAGAAGAAAGGTGATGGGTGATATTTTCGAGCAGGAGGAACCACTGTTTGGGAAAAGAAACAATGTAGAGTGGATAGTCCAGAAGCACCACCAGCAGACCCAATGGGAACCTAGAGAAAAGGATGTAGGAGGGAGAAAGGAGCTTTAGGCTTGACTGGGAGAAAAGGCCCCTCACTGCTCAGCACAAGACGGTGCTCGCCAGCAATATGGAACCCATAGCTTGAGCCCTGTCTTAAAACCCTGGGGATCACACAAAGGCTGTTCAGAAGATGAAATGAACTAAGTGCCTGATGCGTGGAGGGAGGAAAGATCTGGGCAGGCGTGGGCCACCAGGATCTAGAAGGGACTTCCAGGACACTGGTGTGAGACATTCCACCTTCTGTCTTGAGCTCATGATGCACAGGGCCCAACCATGCTGGCACTCGCGGTGCACGCCCTTTAATCACAGGTGATTAGGGTGAGTGGCAGCCCTAATGAAGCCCTCACCTGAGCAGCCCTTCACTGGCTTCACGGGGTCTGTGCAGCACGGCCTGGCACATCTTGGTCTCTTTGATTAGAAGCTCTCTCATCAGCACGCCATCCCACCCTGTTAATGATGCCAAAATGCTGGGAAGGGGCGTTTCCTTTAACCCGAGTGGACACGTGCTCAGCCAGGGCTCACGTCTGCATGGGAAGCCGTTCAGACGGTCAGCTTGCTTCTTTTCTCTGATCCAGCAACACTGACATTTTCCTACAGAGGTGTCTGAAGGCAACCGTGTGCACTGGAGAGGACTAAAGAAAGTGGCCTTCCTGGATAAGATTACCAGGAGGAAAGTGAAGACCTAATTATTTAGTATTTTAGGGCTGGAGAGGTGGCTTGGTGGTGGAGAGCAATGGGTGCTCTTGCAAAGGATCAGTGTACACATGGTGGCTCATAACCGCCCCTAAGTCCAGTTACAGGGAACCTGATGGCTCCTTCTGGCCTCTGTATATACATACATGCACACATATGTGTAGACAAATACTCATACACACAAACTGAGAATAAATGAATCTTTATCACTATAAAATATGCGTGGTTTTGAGCCTTCTCTAATGTGCAATACATTTAAAAAATTGATCATGAACAAAAGTCTTACCTAACTGTTTGAGCACTGTGGTGGGTTCAGTATGTTCCCTACAGCTTGGGCTACGACTCAGTGTGTAAAGGGCTTGTTGAACAGGCATGAGGGGCTGGGTTTGATCCCCAGAGCCCGCGTGTGGAGGAGAAGGCAGGAGGATCATGGGACTCACTGGTGAGCAGGCCCTGGGTCCTAGTGAGAGACCCTACCCTCGTGAGAGGCAAGATTAATGACGCCCGGGGAACTACATGGACGTGGGGACATTGGCCTCTGGCCTGCACATGCACAGGGCGTGTTTGTGAGCGTGCACTTGCACACACTGCATCCATGCAAAGTCCAGGTCTGATGCAGCGTGCAGGGCCGTGGGACCCTAAGCGGGCCTGCTCTCTGCATGCACTCCGGCTGTGCTCACTATTGCGGAGCGGTTTCTTGGTGACAAGACGTGTCTGACCATCTCCTGCTCTCTTTTCCTCCTGCCCAGGGATGGTGAAGTCCACAGGCAAGCCTGAGCCTCAGCAGTGCGCGTCTCCCAACCTCCAAGACCAGAGAGAAGAAATCAATCTTCCAGAATGATTTGGCCTTTGGTGTTGGTGAGAAAAATCACAGGACAAGCCTTGGTTATGTGCAGGGTAAGGGCTGTCTTCACAGCTCCCGCCACCTGAATTACTGGGGACTCGGTTCCTGGTCACCTTAGGTGTCCTCCATCCATGGCCGGCCGTGGCTGCCATGGCTGTTTCCTGTTCCCTGCGTGGCTCTGGTGGCCTCACTGCTCTTCCCTGTGGGTTCATCAGGTAGAGACTCTTCGAGTCTACTTTCCTCATTTCCAGTGGGACCTCCCTTCCCTCCTCTCACTGTGGCTTCTTAACCCCTCCCTGCCCTCCCCCTCCCTGCCCCCTCCCCCTCCCTGCCCTCCCCTCCCTCCCCTCACACCTCCTCTCCCCCTCTCACCCCTCCCTTCCTTCCTCTCACCCTCCCTGCCCTCCCCTCACCCTCCCTGCCCTCCCCTCACCCTCCCTGCCCTCCCCTCACCCTCCCCTCCCTCCCTGCCCTCCCTCACCCTCCCTGCCCTCCCTCACCCTCCCTGCCCTCCCCTCACCCTCCTTGCCCTCCCCTCACCCTCCCTGCCCTCCCCTCACCCTCCCCTCCCTCCCTGCCCTCCTTCACCCTCCCTGCCCTCCCCTCACTCCTCTCACCCCTCCCCCTCCCTCCCCTCACCCCTCCCTTCCCTCCTCTCACCCCTCCCTGCCCTCCCCCTCCCTGCCCTCCTCTCCCCCTCTCTGCCCTCCCCTCCCTCTACCCTCCCTCCCCCTCCCTCCCCTCCCCCTCTCTGCCCTCCCTCTACCCTCCCTCCCCCTCCCTCCCCTCCCCCTCTCTGCCCTCCCCTCCCCTCCCTCCCTCCCCCTCCCCTCCCTCCCCTCCCCCTCCCCTCCCTCCCTCCCTCTCCCCTCCCTCCCCTCCCCCTCTCTGCCCTCCCCTCCCTCTCCCCTCCCTCCCCTCCCCCTCTCTGTCCTCCCCTCCCTCTCCCCTCCCTCCCCTCCCCCTCCCCGACCTCCCCTCCCTCTCTCTCCCCTCCCTCCCCTCGCCCTCCCTCCCCTCACCCCTCCCTGCCCTCCCCTCCCTCCCCTCACTCCTCCCTTCCCTCCCCTCACCTTCCCCTCCCTCCCCTCACCCCTCCCCTCCCTCCCTCCTCTCACACTCCAGCTGGTCTCAGTTCAGGTTTAATCACAGGCATCTTCTACTGCTCAGTTGCCTTTCCTGGTTGGTTGCCACATCCTGTGTCCCACATTCAAGGCTGTCCCCTTGCCACCTGAGCCAAACGAAGAGACCAGTTTTGGCCGCCAAGTCTGGACCAGAGCCCTAGAGGACAGTTTCTGTGCTCGCAGAAGCGGACTGAGCCCAGTACCTGTCAAGAACATAAAAAGTGCACCGAGATTTTCCAGACAGGGCTCCATCCCCAGCGATGCTGACCCAGGGCTGTGGTGGGCGGCAGGCGCTCCCTCGGTCCTGAGTCGGGGCTGCTTGAACACAAAGCTGCTTCCCGGCACCTCGTGGCCACCTCTGAGGAAGCTGTGTGCGCCCCAGGCAGAATCAAGGATGAGAAGCCCAAAGAGCTGAGAACTTGAGAAGCTGCCTCGAGTCTGTGGCTCCTGAGCAGCGGGGTTACAACGAAGCAGACCTTCTGGGCTCCACAACTCCATGGCGGTGTGTGAGAGCCTGTGTTTCTCTCCTCTCTCTCTTGCAGTTTGGCTTTGGTGCCTCAAGTCAAGGGACAGAAGAGTGTCCCAGCAGGTATTATCCGAAAACATCCCTTTCCTGCACTGCTCTGGACATCGCCCCCAACACACACACACACGATACATAACCTATGCGTAACCCAGATGGAAAGAGCAGCAAGAATTGCCTTCTGCTTACTTATTTATTAATTTGTTTGTTTGTTTGTTTATTAGGGTTACTTGTTTATTATGTATACAGTACTCTGGCATGCATGACTACACTCCAGAAGAGGGCACCAGATCTCATTACACATGGTTGTGAGCCACCATGTGGTTTCTGGGAACTGAACTCAGGACCCCTGGAAGAGCAAACAGCGCTCTTAACCTCTGAGCCATCTCTCCAGCTTTTTAAAACTGGAAACCATGGGGCTGGAGAGATGGCTCAGCAATTAGGAACAGTGGCTGCTCTTCCAGAAGAGAAAGATTCAGCTCCCAGCTATCTATAACCCCAGTTCCAGTTGAAATCTATCTCCCCCTCTGGTCACTACAAGAACTGCATGCAGGTGGGGCCCAAACATAGATGCAGGCAAAACAGTCATACACATAAAATAAAATAAGTAAATATTTTTTTACAGTTTAAAATTGCCCCCTCCTGTGCATACTGTAAGAGCACTCACTTCTAAATTCATATTTTAAAAGTTCTCCGCAATCAAAGAAAGCTTACAGGCCTGTGCACACATCCATGCATGAACTCTCTGTGTAATTAATATGCAGGATGTATTAAACAGAGAGCATCGCTGTAGCAATCTGTTGATGTGCACATCTTAAAGAGGGGGACAATTTATGCAGCTCATGTTTGCAATGGCTACGAGGGTAGAAACTCATGTCACGGTGGACAGGAAACAGTACATCAGGTCCTCCATGGTGGAGAGAGAGGGGAGAGATTGCTTTGGAGGGAAATGGGGAATAGAGTCCATTATACATGTTTACTCAACAGCAAATTTTCTTGGGACTAATTTTGTCCAAAGTAAGGCAGATCATATTTGATAGTTCTAAACATTATGGGGCTTCCACATATTTTCACGTGGGGGGAGGGTGTGGTGTGTGTGTGTGTGTGTGTGTGTGTGTGTGTGTGTAAACTCTCTGGTTCTATTAACTGTCTGGGACACACCCCTGAAGAGCCAGCCCTTCAGCCTTGAGCCACAGGAAGAGTCCACGAGCAGAAATGGGGAGGAACAGTTGCAAAAATATGTGCAGGTTGAATATTTTACATCCCAGGTTGAAAAACCACCAAGGTGGCTTCTGAGGAAATATTTCAAATGAGAACTGAAGGCAGCAGACAGTCCAGAATAGTCCTCCTGTGTACGAAACCTGTCACTGGAGGCCCTTGTGTTGGGATTCATGGACAATGAGCCTAATGATGCAACTCTGATTTTCAAGTTAGCCATGATGAGAGCTTGCAGCAATCTTCTGAGAGCTAGATAAGCAGGGACGGGTTCGGTGGTTAGGATCACACTCCACGTAGAACTCGGCAGGCATTGATATTCATTCCTGGCCGTTATCAGTCTGACCTCTACGGAATGGCCCGGATTTATGGGAAGTGCATTAAGGAGTCTGATGGTCATTCTGGCACCCCATCCTGCATGATAATTAACACAGGGAGAGAGAATTCAGTTCAGAATGAGCTGGGGCCAAAGCTCCTTCCTCACCTGCAGAGACAGCCCTGTGCTCAGGCAGAGCTTAACATGCACCTTGTCATCTAAATGGTAGGTGTCTGATCATCAACAAGTTAGACACAGTGATTGTGTGTGTGTGTGTGTGTGTGTGTGTGTGTGTGTGTGTGTGTGTGGCCTTTCCCACATGCAGATAAAAGTAAGCATGAACATTCAAATGCACCTATGGATTGTATGCATGCTTATGCATATATGCTGTTAGATTTGCAAACTTCAGAAATTCATTTCCTGTTTTCTGCAGCTGCCATTTTGTGTAGTCCCCATTGCTTCTAAGACAAAGACAGATGAGGAGTCAGGGCCCACTTGAAAGGCACACATGACCTGGTATTACATAGCAAAGTTGTCATGAGCTTAATGTACAGGACCCAGAGTGACAGTATTAACATTTGACTGTTGGGGACTGTAATAACTTCCTTGTTCTCAGCCCTAATCCACAGACATTGATGAATAAATGATTCCAATTGAAGCACACATCTTTATTTTCAGTGAATTGATGGAAACAAGGGGTACAGGAAGCAAATCTGAGGTCTTGATGATTCTTGCAGAAGTTTTTGTCCTGTAAACAAAGACATCCATTGCTCAGATGGCCACAAGCCCATGCACACATACACTCCTTTCCATTTTAAGAAGGCGTTATTCCTATTTCTTAGTTTTGTGCCCGTATATGCACCTGTGTGTAGGTATATGCACATGAGTGCAAATACCCACGGAGACCAGGAGAGGACATCAGACCACCTGGACCTGCAGTCAGAGGAGGTCATGACCCACACTGGGCTCTGGGAACCCAATCCAGGTCCTCTGCAAGGCACTGGCACGGCACCTGTTATCTGGATGCACTGCAGTGTTAGATATTGTCGGTGCAGGAGTCCCACCAAGAGTTACCACCTGGCTCTCCGGAAGTAAGCACCTGGTGACTGGCAGTGAGTTTTCACTGTGCTATTAAAGGAGTCTCTCTAGGGCTGTCTGTACTAGTCAGGGTTTCTATTGCTGTGAAGAGACACCAAGACCACCTCAACTCTCGTAAACTAAAACATTTAACTGGGGGCTCACGCCCAGTTCAGAGATCTGTTATTACCATGATGGGGAGCATGGGAGTGTGCAGGCCGACCTGGTGCATGGGAGTGTGCAGGCAGACCTGGTGCATGGGAGTGTGCAGGCAGACCTGGTGCATGGGAGTGTGCAGACAGACCTGGTGCAAGGGAGTGTGCAGACAGACCTGCTTGGTGCATGGGAGTGTGCAGGCAGACCTGGTGCATGGGAGTGTGCAGACAGACCTGGTGCAAGGGAGTGTGCAGGCAGACCTGCCTGGTGCATGGGAGTGTGCAGACAGACCTGCCTGGTGCATGGGAGTGTGCAGGCAGACCTGGCGCATGGGAGTGTGCAGGCAGATCTGGTTCTGGAATAGTTAGTAGCTGAGAGCCCTACATCATGCAGGCAGCAGGAAGTTGACTGAGATCCTGGATGGTGTGCAGAGCACAGCAAACCTCAAAGCCCGCCCCCACAATAACACACTTCTCCTACAAAGCCACACCTTCTGATAACATCATTCTCTCTGAGAGCAGGGGGTGTCAATGACATTCAAACTGCCTCACTGTCAGAAACAACAAGCTCTTCTTGTACTCATCTGGCCAAGTCCAAAGGAGTGGATCCCAACCCTGTGATTTTACCTGCACCTTCACAGCCAAGGTGCATTCTCAGCTGAGAAGGCTGGAGAAACACAGCCATGGTGCCAGGACACAACAAGGAAGGGTGAACTCACCCGAAGAGCCTCCATGAGCCATGTGGTTTCCATAGCAACGAAACCAAGTAGTTCTCAAAGTGTGGTGGGTCCCCTGACTGAGCAGCCTCACCCTCACACACAGAATCGGAGCCTGGACGGGGCTCAGTGACCTCAGTTCTGACAGGTGTCAGGGAGCTTCTGGTTTGTGCTTGTGACAAAGGCTACCTGCGAGCTCACTAAGGCACCTCAAGGTCACAACCGCCTTGCAAGGTCACAACCGTCTTGCTCTCTGATCACCCTGGTTGTTGATCCACCTGGTTTAGGCCAGAAGGTAAGCACCTCTCTCTCCCTAGGTCTGGAAATAGCCAGAGCAGGACTTCTGCATCCTGCCACTAGAGGGAGACTTCCGCGTCCCCCTGGACCCTGCCTGGCAGCTCATGAGCACTGTGAGCAGCCAGACCAGATGCTCTGCCCTTCCCACTGTTCTGTCCTCCAGAGCCACCCCCTTTGTGCTCTGGGTGCCATGGCACTATCAATCCCCGAGATTCCTCATTTCTTTAAATCCAGTGACGCCACTCACTCCAGATAACCAGACACACTCCTAGACCCCATGACGCCACTGGACACTACATGAGCTCTGCACATCTGGAGAGATGCCAATGTGATCTGCCCTGTGGCTGGAGAGTCTCCCCCAGGATCCTGCCTCTGGAAACTGTTATGAGTAGTTTTTCCACCAGCCTGGTCCCAGAGCCGCACCAGCCGCAATAACACGCAGAGACTCTGTATTAGATATAAAGCTGAAGGCCAGTTACTAGCTTCTTATGGGCTGGATCTGTCTTAAATATTAACCCATTTCTATTAATCTAAGTGTTTCTACGTGGTCTTATCTTTCTTGAGAGAGGGTCCATACCTCTTCTCTCTCGTCTCTACCTTTTGAATCTTTTCTACTACATCCCCCACAATCCTCCTTGTCTCCTAGTCCCGCCTATCTTGCTTTCCTTTTGGCCAACAGTGCTTTATTCATTAACCAATAAGAGAAACATATTTACAGAATGGCATCTCCCATCAGGAATCAGAGACTACTGTTAGAGAATGGATGTGACCTCCAGCTAAGATGCTTCATACAGGTGAGCAGCCTTGGGGAAATAGGCTGAGGACCGAAGTTAGGAACTTAAGAGTGAGAGTGTTGTGTGATGACCCTCAGCGTGACAAAATACAGCTTTTGTATATCAACTATGTGTCTACTTGTTCTCAGCAAGGACATGAACTATGTTGTCTCAGAACACATACCTTAGCACGATACCTCCCAGCCTGCCATGATACCCAGTCTCACATGGTGGTGGTGGTGGGGTACCCAGCCTCACCAGTGTCGTGGAACACGGTCAGGCGAGCCGAATGGGCCTTTCTGTGGGAATTCAGAGGGCTAGAATGTAAACGCGGAAGCCCAGCTTAAGACATTTCCATGCAGATTCCACCGGGATTGGACTTGTAAAAAAACGTTAGTCATTTATGTCATTGTACAGGCATGGCATTCAAATCTTTTCACGTTCTCCACCTTGTCAAATGTTTATGCAAATGTTCAGGCACCCCCTCCCCCCTCCACCTGACTGCCAAAGAGGTAAAACTTTTGTTTACATAGTGACCCCACTGCAGTCCTGGAACTTGGTGGCCTGGGGCAGTGAGCCCATCCCCCTTTCCTTCTTTTCTTTTGCAGTGATGCTATAAATCTAGCCATTTGCCAAGGACTGTGAGGTGTGACCTCAGCTGCTGAGGGAAAGACAGTCACCACCTGCACCAGAATGAAACCCTCGAGCACTTCCGGGATCTTTTCTGCTTCCTCTCACTGGGTGAGGTGTTTAGAGAGAATTTAAAACGGGAGAGAGGGAATGTGGGGAGGAAGGAAACCAGAGCAGGAAGGAAGTGCTGCCCATAGGGCGCACACAGCATCAGCCTTGAAAGGGAAACCCCTGTACTTGGGGCTGGAACAATACAAAGACTTTCCGGGGGCAAGACCCCGACCATGGAAGGTCCCAGTTTGTAAAACTGCAAATCCACTTGCAAGCAGAGAGGCAGACCATCTAAGGCAGTACTTCTAACATTCAGGTCTCGACCCCAGTGGGGGTTCAAATGACCCTTTCACGGGAGTCGCCTAAGACCTGGAGAAAACGAATATTCACATTACAAGTCATAACAGTAGCTAATTACAGTTATGAAGCAGCATTGAAATTCATCTTATGGCGGGAGGTCATCACAGCACGAGGCACGGTATTAAAGGTGCACAGCATAGGAAGGCAGAGAGCACTCTCCAGGACATCGCTGTTGGCCGGGACCAGCTAGCGAAGCAGTCAGAAACTACTGCAGCTATGGCAGAAATGCCGCATCCTGAGCTGCCGCAGCAGAACTTGGCAGTGCCCATGAGCTGCTTGTTTGCTCCTCATTTTGCAGGCATGCAGATGAGTGACAGTGTCGTGGAGGTTTGCACAGCGGCACCGGGAAGCTGTTGAGGGCGGGCAATCAGTAGCGGGGCTGCAGTCTCTGCCAGGAGCTCCTGAGTGGCTGTGCATTCCGCTGGGAGGGTGAGTGAGCTCCAGTGCAGTGTGCGCCTGAGAAAGTAGAGACCCTGAGTGGAGCCATCCGAACACGGAAGCGGCAAGCAGCAGAGCTGGAGGACTGGGGATCACCAGAGTCTGGGGCAAGGGAAGGAACCAAAGTTGAGTCCTAGATACCAGACCTGGGGTAGAGGGTTTAATGTTCACCCTGGTGGGTTTGATGCTTCCATCGAATCTTTCTCAATATCTTCCTATCATTCTTCTTAAGAATGGGATCATGCACTCTGCTGTTGTTGAAATATATAGTGTGTTAGGTCTTCCTTCCTTCCTTTCTGCCTTCCTGCCTTCCTGCCTTCCTGCCTTCCTCCCTTCCTTCCTCCCTTCCTTCTTTCCTTCCTTCCTTCCTTCCTTCCTTCCTTCCTTCCTGCCTGCCTGCCTGCCTGCCTACCTTCCTTCCTTCCTTTCTTTCTTTTACAAGCTCCCACTTTTCCAGCTGGGTTGGCACCATGGTCTCCCCATCCGAGAGCTCCTCTCTTCACCTGTCTGCTGCTCTCCTTTCCCGATGTGGCCAGTGCCCTTCCTACAACTTCATGGTCCTTGTTCTAAATCCACAAATAACCTCTGGTCTTCTCCAAGGATAAGACCCAAGGGCAGAACTTTCTTTGGTGGGAACTGTCTGAATCATTTTTATATCTATAGGTCATTCCATGCCACTGATAATCAGAGTTCATCAAAACAGATGGCAGAACTGTCCCCAGCTAACAAAAATTTTTTACCACTTTTTTTTTCTTACCGGGCAAGAATATTTTTAGATAGTTCTGGGTCAGCATTTTCTGAACTTAGTTGGCCATGAAACATTTTTTAAATTATAATATATTGATGGAACACCAAGAGGAGTTCATGAAATATAGATGCAGGCTGAGATTAAAGCAGACAGCACCCAAAGGATCTCAAAGGTGAATTAACTGCTTAAAGAGATTCTGAAAACATGACTTGTTGGCTCTTTGCTTTTCTATACAACAACAGAAACCACAGAGATTCCCTTATGCAAAAGTTAAGGAGAAGAGCACGTCCGCATGGAGCCATGTGGGTTCCCTTTTTAACATTTTGGACTTTGGCTAGGAAAGAGCACATCCTCCAGTGTTTTATCTCCAGTCAGGGTCGGCTCTGAATCACAGGACCACTTGAGATCGGGGTGGGCTCTGCTGCAGGCCATCCTGTGTGAGGCACAGTCTCAAATCCATCCCTACATTCTATTTCATGCCAGTGAGATATGGGAATTCTACTCCTGTGTGGTTCCAGAGGAATGAAACACCAGTTATGCCTCCTCAGTGTTTATGAGCAGCTGAGATAGGAGCCCTTCACCTTAGAATTCACCCACCAGTCTGCCCTGAGCATTTTATTTAATTTCTCTTTAATTCTTCTTCTCCTCCCCCTCCCTCTCCCCTCTCTTTGTTTCTGTGTGTTTCTCTCTCCCCCATCCCCCTCTCTCTCTCTCTCTCTCTCTCTCTCTCTCTCTCTCTGTGTGTGTGTGTGTGTGTGTGTGTAACTGCATGCACGCTGCTGCCTGCAGAACACAGAAGGCAGAGGAAGTCATCAGATCACTCTGATGGGAGTTGCAGGCAGCTGTGAACCACTGGAACATCCGTAGTGCTGGGAATCAAACTTGGATCTTACAGAACAGCAAGCCTCTTAACTGCTGAGTCATCCATCAGGCCCCAAGCCTGGTATTTAGAAAGTAATTGACATGAATTCCTTTACCTGAAGGTTTTGCCTTTATGTCAAACAGTTTGGAGCCCTTGAGAGCCAAACGTCTATTCTGCTGTGATGACTATTGTTTCCATAAACTAACCTTTTTGACCCAAGGCCTATGGAGAGCCAATCTGTGCACTTTGAATATTGAAGCCTATAAATGTTGAATAATGCCACGAATAGAGGCTGAAATATTTGGACGAAATACACAGCAGGAAGCAGTGTTCAATCACTCCACAGCTGATGGGAGATGTTATTCTGTAAATATGTTTTTTATACTGGTTAATTAATAAAGCCCTGTTGGCCAATAGGAAAGGAAGATAGGAAGGACTAAGAAACTAGGAGGAAAGAGGAAGTAGTAGGGAGAGTCAAGATGTAGACCAGGGAGGAATGAAGACGCCAGCCGCGGCTCCCGGATAAGATGAGCCACGTGGAAATAGATAAGTAGAAATGGGTTAATAATTAAGACAGAGCTAGCCTATAAACAATAATGGTAATTGGCCAACAGGATTGTATCAAATACGGAGTCTCTGAGTGTTATTTGGGGCTCATGTGGCTGCGGGACCATGGTGGCAGGACCGGCGGGGGGGGGGGAGGGGAGGGGAGGACCTGCCGTAACACACAGCCCCAGCCTGAAGGGTATGAGGCATGCGCTCTTGCTTGGATGCCTAGAGGTTTGACCCTGGGCATCAGGCACGTCACTGGCTGAGGTTATGAGCTAGGCTGTTCCCTCTACAGAGAAAGCGGTATCTGAATACTGTTGAAGGTCTGTGTCCCCAAAAGTCCTGACATCATATGACTATGACATGCATTGTGTCTTTGACACACAACACCTTTTGTGTGCTTTTCCAGATCATGGGAACAGCATATGCCCACTGTGACATTGAAGAGGAAAGGGTCAAAAGTGCCACCATTTTAAGTATTTATAAAAACTCTTCATAATGTGCAGTGGCGTTTAATATCCTACCGGGATGCTGGAGGCTTCAGCCAGTCCACTCTACTCTCTGTGTGGGGCGACGCTTCGCTCAGACTTGCCTAGTAAAGTTCTGCACAAGCTGTTTCCATCTCACACCTGAGTCCCCTCCTCTGAGAAGGCAAGAGCTGAGAACTCTCTTACTTTTGTAATTGGGGTATTATTCCTAGAGCACATCTGGTCCCTGCACTATATGGACAAATCCATCACGTTGTTTCTAACTTTTCAGGAAGCCCCACAAGGTTGCCCTGGACCACACCTCTCTTTCCCAGTGGGAGGAAAATGTGCTTCAGAGAGATTAACCCAGATTTCTCTGACTCTGTGGCTGAGGGGTGATGGGAGATGTTAGTCTATATATATGTTTCTCATACTGGTTAATAAAGACCTGTGGCCAATAGGAAACAAGATAGGCAAGGCTAGAAGACCAGGAGGAGGAAAGAGGAAGTAGTAGGGAGGAGTTGAGATGTAGCCCGGGGAGGAAGGAAGATGCCCGCCACGGCTCCCGGATAAGATGACCACGTGGAAATAATTAGATAAGTAGAAATAGGTTAATAATTAAGACAGAGCTAGCCCATAAACTGTAATGGTAACTGGCCAACAGGATTGTATCAAATACAGAGTCTTTGAGTGTTATTTGGGGCACATGTGGCGGCGGGACCATGGCTGCAGGACCCACTGCAGCCAGCCGGAACAACCTGCCTTAACATAATGGTGTCAGAAGTGGGATTGAGAACTTTCACTTAAAACTTAACAAAAGCTTAAAAAATAGTTTTTAGAAACAAGGGAACAGAGACTAGCAAGACTTCTTGGTAGCAGCATTTTCTCGGTTGGATTTGTTTTGCTGTAGACAGAGATTTGTGCGGCTCCTTTAAGGGAGGTTTCCAAAATTAGCATAAGCAGCAAAAAAGCAGCCTTGCTTTTAAAGAGCTCTGCTAACAATTCATTGGTGTGTACGAGAGCTACAATGTAGGTTTACACTGTGTTTTAAAAAATACGCTGGCTTGGGAGAGAAAAAGAAACAGGATACAATAGTTTAAAAAAGAAAAAAGGAAGTAAAATGGCTGGATGTGCTGGCACATGCCATTAATCCCAGCACTCAGCAGACAGAGGCAAGAAGATCTCTGTGATTTCAAAGCAAACCTGGTATGCAATGAATTTCAGGACAGATAAAAGTTACACAGAGAAACCCTGTCTCAAAATATGTAAAAATAGAAGTAGAAGAAATAGAGTAATAAAAAAGCCACGTAAAGATGGAAAACACAGAGAAATTTTGGATACTATACACGCTTCTGTTGTCTTTAAATTATTTGATTGCTGAGAAAATAACTACTGATAAAAGAAATGCTGCTGGATTAATTCAATTTATATATTTTAAAAATGCTTTGACTCCAAAATTTAAGCCTAAGGACAAGTTACTGGGGGAAAGGATTTCTATTTTTGTTTCCACAAAAAATGAAAAGCTGTGGATTCTTTCCAGACTTATATGGTTTGATCAAGCCAGACCCCCTGAAACAGCTCCCCAGATGATCCAACATTCAAAGCAGTTGAGACAAAGCCTTGCAGACTACTGCCAAGATTTCTGCTTCTTCTTAGGATCCCCCATGACAGCGCCCCCTACCAGCAGGAAGTAGTTTGGAAAGAATGACGTCCAAATTCCCAAATATTGTTTATAAATGTTTGTTTTCATTTAAATGGACTTGGTTATAAATGGCTATAACCACAAACAATCTTTTTAAAGTTAAAAATGGAATTATGGTATAGATATGAATACTTTGCTTTGAAATGGATTTTCTTTTATTGATAAAATTTAAGGTCAATTTTGTGATATGTATATTTCTCCTCTTATTTAGGTCTTATGTTTATATAGCTCATTGAAAATGTAATGTATAATTTAGTACAATTAAAGAGTTACCTATAATAATCAATACTTGGAGTTAAGTTAGTTAGGATTTCTAGATATGCAGAGATGTATTTGAGATGAATAGGCATTCTTCAAACCTTTCAAAGACCTACAGAATATGGCATTTAAAATGGTTTAGGGTTTTCCTTGACAGTGAGGCACAACTGCTCCTGGTAACACCACCTACAGAAGAAAAGAAGATGGACATTGAAGAAACACATTAAGGAGTTTGCTTCTAATATGGCAAGACTGGCCATTTGGGCAAGGTACTTCTCTTCTGGACTGTTTGACTTTATGTTGTAGAAAGTGGACATGCAGGACCCACAAAAAGATGATTGCTGATGCAAAATGCACATTGCTACAGGGTTCCTGTTTCATTGAAGAGGCTGCCAGACAGCCAGACAGTCTACAGGACACAGAGAAAAATGACTGACAAACTGCCATTAGAGGTGGACAGTTTAAAGTTTCCTGCCTTGTTGAGGAGTCTGGACACACACTATGGCCTAAGGGCTGAAGATGGAACATTACAGCAGAAGTTCGAGTGACTGACCAGGCAATGAGTTGTCTCTGTCATTTCTAGAGTTTATCTATTATCCTTCTGTGGTCTTTGAAGGAGTTGAAGACAGATAGTTTTGGTTATAGTTTTCCTTAGTAAGGATTAAAGATAAGTTACATATAGGGCTTTAGACTCACAAAGATAGGATAGATGATATTTTCTTTAAGTCTTACAAAATGTTAATGGACTAAATATTGTTAACTGTGATTCTTATTTGATAACTGTTGTATGGTACATTTTGCTATGTTTAGGTTAAACCCCTTCTTTTACTTTAGACAGAAAAGAGGAGATGATGGGAGATGTTATTCTGTATATATGTTTCTCATACTGGTTAATAAAGCACTGTGGCCAATAGAAAACTAGATAGGCGGGGCTAGAAGACAAGGAGGAAAGAGAAAGTAGGAGGGAGGAGTCGAGATGTAGCCCTGGGAGGAAGCACGACACCTGCCACGGCTCCCTGATAAGACGACCACGTGGAAATACTTAGATAAGTAGAAATGGGTTAATAATTAAGACAGAGCTAGCCCATAAACTGTAATGGTAACTGGCCAACAGGATTGTATCAAATACGGAGTCTCTGAATGTTATTTGGGGCTGGTGTGGCTGTGGGCCCAGACTGGTGGCAGGCGGGATGGAGCCAGCGGGAAGGAAAAACCTCCTGTAACAGAGGGGCGGTGACCCCACTGCTCAAGGGTCTAGACTTCCTGTTCTACTCAGGTTATTTTGTGGGCTATACCACTGATGGGCACAATGAAGAAATACAGCAAAGACAGCCTTGCCAGGATCTTCTCTAGGGATGCTGTTGGGACAGAGGAAGGGCCTGTTACAGCCAGGGTGTGGGTCTTTGGGTAGAAACCACGCTGGTTTTCATAGCTTGTTCTGCAGCCAGGACTTTTGTTGCCACTACCTGTGGATCAGAAGAACAAGCCCCGGGCTCCACCCAGGGAAGTTCCAAATATGTGTCTGCCCTGAGGACAGCACCAGTCTGAGTCCTCAGATGGCCCCTCTCTCTCCTCCTCTCACTCCCAGGTTTATCTGCCACCTTCCCAGGAGCTGGGAACAGCATATCCTTCTCATCTTTCTCCGCCTTCTCCCCAACTAAAATACCTCGACTTTAAATCCATCTGCCTCTCCATTTCCACAGCAGCTCCCCCACACAGCCCGTAGGAGAATGAGGGCAAGCCCAGGAGGCCCCAAAGGGGATCATCTACCCCTGACCCTCTCCTGTCAATGTGTGCTGGCTCCTACCAGTGCCGGCCCTGCAGGATTCCATGATTCGATTCTTCCTGGCGTCAACTGGCAAAGCCCTCTGCAGGCCTTGTCTCCCACGGGGAGGACGGGTAAGTGAGGAGGCTGACTCGTGTCTAAAATGAATGTCTTCAAGCCCGGATTGAAGCTTCACACTCTCCTCCTGCACTTAATATTCGGACATACAGACAATTCAAATAAGAAAGCAAAACCAGGAGCTGGAGAGATGGCTGCTGATGCTTAGTCTCCAGCACCCACACCCATCAGCTTAGAACTGCCTGTCAATCAAGCTCCAGGGAGACCAACGCCCCCTTCTGGCTTCGTTGTGTGCCTGTGTGCCAACACTGACACACACATATGCATTTTAAACATTAAAAATTATACATCTTAAATAAAGACTTTGTTTTTCCTTTTTATTTTTTCTACTCAGATGAGCTTTCCTGAATCCCAGTCTGGCCGTGAATTCAGTATATAGCCAACGGTGACCTTATACTTCTGATCCTGCTCCATCTGTTCCCCAAGTGCCATGCACCAGGCGGGCGCCATCGCACCTAGCTTACGTTGTGTTAGGGACTGGGCCTAGGACTTGGTGAACGCTGTCAAGCGTAATCAGAGTCTCTGTTCCGTGTGGTCCTGCAGCCATTTAGTCCCAAATAAATACATAGAGGCTTATATTTAATTATAAAATGTTTGGATGATGGATTAGGCATCTTATTGGCTAACTCTCTCTTAATTATTAACCCATTTATATTATTCTGTATATCTCTACTCCGTCTTGGCTTATCGGAGAATACTCAGTGTCCCATCTTCCCAGTAGCTTCATGGCATCTCCCACTGGCTACTGGGATTGCTCTCAGTTCCTCTTCTCAGAATTCTCCTCATCTGGTAGCCCCGCCTATAATTTCTACTTGGCTACTGGCCAATCAGTATTTATTCACCAACTGATAAGAGAAACATACATTCACAGCATGCAGAAGGACATCCACCATCAAGCAAATACTTTAGCAACTGAGCTACATCCACAGCCCATAAAACTTCTTTTAAAACCAAATTTTCAATGAGTTTCTAATATGACATTATTATGAAAAATTGTTATATAATAGTCAATAGTGATGACAGAATGTTTTGACCAGCTTCTTAGTAAAATACAGTCACATAGTTTTCCATTTATTTATGTTTTACATACTAGCATAGTGAACATCTTTTAGCACGGGTCTTCAAACACAATTTATTCTATTTTCCTTATATTCTAATTATAAGATTATCACCTGAGACAATAGTTGCGGGTCTTGTTAATGATTTTAATTTGTATTTTTAAGGGTCCATTGGCAATATTGTATTTATTTAAATGTCCAACAACAATTATTGAATGCGCTTCTGGCTGCCACAACTGATTCAAACATTTAATTAATAAATCTGCTTTTGGTTTGCTTTGACTTTGTTTCTCATTTTTAAAAATTAGTCCCTGGAGGATTTGCATGACATGATTGATTGTATTCTCTGTTTCTTTCGTCTCCTTCTAAATCCACTTTTCTACCCACCCACCTATTTGTTCTCTTCTTTTCTTTATATTTCAGCCCATGTCTGTGTGCTGTTGGATGTGTGGCCTTCCACTGAAGTTTGGTAAACCAACTAGAGGCCATATGTTTATAGAAAACTAACCTGTCCTCTGCCAGAAGCCAGCAATAGTCGGTAGCTAATGACCATTCTTAACCAGCTGGAGACCCTCTGAGGCACAGCAGCAGCTGGACCAGTGAGGACCTCTCACTGCTGTGAAAAAGACTGAGTATCACTGGAGTCACCAGCAGGCGTCTGACTGGATTTCAGACCTTCTCTAGAAGATGAAACTCACACTTGGCACCACTGTCAGGGCCTAGAATCTGTAGAAAAACAAGCCAAATGTCCTAGGAAAGAACTGATTGTTATTGTTCTGCTAAATGGATTATTAAACCGACTCCTTAGGATCTGTTGCTGCCTCTCAGCTCTCATCAGAGAACCTTCTTTTTGCAGTAGATGGAATTTACACACAAAACTTCAACCAGCCAACGTGCAGGAAGCAAGAGATTATTGAATGTTGGGACAGTTATTCTGCACCCACTCACCTCAAGACTCAGGGGTTAACAAGGAAGGAGAGGCAGGAAGCACACAAGAACCAGAGTGTTGAGTGACGACAAGGGAACAGTGTTCTCTGGACACCACAGGACAGATACACATATGACTAATGGAGACAGTGACCACATGCTGAGACCTGCACCAACTCAAGGCAGATGCAACCCCAGCACTGAGGGGAGAGGCAGCCGAACAACATTTAAAAATAAGCTGCTCATTTATGGTATTTACTAGTGCTTTTAACCTGGTGCAAATGAAAATTTGACTATTTCTACAAAGTAAAAGCCCAGGAAAATAAAATTAGAAACTAATTAAAGTGGTGAATGGGGAAAGTGGGATGGGAGCAAATTACTCCTGAGATAACTGTTTTAATTTTGTTTGTATTTTTAATTCTACAGAGATCTTATGTGTCTGAAAACACTAGCAATAACAACAGCAACAACAAAAGAAAAACCCATACCCACACACACACACACACACACACACACACACACACACACACACACGGAACAAATACATCTACTTTTAAGTCAATTCATTACCCTAAACACTAAGAAACCATGAATTCAAGAGAGTCCCATTAAGCTATGCTGTAGGCCCATGGCCCATAATGGGAAATATTCTGATGTTGAAGGGAATGACCAAGGGGCCTGTGCTTGATGGCTGAGGTCGGCGTGGTGGGCAGCGTGGAGTGCATTGCAAACTTCAGCAAACAGGAATAGAAACTGATGAGCACTGTGCTGAAAGAAAGAGAAAAAACTGAAATGTGGGAACTGAGGGGCACTTTGTGATGCTGGCATCAGGATAAGTCATAGCCTAGGAAGAAATCTGTCCTAAATCCAGCCAACTAAGGACTGCCTTGGAAGCAGTGGACAGATGCCAGCCAGCCCTTGCTTCCTGGGACTGTGATCTACAGTTGCTGACTCCACAGAGAATGAATTCCAGGCCTGGCGGCAGGCAGGGATGAAGTGGGGATCTACAGGCACCTGCTTCCTTTGGCTCTAAGTGAACATCGAAATCTAGGCTGTATATTTGCTTGCTTGCATATTTATTTTGGCTTTTTGAGACAGGGTCTCACTATAGCTGAGGCTGTCCTGGAACTTGATCCTCCTGCCATTTGCAGATGTACAACACCACACTCTGTTACAAGCAGGTTTTTCCCGCCACCGCCAGTCTGGTCCCACCACTGCGCCAGCCCCCAATAACATGCAGAGACTCTGTATTTGATACAATTCTGTTGGCCAGTTACTATTATTTCTTATCGGCTAGCTCTGTCTTAAATATTAACCCATTTCTATTAATCTAAGTATTTCCACGTGGCTCATCTTACCAGCCAGAGCAGCTGGCTGCTACCTCTCCAGGCTCTCCATCTTGACTCCTCCTTACTATTTCCTCTTTCCTCCTTGTCTCCTAGCCCTGCCTATCTTGCTTTCTCGTTGGCCAACAGGGCTTTATTCGTTAACCAGTATGAGAATCATATTTACAAAATAACATCTCCCATCAACACTCAGCAATGGCTGTCTGCACTGCAGAGAGATTGAGAGCCCTGTAGCTACCTAGTCTGTGAGGCTGGGTGTCTCAGCAGTCCTAATCTGGTGTTGAAGGCCTGGAGGATTCCTGCAGAGCTTGGTCCACCATGGGGGGTGGAGAAAGCTGGTTCAGAGGTCAGAAAAAAATTTGTGACAGCAGTAGGAATCCCCCACACACACACACACACTCACACACACACTCACACACACTCACACACACACTCACACACACACTCACACACACACACTCACACACACACTCACACACACACTCACACACACACACACACTCACACACACACTCACACACACACACTCACACACACACTCACACACACACTCACACACACACACTCACACACACTCACACACACACACTCACACACACTCACACACACACACTCACACACTCACACACACACTCACACACACACACTCACACACACACTCACACACACACTCACACACACACTCTCACACACACTCACACACACACACTCACACACTCACACACACACTCACACTCACACACACACACACTCACATACACACACTCACACACACACGCACACACACACTCACACACACTCACACACACACACTCACATACACACACTCACACACACACTCACACACACACTCACACATACTCACACGCACTCACACACACACACATACACACACACTCACACACTCACACACACACACTCACACACACACTCACACACACTCACACACACTCACACACACACACTCACACACACACACTCACACTCACACACACTCACACACACACTCACACACACTCTCACACACACACTCACACACACTCACACACACACTCACACACACACACACTCACACACACACACACACTCACACACACACTCACACACACGCTCACACACGCACACACACTCACACACACTCACACACACACACACACTCACACACACACACACACTCACACACACACACACACTCACACACACACACACCAAGCGAAGCATGCACGCACTCAGCAACCTCCCTGTATTTGGGGCTGCTGTCAGAAGGTGCTCCCAACTCTAAGGTCTCCTTCGAGGAGCCCTTGCTAGATCCTCCCCGAGGCATGACTCTTAGTAGATTCCATATCAAATCGAGTTGACGGCAGGCAGCAAGACAAACTTTCAGAGCAGAGAAGCTGTGTCTCTGGCACCCACTTCTCACAACCCCCAGAACGTTGCTCTGAGAATCTTTGCTTGTAGCTAGCCCTCTCCCCTCCACTCAGCCCCTCAGAGTGCCAGGCCTCCTGCACTGCTTACCTTTCTCTAGGTTCCTACACACAGCCATAGGTGTTACGCACTTGATGAGAGGGTTTGAGTCCACCCATGGCACCTTTGCTGTGACCAAGTATCAGGTACATTCCCACTAGACAGCAGTCATGGTCCTGCTCCTCTTCCTCAGAGAAAACTGGCTTTGGTGAAGAAGAATGAAGCCAAAGATACAGAAAGAACAGAGCCCATTGTGCTGGCAGCCTCTGCCTGCTCAGCCTCTATTACTCCAGAGAGTCTCTTCCCACCTTTACGGGTCCAGCCATTCCAGAGTGTGCTGTGGAAAATTACTCCCCGGGGAGGTCTTGGTTGCTGTCACTTGCTAGGTTAAAACCTTAGTTCAGTTATGGAGCTTTCCATCATCCAGGCAGGCAGTCCTGCTCATGGTATCTGCCAGTCACCCCAGCTGTTATGGCCACATCTGTATAAGAACAGGTAGAGCTGCAAGCTGGAGTGAACCGGAAGGAAGACAGGCATGCAGGTCTAAGACAGAGGCAGCAGCTCCGTGGGCATCAGTGACCACAGCTCCTGCACCCATGCACACCCGGCTTCATTCACTCATCTGTCTAAAGATGTCTCATCTCCAGGCTCTTGACGGGGACACATTCATTACAACTGGAAGACAGGTGACATGCTTGCATGGGAGAGAGCTTACCTGGTGTGCACAAGACCCTGCTTAGCACACAGCACAAGAAGACAACAGGGAATACAGATGTGACCAAGGGAGGACTTATGCCAAGGAACTCATGCTAAGACATGAACAAACTGACACCGAGGGAAGTGACAAGTGTCACAGTAGAACCTCATGTCAGTCTCTTGGGAGTACAGACAAAGCACCCCCTAAGCCATAGGACTTAGCTACATCTACCACGGGTGTGTGTCGGGGAGGGTAGTGGTGGGTTAGGCAGGAATGGGGCATGCACCCCAGGTGGACTGAGAGTGTCAGCATTTTATCACCACCTAAGTCCTAAACCAACAGGAAGTTCCCCAGGATCCCAGGTCCCCTTAGAGGAATGTGGTAGACATGTCCCTGCCCTCCTCTGGACCCCCACAGTCTCTCCATTCCAAAGACAGGGTTCCTTCTAGGTAAAGATCTAGGGCAACTATGGACCACACCCTCAGTGAGACACTGGAGCGAAGAAGCAATGCCAGGAGTGAGCAGATGGGGAGAGCATCGCAGACTCCAGGACACAGGAGCCTTTCGCTGTATCCAGGAACCCTGGGCCTCACGCTGGGCAAGGTGGACAGATGCCGCAGAGCCAAGCTAGGTCTCTCCTAGCAACATGTACGCTTTAACAAATAGTGAGGAGTTAGGACTCGAAGACCAGTGAGATCAAGTGCTTGCGTGGATTCCTGGGGCTGAATGGCCAGGCAACCGAGGCTCCTGGTGACTCGAAGGCCAGTGAGAGACCCTGACTGAAAACCCAAAGGGAATAGCACCTGGGGAACAACAGCTGGGGTTGGCCTCTGGCCTCCAACATGCACAGGTATGTGCAAATGCATCAGAAAAACACATGCTCACACACAAACACACCAACACACACATGTATGAGCACACACATATGGACACACACAGGCACAGACACACACACACACACACACACACATACATACAGAGGCATACATACACATGGGCACACACACACACACACAGGCACACATGGGTACGTGGGCACACAGGTACACATACACATAGGCACACACATGTATGCATGTGCACACCCACACTCACAGACAAACACACACGCACACACACTCACATGAGCACAGACACATATGACACACACAGACTCACATGGGCACACGGGTAGACACATAGGCACACACATGCACTCATGCACACATACACACACTCAAATACAAACACACCAGCATACATACACACACACAGGCACAAACACATGCACACAGACACACACAAACACACTCACACAGAAGAAAATTAGAATAAGTGTGCTGTCTTTATATTTTGATTGGAAGTGGGAGAGACAGGATATTTAAAGTCAAGCCTAGTAGAAAACGTTACAGTAGGAAATGAGATGAGAAATGCCCCGGGGAAAATACCACCTGGCAAGTCATTGATGCCTCGACCTGTCACCTACTGTGCCTGCCATAGGGGACGGCACTGCAGAGCCTTCTTAGCTCAAGTGGTTTTTCCATACACCTTAGAATCACATGCCCTGTCACTGTCACTTGACAGAGAGAAAACCGAGGCTCAGAGACTTCTGGTGCCTTGCTCAGAATGGCAAAGCCGTGAGGAGTCAGATACAGGACTGATTCAGACCTCAGCTTCCAAACCTCGATGCTTACTGCACAGGGACCAGCAGCAGGACCACCAGCAGCCCCCATTGAAATGCCCTTGCAGACACGCACAATCACACGTGGGCGCCAGCTTGGCCACCTCTGTGGAGGAGCCACAAGCATCCCTGCATTATTGGGGGCTGTGCTCTGCTCCTCTTTGCCTCAGAGTGAGCTGAAGCAGAACACACTCCTGGCATCCAACACCCTGCAGAGCCTTCACTTAATTACAGGTGGCAAGCAGGGGCACCATTGTGAAACCATGCTTGGTTAATCTGATAGAATTTTTCAAGGAAACAGCTCCAGGAGTCAGCAGTAGGAGCCGGGCTGTAATTTCCTCGGACTTCAAGAAAGCTTTTGATAGAGTGGTACACAAAAGACCAATATTCCAGGTCAGCAAGTGTGTAATAGTGAAGAGAGCAGCCGGAACGGGCCTGAGGCTTGTCACCATCTCCAAGACAGAGGAGACGAGTGTGGGAGAGAGCAGCTAGCCGGGGAGCCGTGGCAGCTGTAGTTCTGGTGGGCGCTGCCCATTTCCAGAAGTTTCCGGCAATGACGCTTGAATTAGGGGACCTGTTTGGCTTTATCTGAGTCCCCTAGACTTGAGTTTAAAGTCTTCAGTCCAAGAGATAGGCAGAGGTGCTCTGGGTCAGGAGGAGCTTCTGTCCCCTCTGCAGCTGAAACAGCGATTTTCCCCGAAGTTGCTTGAGGGAATTTAGATTCTTCAGAGGATTTGAAGTTATCTGAGCGGCTGGCCGAGTGTTTGAGCTTAGCTTTAGCTCTCAGCGTTTCTTTACCTTCTGAAGAATCGTGTCCTCTGGCTCCCCCAGCTCATACAGCATGCGGGGAGTTTATCCTCAGCCACGGAATCAGGATACAGGACTCCAAACTGATGAAGTCAGCCCCCTGCTCACGGATGGGATGGCAACCCTCAGCCATGGTAGATCTGGCCCAGGACATTGCAATGAACCCCAAAGTGTCCCAAAGACACTATTTTACCTTGGAAGGAAGGTGCCAGGAGGCCCTGTGGATAAGAGGTAACAAGAAGTCTCTAGCTGTTGCTGTGGGGAGGCAGGCTTGGGACAATGCCACCACAATGAAGGGTGGCACACAACTGCTGAGAATTTGGGGTTTTATCCCGTGACTCATGGAGGGTAATACATGCATTTCCTTTAGAAGCCTGGGAGGCTTTAAATGAACATTTTAAATGCACTTTAAATGAACATTTTGGAATATCATCAGGTTGCAGAGATGAAGAGCCCCACAGAGATGTGAAGAATGCTCAAGGTGAACGCTTCAGAATGCAGTGAAGGATAACAAAGAAAGATGAAGAAGACACAGTGGCCAATGAAGGAACAGAAGTTTGCTTCAGTGCGCCCATGGTGACAGTCGCCAAGCGGAGAGTCACAGGCATCTCCGATAGGGAGAATGGTAGGCTCAACCTCAGCCATACTGATTTCTGAAAGATGTATTTGTTTCATTGCATCTGTATGTGTAAGTACCTGCATGCATGTTGCATGCGTGCCTGGTACACATGGGAGCCAGAAGACATTACAGGAACCTCTGGAACTAGAGTCACAGACATGGGCTTCATGTGGGTGCTGGTAATTGAACCCAGGTCCTCTATAAGAGCAGCAAATCCTTTTAACCACTGAGCTGTCTCTCTAGCCCCCAGCCATAGTGAACTTGAGAGGCATCAGAAATGTGCATTTGGTAAGTGCTTTGTATGATAGTGAGGTGAGGTTTCCTCTGGATCTTCTTGTTTTGTGGACAGTGATGTGCCTTGTCAAAGATGGCCAGAAGATCCTCCGTGGAGCTAAAGAAAAGCACAAACAAACTCAAGAATGCAAACAGAGAACAAGGAATGAGGCCAGCACCCAGAGGATGCTCGCACTGGGCTGCCAGGTGGGAGAGGACGAAGGAGGCAGGTTGGAGGGGGTGCACGCTGGGGACTACTTTAGCATTGATCTCACAGGCTTTGGGAGCTGCCTCTTCCAGAGGTGATTACAGTGAGAATGAAAGTTAGAGAAGGGAATTGGGAGAAGCCAGAGAAAGTAGGTTCTGGATTTTAAGGGTCTACAGATGCGGACTGGCTGGGGCTCCTCAGAGGGTTGTGCCATTGCCTTGTCACCTTGTGCATATGCATTACCCCAGGGGAGAGTATAGATATTGTCCTTGAGACCAGATGGGTGGGAATCTCTGCATGTGAGAAATTTGGTACTTTTTAAGGGCTTTGGTGGGATAGATTGCATGCTGTAATGTCAAAGGAAAGGTCTCTCACGGATTCATGTATTTAAACACTATGTTCACCGACATTGGCACTGTTTGGGAAGGTAAACCAGCCATTGGTACGTGGCATCTCTGGTTGCTGTCTGTCACACGTTCCCACTACCACACTTTCCCCACCATATGCACTCAGCCCTCTGAAAACATGGACCAAGAAAACCGTTCCTCCTTGCAGTGGCTTCTCTTACACGTGCGTGGTCACGGAATTTGAGAAGAGGGACTCACGGTGCCCTGCAAAGCCTGCCTCTTTCACGTACGTGGTCACGGAATTTGAGAAGAGGGACTCACGGTGCCCTGCAAAGCCTGCCTCTCTTGATGGTGGTTCAGGAGGTTCTAATGAATCGATTGCATCTTCCTCATCCCCAGAGGCTTTCTGGCCACAGGTGACCCAGCTTATTGATCCAGAATGACACTGAGTTTGGAATTGCTGTCCTTAAGAACTGTCCTAGGCCACGTTTCACACGTGGTACGCTGACTTGGAGCATGTGGTCAGGATCCTTAAGGAATCCAGACTCTGCCCCTGAGGAGGAGCTGCTAATGGGAAGCAAAGAAGACTGTGGCTACTGAAGACAAGTCCAATGAGATAAAGATGAGTGTGACAGAAGAATCAAGTCCTCGGGCGGACCAGAGAAGAGATCTGGGGTCAGTGCAGATGCTAGTGGGCATTTGTGACCTGTGAAGGTCTGACACAACCAAACTGAGTCTGGTCCACTTGGGGCAAAATCCAATTTGTCTCCAAATGCACACACACCTCTTTCTAGGCCCAGACTCTCCACAAGTATGTCCTTGAGTGACACAGTTCATCATGCACGTGTGTCTTTTTTGTCAAACCATTTAAAGCATTGTCTTAGTCAATGTTCTATTGTTGTGCAGCAATGCCACGACTATGGCAAGTCTTATGAAGGAAAACATTTAATTAGAGCTTGACAGTTTCAGAGGTTTAGTCCATTATCATCACGGCAGTGAGCATGGTAGTAAGCAGGCGGAAGTAGCTGTGAGTTCTACACTTGGATTTTCAGGCGGCAGGAAGAGAGAGATATCAGGCTATTGGGACTGGCTTGAACCTTTGAAACCCTAGGGCCCACACCCAGTGACACATTCCCTTCGACAAGTCCATACTTACTCCAACAATGTCATACTTCCTAATCCCTCTCAAGTAGTGACACTCCCTAATGACTAACATGCAATTGTGTGAGCCTATATGGACCATTCTTACTCAAACCAGCACATTCCACCCCCTGACCCCGCAGACTCGTAGCCATATGATAATGCAGAACACAAATAGTCTAACCTTAAAAGCCCCCATAATCTATCACAGACTCAACACCATTTACAAGTCCAAAGTCTCTCCTGAAACTCAAGGCAATCACTTAACTGCATCCCCTGTGAAAATCAAATTAAAAAGCAGATTATATACGTCTAGCACACGATAGCACAGAATATACATTACCATTCCTAAAGGGAGCATAGCAAGTAAATCTAGACCAAATCAAGACGGAAACCCAGCAGAGCAAACTCCAACTCTGCATCTCCATGTCTGATGTTAAGGTGATCTTAGGATCTACCCCTACCTTCAGATTTGTTCTCTTGGGCTGGTCCCGTGCCCTGTAAGAATCTCTCTCCAGCAGATATCCCATGGCATCTCTAAAATCTAAGACAATCCAGACTTCAACTTCACACCTTCACATAACGGCCTCTCCAGGCCTCCATGCAGAACACCCCTGACACACGCCTGGCCTCAGTAGCTTCCTTAGCCATGGAGGGAAATTCCTCAGCCTCTTTCCTGTATCCTTGACCGTGAAGCCAGAACTACTTGCCAGAGTAGCTCTGTACTTGTGCTTGCTGGATCTGGAACTCTACCCCTTGTTCTGAAACGGTTTTTACCAGCTTTCTGTTGCCCTCACTGCCTAAGACTTCTTTAATCCCTTTCCCCAGGCTGGAAATTTGCTGGATATGGATCTTGCCATGAGGTCATCACTCCCTTTGTCTTATTTAGCATCAGGCTTTTCTTTAAAGTCTTAATCTCCTGAACACGGGGCTTAGTTATCCCCATTACACTCCTGTTGTTCCTTTTCTCCTCAAACTGTACATTTTGTATTTTTCCTTTCTCAGGGTGCTCCTTTTCAATATAGATCTGCATAACAGTGGCCACTAATAAGCACATGGTAAAGTCAGTACTTGACTCTGAATGCCTTGAAACCTTTCCCACCGATTTCATCAGTTTCAAACTCTTTAATTTAGTCTCGGGCAGATTTTCAGGACAAGGGCAAAAAGTAGCCATATTCTTTGTCAGCATATCACAAGAATGGGCTCTAGGCCACTTACTAATATTCTTCACCTCTGAAACTTACTGAGCAGGGCTCCTGTTTCCCTCAATAACCTTTTATGCTCCCGCTACCATGGCCTGTTAAGCCAAGCTTAAAGCATTCAACTGGTTTCCTAATCCTAAATCTACATTCTGTCCGCAAGCACTGTGCTCAGACCTGTCAGTTCAGTACCTTGAACCCTGACACCGACTTCTGTTGTCAGTGTTCTATTGCTATGAAGAGACATCATGGCCCCAGCTACTCTTATAAAGGAAAGCATTTAATTGGGGCTGGCTTATAGTTTCGGAGGTTTATTACGTCATCATGGTACGGAGCACGGTGGGAAGTAGGCAGAAGTAGCTGAGAGTACTACATCTGGATCTGAAGGCAGCAGAAAGAGAGAGACACTGGGTTTTCATTGAGCTTCTGAAACCCCAAAGCCCACCACCAGTGACACACTTCCTCCAACGAGGCCACACCTACGCCAACAATGTCATGCCTCCTAATCCCTCTCAAATAGTGCCACTTCCTAATGACCAATTATCTGAGCATATGGGGGCCATTTTTATTCAAAGCACCACAGGCATAATGAATGCTTAATTCTCCATTTCATGGTTAACACATAGACCTCCAAGTAACCCTACCTCAAAAATCGATTTTTTGCCTCATGTAATCTGTAATTTACCAAACATATATGGTGATGATTTTGGTTTTTGCCTTGTTGCACTACAGGCTTCATAGTGACATTTACACATATTCACACAGCACATTTTGACCATGTTTACTCTCTTTACTCTCTCCTGATTGTCCTCTTCCCAGCATGCTCTTCTTCTTTAATGTGTTGTTTCCTTGACTTGGGGGACTTGAATCTCACTAGGGTGGTTTAAAGGGACATGCTGTTTTATCCAATGAATGACTGACAGCCATCCTGGAAAACTCTACTGTTCCAGAGTGAGTGAGTGGCAGGATGGCAGTCAGGAGTCTGGGTGGGAAGCAAATCCAGCACAGGCCACCAGGGTTGACTGAAAAGTAAGTTGTACACACACACACGCACACACACACACACACACACATACATGTAGCATGTATGTTTCCGCCAGCCCGCCAGTCTGGGCCCACAGCCGCGCCAGCCCCAAATAACACTCTGAGACTCTGTATTTGATACAATCCTGTTGGCCAATTACCATTATTGTTTATGGGCTAGCTCTGTCTTAATTATTAACCCATTTCTACTTATCTAAGTATTTCCACGTGGTCGTCTTATCGGGGAGCCGCGCGGCAGGCGTCCTGCTCCTTCCCCGGGCTACATCTTGACTCCTACTACTTCCTCTCTCCTCCTCCTGGTCTCCTAGCCCCGCCTATCTTGTTATCTCATTGGCCACAGTGCTCTATTAACCAGTATGAGAAACATATATACAGAATCACATCTCCCATCACACACACACACAGACACACACACACACTGAAGAAAGAAATCGGGGGATTTAAACTTCCCTGGTGCAGAATGAATCTGAGTCGGTGTGTCTGCTTTTCAAGAGCAGGAGGTGGTGGTGTCGGGTGGGCAGAATCGGACTCAGATGGGACTGCACTTGGCTTCCTCTGCTCTTCTATCCTGATCCCTAAGGCGGGGGATTTCACATGCACGATGGCTGGTGATTGCCAAGATAATAGAAGAACGACTTCTCAAAAACATCGCAATATTACTTTGTGGTATGTGTGTACTGTATGTGTGTTTCCTGGCCTGAGGTGAGGCTAGAGAAGGTGAAGGCAGCCAGCAGGGTGTGACAATGTCATCAGACAGCCCCTGTAAGTGTAATCCTTGATCATCAGGGGCTCCCATGCCAGGACTGCAAACAAAAGGATGAAAGATCTCCTTCCCTGCTCTGTAAGCTCTTCTTGCAGGTCTAAAATAAAACCCTGCAGAACCCAGTCTGTTCCAGTGCAGCCTCCAGGAACACCACCCAATATGGAGACACTGGGTTTCCCGACTTAGGGGAAAACTCAGTTACTTTGGCCCTGCTCTTGGGTGCAGCAAAAGCCTGCCCAGGTTAGAAACCTCCACCAAGCTTCAGAGAGTAGTGGAGACGCCCACAGCGAAATTACACAAAAATGCTTGGTACTTTGAGTCCCTGCTGGATTATCCACAGAACTGCACAATGCAGATAACTCCAGTTGGGCCTATTCCAATTTGAAAACTCCAGGTAAAAGTGCTCACCGAAGAATTCATAATTAGACAATGTTTATTGCCACAGCCTGAGCATTTAGACTGGTGAATACGGGTTAATCTTGGATAGATTTAAAATACCACCTGTTCCTGTCTGTTAAAAAAATATATTATAATTGTAATTTCTGTTTCACTGAAGTGCTTAATCCCTGTGCTCTTCGCTTCATCATTTGAATAAATGGCTGGATTTGGAAGGTGGACTTGTGAGCCACAGAGGGTCTCCTCACTGAGACCTCCCTGGATGTAGTTACTGAGTCTCATGCAGGAGCAGAAGGTGTGCTCAGTCCTACGAGAGACAGGACATTCTGAAGAGTGAGGATGAGGCTGACAAAGGCCCTTTTCCCAGACTCACAGAGCACCAAGGTGCCCCACCCCGTGGAACAGTGCTGCTTCTGCATAGGTTTATGGAAGCTGTTCCAACTTCCTCAGATCAGGAAGGATTGAGACAAGGACAAAGGGTTATGGACTGGTGCCCCTGATTCATGCTATTATTTCTGCCTTCTCTACAAGGTCGAAATATCTTAAACAAAGGCTCACCCCACTCACCTTGCTTCCGTTAAAGCCAGAATCAAGGGTTCATTTTTGAGGACCAATCAGTGACATCCTAGCTTAGGGCTGTAAGTGGCCAAGATACGTGTCCTGATGTTCTCAGGATACTCTGTCCTGCGAGAAGATTTGTCTGTAGATCCTTCATTTGCATAGGGATAGGATGATCCTGGCATCCTTCTGGTTGGTAAAGACCAGGCATGTTGCTGACAGTCCTATGATGAACTTTTCAGCCCCACAGCAGAGAATGATCAACAGTGCCAAGACTGGGGAGCCCTGAGATTGGCTTTCACACCCAATCAAAGAGACCGATGTGAACACTTGCGAACCTTGGCTTCTGTGACAGTGACACCGCCTCCTTTTCCACAGGGTCAACCACACTCATTGAGGCAACAGACAAGATGACATGCTAGGGGACGCCAAGAACCCTCGGCTTCTGCCAGCTGAACATCCCCCGTCAACCTCACCCAGCTATTGTCTGTATTGATTTTCCACTCGGCCACAGTCTCATAGGTCCTCGTTAGGCCATGCTTGAACCAAGACGACTGTCCTTCTCCACTATGGTCCAGAAGTGGCACTCAGGATGGGTGAATCTGGCTCTGATGTGCCCCTCCCCACGAAATCAGGGCCCAGTGCTCACAGGGAAACGGTGGGTGCCTGCTGTGGCTTCCTCTGTGAGACTCTGTGACAGATGTCCACACCAGCAGCCTGACTCCACCTGCAGGGGTCCCGGTGGGTGCCCTGTAGTGTCCTGTGAGACAATCAATAGGGCCATTGCTGCACACCACCCAGCACATGTTTGTTAGTTGATGTCGGAGACAGACAGGGTATGAATGTGACAACGGGATGAAGCAAGAGCATCCACAAGCTTCTCAGAGGCCGTTCCCAGGAGCAGCAGTGATGTCACATCAGCCACCATACCCGCTGTGGCCCTGCTCCACAGCACCCAGAGAAAAGACCCAGTACACTCCACCCAGGGTCCAGGCAGACCCTGAGCTCATCTCCAAGAAATCAGGGACAAGGAACCCAAGACTGACAGAGCCCGAGGCTGCCCCAGAGCTGTCAGATACACCATCAAGCACAGCTGACCCCTCGGCCAGAGAAAGTGCCGTGATGCAGAAAAAGAAATTAAAGTAGAGTGGAAGTAGAGGAGGTAGACTCGGGATCCTATCCGTGCAGGTCAGCCCCGTAGCCGCAGGATTAGAGAGGGCTGCGGGGAAAGCGAAATCTTAATTTTAGGTTCCTCAAATGAACCAAGTTATCTACAAATGGAAAATCTCTCAAAGTGGAGTGTTCTGTAATAACGCATTTAAAGGTACTCACTTTATACAGGTTTATCTTGACTTCATATTAAGTGTACACCTCAAGGTTAATGTGCACATTTGAAGAGGTAGAGTAGGGACCAAAATGTGTGATGGGGACAGGCATGGAGGGGGCTTACCTTCCCTGGGCACCAGCAATCAGAGGAGCAGGGCATGAGAAGACGAACTGTGCCCCAGGTACCCCAGGATGATCAGCTCCTGTTAGAGGTCTATCCACAAGGGGGAACTTTCCTTCTGTCGAAGATTCCAGTGCTGTGCCCCAGCCCATTCTGTAACCTAAAATGTAAAATTGCCTTGACTTGCATCTAATACTCCTTAGGATTATTTACTAAAGTTGCTTATTTAGAGGGAGGCTCCAGGGGAGGGGCTCACTTGAGGATTGGAGCACAAGGGTCTTCCTCCCCACTCAGCACTGAGACCCCCAGTGGTGGTGTGGATCTGGGACTGATTGGAAAATGTTCAAAAGCCAGGCAGAGGTGGTACACAGCTTTGATCCCAGCACTTGGGAGGCAGAGATAGGTGGATGTCAGTGAGCTCAAGGCCAGCCTGGTCTAAAGAGCTACAAAGACACACTCTGTCTTGAAAAAGAAAGAAAAAAAAAGATGCTCAAGCCATTCCAGGAAAGAAGCTGGATGGCTTAGCGACTCATGCAGATACTACAAAGATCACCTTGGGCTTGCTGGCGACACATGCCCTATCCACAGTTAGGGGCACTACATCAAAAAATATAGCCCGAGGGAAGACTGCCAGGAAGGATCCTGAGGTGCAATATGTCGGGGAATGACACTGACATACATTTATCAAGTACATGTCAGTTCCTATGTGCAACTGTGTGTGTGTGTGTGTGTGTGTGTGTGTGTGTGTGAGGCAACATGTATGTTTGTGTGTGGTGTATGAGTGCATGTGTTAGTGTATGTGTGCAAGGAGTATGTGTGTGTATTGGGGTTTGAGGGGTGTGCGGTAGGGTAAAGGAAATCATGGGATGTGGGTAGCTGGGGGAAGGGATTTCTTGTGGGGGTGAAGTAGTCGCAACAGGAAGGAACAGCCAGAGACCTTGGAGAACGGAAGGGGGTGTGGTAGGGAGGGAAGTGGCCGGCGTTCTCAGCACTTGGTGCTGTGGGAAATCCTCAATTATTAATTTTTTCACATACTTTCAATGCATCCAGGTTCAGGCTACTCTTAAGAGGAGACACACTAAATTCCCCTATAGAGAAAGACCTGCACTCCACACCCATTTTACTTTGAAAGTAAAACCAAACATGTAGGGTCTGTGTTGCCCTTCAGGCAATCAGTATGTAAGACTTGAAGCTCCCAAATTTGTGAAATATTTATAAGACAGTAAAGGCACACCACACAGAGTGTTGAATAATGAGACTGTTAAATGAGGAAAGGAAGGTGACGTTTAAGGGTTCTGTTACAGGCTTTCATTTCATGTCAGATGCTGCTGACCAATAAGATGGCTGACTTTGCTGGAGCCTGGAGAAGAGAGAGCATCAGGCTTTCTCCAGGAGCAACTACAATGCAGTGGAGTTCATGGGTTGGGCTGTTTTGTGCAAATCCACTGCCTGCTTCACATGTGGTTTCTAAACAGTCCTACAGCAGAGCAGGGTGAGTGGTGTGCATTTGATGTAGAGTCTTTGCTTGAAGGTTCAAATGTTTCTCTCCCTGTCCATCAAGCAGCTCTGAAATACAGCTGATGAACCAGCCTCTGCCTGATGCCTGTCAGCCCAGACTTCAATCAGCCCTCCTCAGCTAACTTCCACCTTTAGAAGGCTGTGTCAGGGCTCTGTGATATTTTTCACTGGGATGTGATGATTCATGCCTATTTCAGAGCAGAGAGAATATTTACATTCTCAAAGCAATCACAGATTTAAGATAGTTAAACTAAATTTTGTATTTCACCCTGGCAAATAAATTTATAGGAAATACAATTATTTATAACCTGGTTACACAGCACAGTAAATAACAGAATTGAATGACTTTGAGAGAAAGTGTCAGCTATCCATACAAATGTCTACAACTGCAGTATTTTTAGAGGCAACTGGGTTCTGTAAACACGGGTGGGTGACTGTGGAGCTCTTTAGGAAGCCAGGGGAGTTTGTTTTCTGATGAGAGGTCCAAATGACCCCCTACCCATTCACATTGTCTCATGCCTAAGTACATCACCTACACTGTCAACCGCCCATTCAAGCCATTGAAGGGACCCCACTGCCTTCCTAAAAAATGATTTCCTGCAGCTGTTCTCTGAGCTATCCTCGATATATTGACTTTGAAGTCTATATATTGCTCCCAGTCACTAAATCCTAAGAGAGTCACGTAAGCTTGGGAAGATTAAGAACCTATAGAAAGATCTGAATGCCCGTGCCACATCCATCACAGCAAACTTGAGGCTCACATGTACATCCAGTGATGCTCTCCCACCTGGATTTTAGATGGGAGAGTCCCTGGTCTTGGTGTATTGCAGGAGAAGGCCCCCATGGTAGGGATTACTATAACCTTGCTTGAGTCCCAGGGCCACACACTCCAGCTCAGCTCACCCAGCTCAGAAGGAGTTCCCAGCCAGTTGTTCAATAACACATCAAACACACGTGCTCCCCACACATATGTGTTAGCACCACACCCAGAGGCTCAAATCTCACTCTGAAACTGTTTCTCTTCCTGTGGGATTGTTGGTAGGCTGGATGAAGGATCTGACCGTGTCCAAGCGGCACTGAACCTGTGTCCTCTTTCCACAGTCATGGCCTTTCCTGATTAACTGGAGTACTCTGACCTTGGTGAGGCCCAGCCAGTGGCACAGACTTCCTTTCTGGACAGTGAGAAACTGTTGCCATGTTTACTACCAAAAGGACCCTCTTCACATAACATTCACATAAATTGCTTGCCCACAAATAGCAATCTGGATGCTAACACAGGTGGAATTTGTCGTCTGTAAGGTCTTATACAGACAGTTGGAGAGTTCCATCTTCTTGCCTATAAACTGGATTACTATAGCCCACCGTACCTCTGACTATGGGTGAGGAACAGGGCTTAGGTGAGGAGAGTTACAACTGCTCTTAGAACCAGCCATGACTTCGGCCCCCATGTTAGTTTCTATTCTAGAGATGGAGCCTGGCTCTCCTCTGATAGTCTCCATTCTGGAGACAGAGCTCCCCACCCCCAGGTCCCACCCCCCTTTCATGAGGAATAAGACTTTGAACTTTGAGTGGAGGCTATAGAAGGGTTGTGCAAAGACAGGGCCACTGGACAAACGGTAGCTTCTGCCTTGCTCTGTCTCTCTGGGGCATTGCCAGGAAGCCACCTGTCACCGTACTCTGAGTCGATCACAAAGGATCCTGGGGAGAGACCTTGAGACCACTAACCCAAGTTCACACAGGTACTATCATCCCCAAGCATACTTCAGTCCCCCAGAAGAGGGACCTAGCTGGGAGAGCCTCATCCAGAATCAGCTTTCCGTGTTGGCCTGCATCTCTGACTTTCAGGGACTGTGCAAGGTCACTATGTTGCATGCAATAGCCTTCTAAGTTTGAGGCTGATTCTTTTTTACGTAACAGGTAATTCATACAGATGACAATATGGTCCTTTTAAGATAGCAGGTTGAACACTGTTAATTACACCTAATAATCTGTAGTCTATATGTCAATAAGTCCACACTATCTGTCAAATTGGGGCTCTGTGTATACACATGAATACATGTATTTACCCAATTATTAAGCAAACACATATGTGCATTGAGTAAGTTCCTACCTAATTTGTAGATAATAAAACCAAACTAGAACTACACACCGAGATCTCTTGATGTGTGGCAGGTGACACAGTTCCTCTGCCTTTTCTTGCCAGCTGTACATTTGGTTTAAATTAGGCCAGTTTCATGCTTCATCATTTAGCAGTTACTGTAGCTGGCAATGGAAATCAGTCTTGGGCCAGCATCACCGCAGTGCACATGGGAGAAGCTTTGGACTCCTGTCGCTCATCACTGAAATAATGTTCGTGTTCCCCCATCTTCCACTTCAGGACTTAAGGTGGTCTTCAGCGTAACAGTGATGGCAGAGACCGGGGCTTAGCCTGCTGTTGCATATGTAGGGCACTGTGGCATAATCCACACAGAGATCATGGCTGCTCTTCTGTCACATTCAGGTGCAGATGAGGAAGCTGAAGCATCAGGTACAAAAGCATTTAGGCCAAGTCCTCATAGGTCTCCTTTCATCTCAAATGCGACCCAGCTGGTAGGAGCCTTAATGACAAGGTGAGGCACAGGGGCAGGTTGTCACGTTCCCTTAGGGTCTCCAGAGAAACTAAGAGAGGTGGTGGCTGAGCAGAGGGGACCCGGGACAGGAATTTAAGGGGACACACGCTGTAGGGTCTGAGCATGAGCCACAGCCGTATCACAGGGGCCAGAGAAGCAGCACAGGCTCCAGGGATCTAAGAGAAGGCTAAGCGCGGAGTCCTGCCTTGCCCCTAACATCCAGAGTCCAGCGGGGACTCAACAGTAGCCTGGCTGAGCCCAAGGCTGATGTGTCTACAGTTCAGGACATGACCTTCAGAAGAGGATCCTGTCCACTGCAGCCCTCCAGCCTGCTGCTGGGAATCTCCGTGGGGCAGGGAGAGGGGGCAGCTGAATTCTGCGTTCCTATGACAGGTGGGTCGGGAAAGAGGCACAGCCAAGTTAGGGTGTGTGTATGTGTGAGTGTGTGAGTGTGTGAGTGTGTGAGTGTGTGAGTGTGTGTGCGTGTGTGTGCGTGTGTGTGCGTGTGTGTGAGTGTGTGTGAGTGTGAGTGTGTGTGAGTGTGTGCGTGAGTGTATATATGAGAGTGTGTGTGAGTGTGTGTGAGAGAGTATGTGAGTGTGTGAGTGTGTGTGAATGTGTGCGTGAGTGTGTGTGTTGAGTGTGTGTGAGTGTGTTGTATGAGTGTG